>JARHVA010000315.1:2150000-2750000 GCA_037957365.1 Torreya grandis
TCACACACCACCATCCCATTCTTTCACTCCTAAATCCATCATATCCACATCCAACACTAGAGACAAGCAATATACACCTCTTCTAATATCCATGAAATCCTTATTTTTGAAATTGAGGTCCATAGGCATAATTGTCCACCTAAAAACAAGACCTCTAGATTTGTCTAAACATGTGCCCTCATGGTATCAAGATGAATGATTTTATGTTTATCATAAATTCCATATGAATTTTATTAATAGATGTTGACCTTTTATAGATTATATCCAAAGATTAATTGATAATGTAGTCATTGTAATTAAGGGAGAATATAGTGCATCCACACCTAGGAGTGTGAAAAAAGGGGTATGCCAAGAATTGATTCCTGAGTATGATCAAGCTTATTCCCTTCTCAATCAAGGTCATGACCCCAATCCTTACCATACCACAATCTATAACTAATTTGAATGAGGGGCCATAATGCAGGGGTCTAGGGGCAGTAGTCCCTAACAGGGTCAAGGGGAAGTAGCCCTTGCAAGGTTTGGGGGTTATGCCCCTGATGTAATTTGGAACTTGCAAAACCCTTGGAATGACTCAAAAATCATTGAAAATGATCTAAAAATGCATTCAAAAGAGACAAATTGAAGGCAAAAAATGAATGCAAACTTGTGATTACAGAAGGCAAAACTACTTATACATAATTAATTATATGTAAAATCACTTCTAAAATACACAATAATGCAACTTCTAGTCAATATCACAACTCATAAATATATGGTTTTTTAAAATATTAGCTAAACTTAGCCATGAAGCTATACACAAATACACATTGTTAGGCAATACCACAAGTCAAAAGTTAAAATTACAAATTGTGATATGTGGTTTTGCCTGCTTAGGAAAAAGACAACAAAGTTTTAACAGTAGAAAATAAAATATGTTCAAAGTATTTACAGACAATCAAAGGATGTTAAAACAAAGTTATGTTTGATATTAGACTAGGTGGATGTATCTACAAGACCCTCAGTTAAAACCATTTATATATATTCAATACCGACTATGTGTATCAACATCGTAGCTTTCAAGATGCAGTATTGAAGAAATAAAACTCTAATATAAACTATTTATAGGTACAATATTTACATATTACAAAAATATTTGAAAAGTATAAAAAGGGAATTTTAAAATATTTTCAAAGAATGAAAGAGATAAAAATGCAATATTTATGTTGCTTAATAAATTTAAGTTAAAACCATCTATTATTATGCAAAATTGACTATTAAAAACAAAACCATTTGTCACAAAATGTAGTATTGCACCAGGTAGTCAAAGGGGAATTTAAGAATATTTGGAGTTTTTTGGACAACACCTCCCCTTACCTAAAGCAAATGACAACCAAACAAAGATAAGAAAGTGATTAGGTAGCAAAAAACACTAGTTTAGGTTTGTGATTTTGTGTTTATGTCAAAACTACCTCTTATATAGGTAAAACCACAATTAATGTTCAATACAATGACTATCAAAATACAATTTTGATTAAGATAAAATAACTACTAATGATAAAGGTGTTTGACTTATATGTTAGCCTTGTAGGATAAATTTAATCAGTATAAACCTACAGAAAATAGAAAAATGTGTATAAGGCCTAGTTGTTTGATTTCAAGACTATATCCTATAAAATTGCACTTTGAAATGTAAAACTGCCACTAGACAACAAAATCACCTTTTTTGATATGTGGTATTGTAAAAGTTGAAAATCTTGCCAAAAATAGCTAGCTATTAGTAGTTAGATGGCACAGTTTATGCAAAACTACAACTACAGTCTTCAATACCGCCGATGTAATATCATAGTTTGTAGAACAAAATTGTCTTTCACCCAGGCATGAAAATTTGACAAAATTTGGAGCTCTCTCTTTGCCCAACTAGTCCTACAAGCTATATTAACACATCTAACATGCAAAATGGTTAATTTAAATGGGTTCTCCCACTATAGTCACCAAATTTAAGATAGAAATTTTGAGTAAATAGATTTATATTATGTAAATTAACCAAAATCTACTCAAAAAATCAATCTACCATTAAAATCTAGACCTATTTAGGAATAAAATGCAATGATAAATGAAACATTCATACTTGCATTAGATATTAAAAGCTAAATGCTCTAGATCAAGATTAAAACAAAAAGAAGACTAAATGATTATGGATTGAGATTGCTTACCAAAGACTCAGAATTTTAGCATGATGTCATGATGTTAGCTTGAAGACTTGATCAAAAGATTGCGTTTATGGAAGATTTTAGCATATATTGGACATGGATTATCTAGTTAGATTCTAGTTAGTTTGGCCATGGAGAGGTGATATTTTTTAAATAGAAAAGAGGAGGGGAGATCAATGGCTAATATTCAAAATTGGGTTAGGAGGATCCATAGTGGATGATCATCCAAAAAATTAAAAATTATTTGGAATCCTCTAGAATAGAGGCTTCTAGAGAAAAAGGGATAAGATATAGAGGATTATATATTTGGATAATCCTAGAATCCATTAGGGGGGATAAGAAATATTATTATGTGGTTAGATAGGTTATTAGGGACTAGGGATGTAGGAAAGCCTAGGAATAGGCTAGAGAAGGTGGGATTAGAATTTAAAATTTCAATATAATGGACAAGTGGGATTAATTAATAGATTAGACATGATTATAAGAATCAATATATTATTGGGGATAATATAAGGTTAGTGGATGAATAATAATGAAGGGAGGTGTTAGATAAATGACTAGAATGGGTGATACTAAGATGGAATTGGAAGAGATAAATGAGATATATGAAATTAGTGTCAACTAATAGTAATATTAGTGATGATAAATGAAGCGACAAAAATTAGATGTATACACTAGGAATAAGTTTACAATTGGAAGAAATATGGAGAATTTTAAGGAGGTTGATAAAACATAGCACATTTTTGAGCATTGAAAAACATGTAAATAACCTTACCAACGTGGGGATGGGAGAAATGCCCATCACAATTAGAAAAAATAAAACATCACAGTAAAATAGATTTTTCAATTTGTTTTTCTAGTGTATCCTTTGTTTTATTATGCAATTATTTTCCCAAATATAATATTTGAATCGAGTCATCTCCCTATAAGGGTGCCCCTTCTATTACAGTTGTTGAGTTTCTCATGCCTCCATCTAAGCTTATACATAGGATGACCTTCCTTGGAGGGCCATTTATTGTTCTCCCATTGGAAGGATTAATTCCATGGTTTATATTTTTTTCATAACATTTATACATATTTGGGGGCATATTTATACCACTACCAAAAAAATGAGGAAAATGAGCACAAGTCAAAAGAGGCCTACTAGATATGGTTGTTATGTTCATGTGAGAAAACCAAGAATATGGGCATGGAATATGAGTTCCTCCTAGACCACTTCCAATAAATAGATGCATTTTTTCTCCCATACACAACAAAAATAATTTGATTTACATTTCTTCTCCAACAAATCAGTCACTATATCTTTTAGAAAAGTGATGTTTTGTTAAATGCTTGTAAGTGCTTACCATTATTGTAAATGTTATGGAAGAGGTTTTTAACTGAGTCTTGATTCATATTATTTTCTTAGGTTCACATATTTGTAGCAATCAAAATTGAATGCAAGGGAGATATTCATGTCATATAATGAGTGCACTTGTGTTATTGTAGTGAATTTAAAACCTTGACATTCAATATTCATAATATCAATTATTTTGTTATTGAGTTTCATCCAATGTGATATATGTATGGTTAGGGACCAAGCCATTTTTAGAGGCATATTTTGATGATTTCCTCATGTAATTGGAGGTATTAACAAATGTGTTGGATGGGTGATATTTCACAGTGCACCTAAGTATTTTTTAAAGGTAAAAACCACATACATGGGTAAGACATGTGGTTTTGAATCTATAATGTAGATAATGTGAAAATTTCTATTGATGAATCCATTTACTAACCCTAATTGTAACCATAGATTGGATTTAAACATAATATTTTATCCTTTACATAGAAGCATTGTTTATTCCAGTTGAGTGGCATTTGATCTTCTTTACATATTACAATTGAAGCACTTAAAATTTTAATAATTTGATTGTTATGTAATGTATCCTAATTGTTAGTTACATACAAATGTGTCGAGATGTTGAAAGCTTGTTGTTCTTCTAGAGGTAGAAAGAACTCTATTCTTTTATTGGATCTACATTTCTAATGTTGGTTAATAAATTTTTGAACAGTAGTTGGTGTGTCATGCATCCTTGATGATGAAAATTTGTGTCTAATATTACACCCTTGTCAAAAGTTTTCCACAATGTATGACCAAATGGATTCCCCACATACATTGGTGTGTCGTTATGGGTGGGAGTTATCCTAGGTTCCCAATAAGTATAATTGAGAAACTACCAAATTATTTGTTTTTATTTTGAGGGAATGTCTCATGCAAGTGGATATTTATATTTCTAAGAATTTTTTGGCCAATGAAGCTCATTTCATCAATGAACACATATGCAATGTGTCTCATTTGTTTTTTGGGAAGTTTTCAATGTTTGTCCCTCAAGTGACTTCATTTCTTAGATTAGAATGTGAAATCCTAAATGTATAGTTGATGCATGTATGTTGAACACTAATACACCAGTTTAAGTAAGGAAAAGAAGGGGATAAATATTTAAGCATGCAATCCCATTTAGGAAACAATTGATGTTTCTAGTCAAGTACAATTTCTTTATACCTGGTGTTCCTTGAATAATCATCTTTAGTGGTGGAGCTTGTGCTTTTTTAGGCATGATATAATTTTTTTTAAAGTTGTTTATTGGCTACTTGACAACTCATTTAGATATGGCTGGCTTGAAAACTCACCAAATGGAATTTTGGTGAATTTGTGTTGCATATTTATGAATTATGGCATTGTTATGTGTAGGTTTATTAATACCTCAATATGTTTCCAATTGTGGTTATTGTCAAAGTCAAAAAGTCCAAGCATGTTAATGTCATTTATTATAGTGGTGCCTAATGAATGTATGTAGGACAAAATTTCCCATTCTTGTAGTTCAATGTACATTTTTGTATATTCTTGCATGTCATTATCATTGTTGCTTGCTTTGAAAATGATTTCAGTTTCTATAATTTTTCCCCCAACATGTCATAGATGGTAGGTAATTATGATTTATCACCAATGTGTAACAATTAGATGTTTAGCTAAACCAATGTCTACTACAATGTTGTGGAATGGTTTCTAAAGTAAAACCTCCCTCCAATAGAAAGCTTCATATGATGGTAAATCAATAGGAGTAAAATATAATCAAGGGAAGATGAGTATAATTGATTGAACCTTTCTCTCTCTTCACTGAGTATTTCTCCTTTGACTATTGAAAGACCATGTTTATGAAACCTTAATGAGTGGCATTGTGTTTAAAAACAAAAGGAAACATATATATGCATTGATGAAGGATGGTATTGTGCATGCCTCGACTTTGCTTTAAAAGACATGTTTGAATATTTGCTTACCAATATTTATGGTAAAAATGGTTGGATACAAACTATTAGAGGGGGATTTTTTAGCACATGGTACATCTCCTTTGCACCTTTGTCATGGTCAAAAATGGTTTATATGAGAAATTTTTTATATGCAACCATTACAGGGCTTTCATTTATAATTTGGTTGATATTCTAGTTATCATATGGTGGTATATTTCATATTTGTTTTAATATTTTGCTATATATTTGAGTACAGCATAGTGGGAGACAACTGGTTGGCAATCAAAATTTGTATGCCAAATTAAAAATGTCTTTGCATTATGGATGTTTACTCCTACATGTCTGCATTGTCTAATGTAGGTTGTACTCTATCTTGTCATGTTGTTGGTACAATGTCAAGATAAATACTTATACAACATGATAAAATAAAAATTTTGTACATGACAATAAAGATTTGAAATTAATGTAAGTATACTAATATACTCTAGGCTGAATCATCTTTTTGAAACTCTTGAATTATTGCCAATTCTAGTTGTCATGGAATTCAACGTGTTTCACTCAATGCTTTGATTTGAAAGGGGGGAACTGTGAACTCTCTTTTATGTAAATGTTGATGGTGGATATGTCACTACCAACATAAATCAAAAAGACATCCTCGATGATGGAAGTAGTGAGGACATGTAGTGGCATAATAGAAACCATAACTAGATGATGCATCTAAAGAGGAGGTACCAGTAAAACTAGATTACAATGGATATAAGAATGTAGTTATTGTCTCTCAAACATCATCAACAAGGAGTAATGGTTGGTTGACTACCTCATGTGCTAACAAACATATATCATTATGCATAGAACTCTTTGATTCACTAATGAATTAACCCACTAGAGATCAGGTTTGGGTTGTAGATGATAAGGAGTACGTTGTATAAGGAATCAGAACTATCACCATTCCTCTTGGGATTAGAAGCTATACTTTTAAAAATGTATTGTATGTCACTGGCTTGACAACAAATCTTTTGTTTATAAGTTAGATCTTGAATCATAAGGTTAAGGTGGAGTTCTTGATCAAGAATGGCACCAAATCCTGTCTCCTCTCATGGGAAGGTAAGGTAATTGCTAGAGATTTTTTGAAGGATCATTTATTTTCCCTAGATGAAGTTTCATCTGATGCATTTTCTCTCTTTACCTCTATGGCCAAATTTACTGCTCTCTAGCATTATTAATATGGGTACCTTTTTATTGGCTCCTTGTACCAACTCAGCTCTAATGCCATGGTATGTGGACTTCCTCAAATTTCCAAATCTTTGCCTATATGCCCTGGATGCCTTACATGAAAACAACATAAGGTTCTATTCAAGTTGAGTTCTTCTCATGCCAATGATCATCTTGATGTGGTGCATACTAATATGTGTGGACCCTTACCTGCTTCTTTTCAAAGATTCAATTACTTCCTATTTTTCATTGATGATTTATCTTGAAAGACATGGGTGTTCTTTCTCAAGAATAAGAGTGAAGAATTTAATCATTTTAAGGTCTTCTACTAGATTGTTATGACCAAGTCATGGAGGCATCTTCATCTCCTTCACTCAAATTGAGGGGGGCAATTCACATCAAAAGAGTTATTGGCATTCTTGAAGTAACATAGAATCAAACAACACCTAACTACTTCCTATTCTACTTCCTAAGTAGAATATAATTCTAGAGAAACAAAATTGTGTAGTCATGGAGATGACTCGTTGCATGATTTTTACTACAAATTTAGAGGCACCATTATGGGTAGAAACAATTTAGACATCTTTATATCTTCTCAACAAGGCACCTATAAATATTTTAAAAGACAAGACACCATAAGAGGTATGGAGTGGTCATAAACCTTTTATATACCATCTAAGAGTATTTGGTTGTACATCATATATGCATGTCCCAATAAAAAGAGGAATAAAATTGAATCAAAGACACTCTAGTGCACTCTATTGGGTTATAGTACTACCTCAAAAGCATATCATCTCATGGATCATAAGATATAGAATATTTATGAAAGTTGAGATGTGGTTTATGATGAGTCATCATTTGACACATTTCCATAGAAAGAGTCAGAACATAGCACCTCTCATAGAATGTTCCCACAATTACATGATGAGCATGAAGAATCTTGTCAAAAAGAAGGTGAGATGTAAGGAGAATTATTCATTGACCTTGGAAATCTAGAAGATAATTATTCATCAAATTAATAGGAGCATTGACATCCAAAATGGGTAGAAAGCACCATTAGGGACTCACACCTGAACTCTATTCCAAATACTTCATTAGGAGTTTAGATAAGAAGACACGCAATAAATGAATATAATCTTGCACTGATGAGTTCAATAGTTGACAGCACCAAACTAGACATAGTTCGATAGGCTTTATGTTAACTTTAGTATAATAAGACCATGGATGTTAAATATGAAGCCCTCATCAAAAATGGGATGTGGGAACTTGTCGATCTACCTATAGGAAATAAATCCATTAGCTGCAAGTGGATTTTCAAGACAAAATGCAAGGCATGTGATCCATTGATAAATACAAAGCACAACTTGTTGTAAATGGGTATGCTCAACAAGAAGTAATTGATTATGAGGAGACCTTTGCACCCACTACTAATATCAATACCATTAGAGTTTTTTTCACACTCGTAGAATAGAAGGAATGGAAGCTGGAATAGATGGATGTCAAAATTGCATTCTTGAATGGTGATCTCAAAGAAGTGTACATGACACAACCAGAAGGCTTCATTGATGAACAACATCCATAAAATGTATTTCATCTAATTAAGTCACTTTATGGACTTAAGCAATCACTAAAGTCATGGTATGTTAGATAGATAATCATCTATTATAGCATAGATTCATTCATAGCCCCTCATATTCAAATTTGTTTATTAATAGGGTAGGCACAGAGTTTGTCATTCTTGTTTTGTATGTGGATGATCTTGTGATCACAAGAAGTTCAGATGATCTTGTTGAAAAAGTAAATAATGACTTGAAGAAACCCTTCAACATGATAGACTTGGGGATACTTCATTATTATCTTGGCTTGGAGATATGGCAAAAGAAGAATCACATTTTTGTCTCAAAGATGAAATATGCCAAGATGCTACTTGATAAATATGAGATAATAGATTATAAACCATTGTCAACTCTGATGGAAAAAGGTTTAAAACTATCCTAATTTCAGGATTCACCTCAATTAGATGAAACTCAGTTCAGGAAACTTGTTGGGAGTCTCATTTACTTGACATATACCAGACTAGATATATGTTTTATTGTTATATATCTTTTTAAATTCATGAAAAAGCCAAAGAAGTCTCATTGGGTTACAACAAAGCACATTTTGAGATATGTCTAAGATAAAATAGATTATGGTTTGAAATACAAAAATAACTCACATTTCTTCTTGCAGGGTTACACAGACTCATACTATGTTGTATCTGTTGATGATAGGAAATTAACTTTAGGATATATCTTTCATCTTGAATATAGACCAATTTCATGGATTAGTAAGAAGCAATCTATATTTTTTCTCTTATATAGAGAGGCATAATATCATGCTACATGAGGAGTTGTGTGTGAAGCAATTTGGTTATGTCACATTTTGTTTGACATAAACATACTTGAAGATTAGCCACCAATCCTCTTTTGTGACAATCAGGGTGTGTTGAATCTTTTTAAGAATCCAGTGTTTTGTGAAAGAACAAAACACATTGAGTTCTAGTGCCATTAAATTTGAGAGGAAGTCATAAACCACCACATTCAACTCTAGTACTGCCCAACAAATTTATAGTTAGCAGATACACTCCCCAAGTCACTTGGCAAGGTGAAATTTGATCTATTTTGGGGGTACATTTGTAAAAATGATGTAATAAAGGGGGCAATGTTAGTGTAGATTTTAATTATTACATTTTTATCTTAGATGTTCGTTATTAATTAAGAGCTATGATTGGGTAGCGGTTGGTAGTTACATTTTTTATAACTGGTTTTGTATTGTTTAGATTCCCTTGTTATGTCAATGAATAAACATCGAAGCATTTTAGCTCTTCAATCCTCTAGTTTTATATTGTCTAATTTTCTGGGTATGAGCACAAGAAACTTGGAATTAAATAATTTTAGTATCCTTTGAGTTTCTTTTGATTCTTGAACCACTGCTCTAATTTCTTCTCCTAGGAGGTCCCAAAGGTGCTAAAAGAAAAGAGCAGGAAAACCATCTAGGCCCGGGGAGTGGTCCCTTCCCATTTCAAAAACTGCCCTCTTAACTTCTTTAAGTGATATATCTTCCATTATCAGACTAGGTTATCTTATGTGGGATAATCTTCACAATGTCTTCCTATTCTTCCCTATTTCCCCCTCTTTGGTTTAAAAATCACTCCTAATAATTAACCAGGTATTCCTTTATCTCATCAGTACCCTCTAGGTTATTACCTTCTAAGGTCTCCATATTTTTTATATAGTTCTTTTGTCTTATGATCCTACACGAAAGGTGAAAGAATTTTGTATTTCGATCTCCCTCTTTTATCCATCTAATCCTAAACTTATATTTCAATATATTTCCTCTTTTTTATAAATCTCCTCTAGATTTCTAGTTGTTTCCTCCTCATATTTTATTAATTCATCTGAATCATGCCCTTCCATTTTCAATTTTTGAATTTCACTACTTTTCTTAGCAACTCTTGTTTGTCTTGGAAGGTATTTCTAAAAACTATTTGGTTCCATTTCTTCATAGCCTCCTTCAGCTCCCTTAGTTTTTGAAAGAATACATTTCTTACCCTCTCTATAGTTTTAGGAATTTCATTATTGGGTAATGAAGTTGTCAATGTCTAGATGCTCTATCCACATTTTTTCAAAACTAAATGGAGTTCTGACTAGTCTCTCATCAGATGTCATCTATATAATTATCAGTCAGTGATTTGAACCTGGTATTTTTAGCACCTATGTTTCCATGATAGATTTATGTTCCCACCAATTTCTTAAGGCTAGAAATATATCAAGCCTTTATAGTATTAGTTCCTTTCCCCTTATTTTATTTCTCTATGTGAACCATCCTTGCTTTGTTCTTATATCCTAGAGTTCTGACTTGTCCAAAAAGTTTTGAAAACTACTAAAGTCTTTTTTCTTCATGTTGCCCCCCTTATTCTCTAATGAGTCTAAATGAGCATTAAATTCCCCTAATATTACACATAAATCTTATTCTCTAGCCTTAATTATTTATTCAAGTTGATTCCAAGCTTGTTCTCTCTCTTCTTTTTTTTGTGAACCATAGATGTTTACTAAGTAAAAACTTAATCATGTCCTTCTCCATTCCACCTCACAAATGATATATTGGTTTTTTTCTTGAATGACCTCTAAGTTGATCAAGCTAGGTTATCATAGAATATACATTCCTCATGTTATTCCCACTACATTGCTACCTATAATACCCCTTCTAAGTTTACCTAACAGGTTCCTTGTAGTATTCACTAGATCTCTACTTGTGTTTCTTGAAGTAACATAATTTTAAGGTTATGTGGGATAATCAATTATCTCAATGTTATCCTTTTGGAGGGGGCATTGATTCCCCTTACATTCTAGGATATGATTTGCATTATGTGAGGTCACTTTTCTTGGTGCTCACCAAGAACTTATCCACTTGTTTTTGTGTTCGTGCCCCTATAGCTTTCATTACCTCCTCGTGCCTCTTTTTATTTTTGTTAGGTCTCCCTCTCATTCTCTTCCCAAAGTTTCTTTTGATATTTAGGTTTGAGGTCTTTCTAATTCCCATTTTATCTTCTTCACTTCTGCTCCTTGATTTTGTTTCTTCTTCCTCCTCTTTACTTATCTAATTTTTTGGGCACTATTGTCCTTCCTCCTATCATTTTCTTCTTTGTTGCATGCCTTTCTTCTCATTTGTGTTTTGTTTTTCTTATTTTCTTATGCTTCTTTATTTAATAATATTTTCTAGATCCTCTTTGAAACCATAATATATAGCTATATCCTCCCCCTCTTTTCTTATTTGATTATCATGTTCTTGAGTTTCTGATGTCGATTATATTCATTCTATTAAGATCCCTTCTTCCATCCTGATTATTTGGATACCTTTCAAAAAATATTTCTTGATCACCTTATTCCTATTTCTTATGGTGTCTCTCTTCTTTAGTTTTAAAATTCCCTCTGAGTCCTTCTTCATGGTTTCTGGTTCTTTCTCTGGTACATTATTTTTCTATAATACTAGACATTCCCTGATTAGGTGTCCATACTTATGACATCCTCTACATCTAAAAGGGATGCTTTCATAATCCAAATCTTGGATCCATTGTATTTCTCCTGCTTTTAATGTAACATTCTTGGGAAATGGCCTTGTTAGGTTTAATTCCATGCATATTCTTATGTAGCTTGATAATCCTTTTCCATGATGTGGATTGGATACATCTAATGGCCTACCTATTGTATAATTAATAGTTTCAAAAACATACCTTGACCAGAATTCTTATGAGAGAGCATGTAGTCTGATCCATACTAGTACTATTTTTGGTATCTCCTCCATCAGTTTGAAGTAAGTATGTCAATGCTTCAATAACAAGCTCACATTTCTAAAGAAATATGGTCTACCTTCAAAAACTCTATCCTGATTTGACTCATTTACAAAGATTTTGATGAAGTATCCTTTGGCACATGTTCTCAGTTCTTATTCTCTATTCATCTTCTAGTTTCTCTTGGTCCATGCATGTATCTCCTCTAATATTAACTGAGCTCCCTTGAATTTTTAGATCAAAATCCTACCATACAACCCAACTATATTTCTTTTAATTTTAATTAGGTCTAGCAGAATGAGATTTTTCCTCTGCTCCCTGCATGCATGTCCTCTTAGGTCCATATGTCTGCCTTTCCATCTTATTTTTATTAGCTTCCTTCATTATGGCATTGATCTCTATCTCAAAAACTAGTGATGTTGCTCCTATCACCATCTACCTGAATGATGGTCTATAGGGGGAAAGGATCTTGTAGTTGATACATTCCTTGTATTGCTACTCTAAACCTAATCCTTTTTAGGTTCAAATGCCTATGAATTCTGAACAGTAAACCTTGAAAGATTCAAACCCTAGTTCCTCTCATCTCATGGCTTCATGAACTAATCTCTTTGCCCATTCATAAATAATATTTAGTATATTAGATAATATAATTTTATATTATATATATTATTATTTACTAAATTATTATATGTATTGTACTATATACATATATATATATATGAAATAAAATGAAAAAATATTGAGGGTTGAGGGAGGCAATGTTAAGTATTTATATGTTAATGAGAATGCTTTATTAATGGAAAAGGGGATAAATGTTATGACACCAGGAATAAGTTTACAATTGGAATAAATGTGGAAAAGTTGAAGGAGGTTGATAAAACATAGCACATTTGTGAGCATTGAAAAATACATAGATAACCTTATCGATGTGGGGATGGGAGAATTCCCCGTCACAATTGGAAAAAAAACATCATAATAAAATAAAAAATTTAATTTTTTTTTCTAGTGTATCTTTTGTTTCATTATGCAATTATTTTCCCAAATATGACATTTGACTCAAATCATCTCCCTACAGGGTCACCCCTTCTATTACTATCTTTGAGTTTCTCCTACCTCCATCTAAGCTTATACACATGATTACCTTCCTTAGAGGGCTATTTTTTGTCCTCCCATTGGAAGTATTAATTCCATGGTTTGTATTTTTGTTCATAACATTTATATGTATTTGGGGGCACATTTATAATACTACTAAAAAAATGAGAAAAATGAGCACAAGTAAAAAGATGCCTACTAGATATGGTTTTTATGCTCATGTGAGAAAACTAAGATTATGGGAATGGAAGATTAGTTCCTCCTACACCACTTCCAATAGATATATGCATTATTCCTCCCATACACAACAAAAAAAATTGATTTACATTTCTTCTCCAACAAATCAGTCACTATATCATTTAGAAAACTGATGTTTTGTTAAATTCTTGTAAGTGCTTACCATTGTTGTAAATGTTGTGGAAGAGGTTTTTTATTAAATTTTTATTCATATTGTTTTATTAGGTTCACATATTTGTAGTAGTCAAAAGTGAATGCAGGGGAGATATGTGTAGAGAGGATTACAAGGCAAGTTAGTCAAGCATTAGTCCATAAACAATGAAACATGTATAAAGAACTAACTAACCAAGCCTATCTATTCCTATGGAAATTACAAAGGATTAAAACAAACAAATAAAAGAAAGCAATCACCATATTAACTTCCCAAATGGATTCACCATACCTATGTGGCTCAAAAACATGTTCTCCCTTGATCAAGCATCCTTGTCTTTGTCAAAAATGGTGGTAAGCTCCTCCAATGCCTCAAGAACACTCCATAAAAACTAGGCTCTTGATTGTAAATCACTAAACTAGCCTATCAATGAAGCTTTGTGGAAATAATTTATCACTATAACTTTGCAATGCTCAAGCTTTGGAGATATTTGAGCATAATAACCTTGAACCAAAATAGCTTAGAAATGATGTCTATGGCCTCTCTATTTATAGATTTTTGAGATTGGTTAGGATCAACCTAAACCATCCATCTCAAGATTGAGATGTGTGGTTGAGGATAATCCTAATATTTGGAATTAAATCCATAATTATCCTCAAGATGACCTTGGAAGAAGGGGAATTGAAGAGGCATGGGAGGCATTAACTAGGCATGGGTGACCCATAATCCTGATATTTTATGCACTTATGGCTTGATGGATGCCACCCCATAGATGATGTCACTAGGTGATGTAGATAATAAGAATCAATTTTCAAAAATAAATATTCAACAACTCTCATGGAAAATCCACTTAAGCCCTTGATTTGGATTAATAAGCCTTAAACAAGGTTAATCAGCATTTGTGTAATTATTCAAAAATTGACCCTCAATCAATCAAAATGGTCAGGAAGTTGTTAGGATCTAGGAAGCACAATTGATTACCTTTGCATAAGCAACTAAACACGGAATTTAACCAGAATTAATAAGTAACTAGAAATCAGAAACAACACAAAATATGAGAGACAATACCCAATTGTATTAATACTCATCCAAAAAGAAAATACAATGAAGAAGTGCCACAGTCTTCTTCCCACACCTCTAGGGCTTCCCACATCTCTAGTGCATACAGATATTTTCCCTCAAGAGCTCACTCTCTCACTTGCACAATTACAAGCAAACAATCAACTCAATACCAAATTGTTGTTTCAACCAGCCAGTAACAATACTGCCAGTACACCAAGTACTCCACATACTCCAAATCTGAGTACACCATGTACTCCAAGTAGATCTCACCTGATCTTGCTACCTGTTGTGTTACTGACCTCTCTAATCTTGCACACCTGCAGATCAACCTGGTTTTGCACACCTGTAAACCTAGATCTCGCACACACACACACCTGCAGATCAACTGACCTTACTTACCATGTATATCTAACCTAATCTTATTGTACCACAGATCAACCTGGCCTTGCACACCTACTGACCTAGATCATACACACTTGGCACTGTGGCACTATGAGGAGCTAACCTTGCTCTCTTCCCTCTGAAGGAGCTAACCTTGCTCTCTCTATCTATCACACTTTACAATACAGCCCATGAGTCTATTATATAGATCCCATGCAAACAATAATTAGACATCTAATTACAATAATTAGAAACCGTAGCTTCAAGACTAAAATTAGTCTCTCACATGCAAACAAACTGTCCATCCAAAAATAGACCAGTTCAGGAGACGCATGCACACACAGGCTGCCGACGTCAATTTTTATCTGACTGATGTCGACCGACTCATAACTGATGTTGGTTACTGTGAACCTGAAGATGACTGATGTCAGTTGATCAGACCGACGTCGATTTCTTGCAACTCAGCAACCTCCTCCTGTTTGCATCCTAGTGAAGCTTTTAGCTCCACAACCTAATAGAAGTCATATTACTAGGTCATAATTCAACTTGATAAGAATTGGAAGGTGATGTTAGATGCGTTGGAACTTTATTCCCATTTAGGATGTTGCCAATAGAAAATAACAAAGGTACATGACATTTACCAATGAATTATAAGAAAAGAGTGATCTAGAGCACTAAATGGTGAAATGGTCATTTTAACTCAAAATGATTTGATCAAAGTTAGTTGGTCCATAAAATGCATTGCCCTATTTAGAGATACTTTAACCTAAATTGGCACTTGTAAATGACAAGTTTCACCATTTAGGACATTTTATGAATTTTGACCTAAAATGTGCATTTGAGTGTAATTTGAGTAAGATTGATAATTTCAACACAAATGGTGTTAGGAATTGGATGTCTATATTTTGCCCCTATTTGAGAAAGTGTAGTGAGACATTTAGGTGAAGCTACATCTTTTCAAAGAAAAGAGTTGTCAAGAATAAATTAGAACATACCCATGATGCCCCCTCAAGAGGACATACTAGGATGAAAGAGCAGGATGAACTCTCAAAAAGAGAGAGAAAGTGAGAGATTAACCCAGGGAATATATCACATCTAGATGAGATAATGCTTGCAAAGTGATTACCATCAATGATCAAAATATAATTAGACATATAATAGGCCCTAGAGATGGGGGGAATGGGAAATATATAATCCATAAATGTAAGGGACACACTTTAAACGTACCCAATTTGAGAGTACAAGTTGGACGCTTATGACATTGATCAATCTCGAGACAAGTTGCACACTAAAAAAAATTTCCATCATGGGATTTAATGTGGAAAGCTTGAAATTAGAGGAAAACGGAGAACATTCTACTTCAAGAAGGGAAGCACCACTAGAATGGGGTCTCCAAAGAGAAGATAATAAGAAGTGCCCTAGTAGATCAAATGTGATCGTGATGAAATAGTTGTGCCCCAGTAGGGTGAATCTTGATCATTGATAAAGAATAAATAATGATTTTGCCTCTGTAGAGCTGATTTGATTTGGACATTGTTTAGATTTTATGCCCCAGTATGGGCAATTGGTATGCAAAATAGCTCAAGGATATAACTGAAAAAATAGGTTAAAGTGAGCGGGCACAAACGTACATGTGATGGTGTAATGGTTTAGAAATCCAAAAACCAAGCATACGATAATGCATAAAGTGATGAAAGAGATGAAAATAAGAATGGAAATAGTCAAGCTGACTTAAATATAAATTGAGCACTGCCTACATAGTTTCATGGACTCATGTTCCATCATGAACTTCAAGCCAATGTAGTTCACCCAAGTTTGGGAGAGAATGGAACAAGGAATGATGAAAAATGACCAATAATTGATTAGAATCACAATGTATGCAAAGAGATGCATGTCTAAGCATAAACTTGAGTACTAAAATGCATACTACCTAGAAGCCTAATTCCACATCATGAGCCTAGGTTTTGCAAAGTGTTCTTGAGAATCGTTCCTCAGAGCTGATGTTGACATTAAGACCTTGAGACCTGAGCACAAAGTGTTTGCTATAGAAAAATAAATTAGGCATCATAAGTATGAATAACTTAGAATGACATAAGATTCCAATTGTGCTAAGCCAATTCAAATGTGAATACCTATAACTAAGGATAATGGTAAAATAATGACCAAAACCAGAGTTACAACGATTTACATTTAAACAAAAAAGCAAAAGCAAAGAAAAAGATAAACATAAATGAACCTAACTTGAAATCAAGATATGATCTATCGAGACTTAAGTATGAACAAAAATGTTTAAAAATAAAAGGCAAGAACATCTGAAGGACATGAGACCAAGTCATGAATAATCAATATCCATGTGGACCATCAAGGCATTCTTGAACACAAAAGAAAAAAGTAAAATCACACAGAAAAACAAGAACAACAATCAAATAAAAAAAATGGTCTAAGAACAACGTAATAACATAGGATCAAGATATAAACAATCAAGATCAATGTGAATCATCAAGATGTTCTGAAACACAAAAGAGATAAGCAAAAAAAAAATCAAACAAAAAAATAAGAGAAAGAAACACAAGACCAAGAAATAAAAAGAGAGGAGAAGAAATAAAATGAGAGGAGAATAAATCACAACAAAACACCAAGAAAATACAACAAAACATAATAAAACACCAAGAAGACTCAAATAAACACACAAAAAAAAACCAAGCTAGTGCGATCTAAAGATAAATGTTCATGCATGTGCGGTAGAGGTGTTACTTTCCACCACATCTTTACAAAGAAAAATTATAGAAGAAATAGGGGAAAAGAATAAAAGGAAGGGGTTGGTCGAGCTAACTCCAAATGTATAAGACAAGTGGACACTGCCTACATAGTTACATGGATGCATGTTCCAACATGAACTTCAGGCCAATGTAGTTCACCCAGGAAATGGGATAGAAGGAAAATGATGATTAGACCAGCATGATTAATTTTGTAGATGAAATGGAAGATATAACAAATAAATGAGAATGGTTTGGTAAACAAGAAGCTGGTGAGATGAGAAAGAATGATCTTGCAAAATGGCAAGTGTGTGGGATAAGATGAAATGAACTAGTGTTTTTGTGCTTGCAAAATGGCAAGAGCATTTTTTCTTAACAATTTTTTCATAAAATGGTGAGAGCTTTCAAACTTAAATGCACATCCTAAGAGTAGAGGTTCCAATAAGATAGCTAAGTCATCTGCAATGGCCCATGCTCACAAATTAGTGAGATCGAGGTTCTTGATAAAATAAGAAAGCAATAAATACTTGAACTAAGAAGATGTGGCTATTCACCTATCGAAAGTTTCACAAGATTGTCCTAGATGAACCGCTTTTCAAAACCACTACTGAAGATTTTCATAATGCTTATGAGACATAATCAAGATCATGATTGGTCGAGGGATAAAAAATATTCAAGCATATAACATGTCCTAGACATAACAAAGAATATTCATCTTTGAAGAGAGCAATCCAGAATGGGATGAACAATGTGTTCAGAGTGCCAAGAGTTCAAAGCCTTTACCATCAAGATTTATGAAAAGTGGACCTAGGTAGTATAAAATTCAGTCAAGGTAAGATAAAAGGGTGGGATAAAATTACAATAGCATAAGTTACCCCCAAGTTAGGGGTCTTATAGACAATGGTTAAAAGTTGTTCATGCATAGAAT
The DNA here is from genome assembly GCA_037957365.1 of Torreya grandis. NCBI lineage: Eukaryota > Viridiplantae > Streptophyta > Pinopsida > Cupressales > Taxaceae > Torreya > Torreya grandis. Next base: position 2,168,626 of record JARHVA010000315.1, read on the forward strand.
ATCTTAAGGTGTATGATGTTCATGGGCTCTAAAATTTCTTCACCATTAGGTTTAGCTAATCGATATGCTCCTGATCCATAGTTTGTTGTGACAATGTATGGTCCTAACCAATTAAGCTAAAACTTGCATTTCTTTTTGGGTTCAACATTCATGGTATTCTGGTTCTCTTTCAAAACTAAATCACCAATCTCAAATTCTCAAGGAAGAATGCATTTGTTTCAGCTTCTCTATAATCTACTCTGATAGGCCTGCAAGTTTTCTAGGGCAACCAAATGCTTACCATCAAGAAGTTCTAGTTCTTGCAGTTGTGAGGCTCTATAGTCTTTATCTTCTTCAATGTGCTCTAGTGATATTCTTAATGGCAGGATCTCAATCTTGATCAGGATTATAGCTTCAGTGCCAAAAATAAGGGAGTATGGAGTAGCTCCAATTAGGGTATGATGATTGGTTCTATAAGTCTAGAGGGTAGGAAAGAGTTGCAAGTGCTAATTATGGCCAGCATCATTGACAATATTTTTTAAGATGGATAAAATGGTTTTATTTGATGCCTCAGTGTGTTTGTTGCCTTGCAAGTTATATAGAGTGGATTTATTGTGCTTGATCTTAAATTTTTCACAGAGAGCTTTCACATCTTGGTTTACAAAAGATCCACCATTATCAGATATAATACGGGCCGGGATGCCATATCGACAGATGATATGGTAATGAATGAATTTGGCTATTTGTTTCTTGGTAACATAAGTGAGAGGAATGGCCTCAATCCATTTGGTAAAGTACTCGGTTGTAGTCAAAATGTGCTTATGGCCATCTGAAGATGTTGGGTTAATTTTCCCAATGAGATCAAAACCCCATGTTGAGAACGGCCATGGTGTTGTAATTGGCTCTAATGATAAGGAAGGTACATGTATCAAGTTGCCATGCTGCTAACAAAGAACACACTTATTTACATAATTATAAGCATCTATCTCCATTTTAGGCCAATAATAGCATGTTCTAAGAAGTTTCTTTGCTAGGACTACACCATTAGTATGGGCCCCACACATTCCTTCATGAACCTCTTTTAGTGCCAGCTTGGATTCTCCCAAAGATAAATAATGAAGAAGCATTCCATTATAGCCTTTTCGATAAAGCATGTTTCTAAGGAGAATATAACATGTTAGGTGATGAAGGAAAAGTTTTTGTTGGTTATTGGAAAGGTTGGCAGGAAAGACATGGCTATGGAAATAGTTATAAAAATCTTGGTACCATGGTAGCTCAAGTGAGAGATTAGGATCAACAATGGTGCATATCCTCTCTGAATCTGATAAAATATGTGCTCGTTGAAGAAGATTTTGAATCAGGAACTGAAACTCTTTAGCATTGTCATGCATTTGAATCATGAAACCAATTTTTGCAATGGCATCGGCAGACCTATTGTTGACTCGTGGAACATGCTCAAACTATAGAGATTTAAAATGTCTTTTAAGGTTATCAACAATTTGCTTGTAAGGGACAAGCTTATCATCTCTTGTTTGATATTGATCAATTGTCTGATTTATTATTAGCTATGAATCTCCATGGACTTTTAAGCTTTGAATATCCCATTGTATGGAAAAATAGATCCCTGCAACTAGTGGCTCATATATGACCATATTTTTTATGCACTAAAATTGCATATGGAAGGCTTTGGGGATCAAATCCCCTTATGGCATTATCACTAATATGCCAGCTTTAGATCCTTAGGATGTGAAGGATCCATCAACATAGAGTGTCCATTATTCAGGTTCTTGTGATGCTTGTTTTATCATCGTGATAGAATCATCTGGAGGGTCAAAGTTAAGAGGTTGAGTGGCTGTAATAGGGGCTTCTGCAAGTTGGTTTGTAAGAATCTACCCTTTGATTGCCTTCTAATTTTGGTATTCAATATCAAACTCATTGAAGAGTATAATCCATTTAGCCATGCATCCTTAAAGAGATGCTTTAGATAAGAGGAACTTGATAGGATCTACCTTGGTGATAACAAAAGTTTTGTTATTTAGCATATAATGTCACAATTTTTGAGTGGTGAACACCATAGCTAAACATGCCTTCTCAATAGGCATATAATTATGTTCATAGGCTACCAATGTGTGGCTTAAATAATAAACCACGTGTTCCTTACCATGATCATCATGATGAGTCAAAAGTTCCCCCAGTGCATATTATATGGCTGATATGTAAATAAGCAGTGGATTTCTTTATGTTGGAGGGCGTACGATCGATGGATTGGCCAAGTATGTTTTAAGATTTTAAAATGCTATTTGACAATCTTCATCCCACTGAAATGTCACCCCTTTCTTTAAGACATGGGTAAATGGGTGGCACTTATCTGCCAGTTGAGAAATGAACCTATGTATAGACTAGATCTTGCCTTGTAGACCCCACAACTATTTAAGATTGTTGGGTAGAGGCATTTCCATAATAGTAGTGACCTTCACAGAGTCGACTTCAATCCCTCATTGTGATATATTGAACCCTATCAATTTTCTTGATGTGACTTCAAAGACATATTACTTAGGATTCAAGTGGACTTCATATGCACAAAGCCTCTCAAATATTCTTCATAGAATGTCAGGGTGTCCATCTCTTGTTCTTGATTTTGTTAGTATATCATGAACATAGTCCTTGACAATGTCATGCATCATGTCATGGAAGATGATAGTCATTACACGTTGATATATGGATCCAATTTTCTTCAAACTGAATGGCATGACTTGGTAATAGACTGTTCCCCATAGAGTGGTGAACATGGTATGATGCTGATCTTTAGGGGCTATCTTGATCTGATTATAACTATAAAATCCATTAATTAAGGATAGCATCTCATACCTAGCAGTTGAGTCAACAATCATGTTGATGTTGGGGAGAGGAAAATCATCTTTGGGACATGCCTTGTTGATATCATGAAAATCAGTACAAACACGTATGCCTGGAGTCTTTTTAATTACTGGAACTATGTTAGAAATCCAATCAAAGTAGTTTAGTGGTCTGATAAAATTGGATCCTAATAACTTCTCCAACTCGACCTTAACCAAAAGGGTGATGCAGGGATTCATCTTTCTTAACTTTTACTTGACTGGTTTAGCATCAAGGTGAACAACTAGATGATGCACAACTAAATCTTGATTTAGGCCTGGCATGTCAAAATATGCCCATGCAAAGATGTCTATATAAGCCTTAAGAATAGATATAATATGCTCACATCCTAATTTAGTAAGGGAAGCTCCAAGATAAACATTTTTGGGATCCTCATGGGTTCCCAAATCCACTTTTGTTATGCTCTCCATAAGGAGTGTGGATTCATCTTCTAGAATTATAAGAAATGTATGGTCATAATCATCTTCTTCTACAATATCTTTTTTTTGTTCCTCTCAAAGATCTAGATAATATGAAGAATCAAAATCTACCTTCTTAGGTAAAGCCCAATTGGCAAAGACCTCTGGAAACTCAAGAACAAGATGCTCAAATATTTGATGTTGCTCTGAAGAGATGCTTGTACTAGCTATAGAACTTGGGCTAGATGGACTTTCTACAATCTGAGGGGATGAACAATCTTTCCCACATGGGAGTGTTTGAAATAGGTTTTCACTCAAAGGTTTGTCTTTTTCTTTACTTTATCCTTGATCAATGAGTGCCTCAAAGAGGTTTTCACTTATAGATCTTGATATTTGTTCTTTATTATAACCAAGAAAGTTTACCTGCTCTCCAAAGTAGGCAGAAGGATTCAATGAAAAATCAAAGCCCTGTTTATGATCACCAATGGGGAATGCATCTTGTATGCCCATGTATTCTATAATTGATTATTCATTTTAAAACTCATTGAGGCATATGAACAAATTTTGTTGATTCCAATCTATGAGTTCAGGATGGCAAAGGCATAAGTTATATTGAGGGTTTATTTTAGGATGGGAAGTACCAATGGTAAATATATAATGTCCTACTTCAAGAAGGGAAGCACCACTAGGATGGGTTTTTGCTTCAGGATGGGAAGCTCCAATAGGTGTTATGGTCAATATGGCATTTGAATCAAACAAATCTGAATCAACAAGCTCATCAAAAAGGCTATAATGGGACATTGTGTCATTGCTAGAAGTCTCATTACCAGTCACTTCAAAACAATCAATACCAAATGTTATGAGGTCATCCTCTGGTGGTTTAAATCTAAGACCATGATTCCCATTAACAACTCCAGCTGATAAGGGCTCTAAAATTCCTTGCACTTAGAGGCCAAGGCCTTTCCCTGTATAGCCAAGATGATCCATTATCTTGTTATGGATATGATACTTTGGATTTTGAAAACAATCTACAAGGCCCTTTGAATATAACCAATCTCCCTTGGTAAAATCCTCTCGATCTTTCTTTGGTGTGATTGTAGGTACAAAAACCATAAGAGGTTTTGGTTGCTTTTTCTTTGGTTGCAAAATCTGATCGGGTCTGTTAGGAGTCTGGGAATTTTTAGGGTTACCAAATATTTTAGGGGATTTTACTAATTTTGAAATATAGAGGACATCCTTCAAATGATATGTGAAAATGCCTGCATCTTTAATAACCACCTGCTTGGCCAGCATTGTAGGAAATGGATCAGTTGAGGTGGAGGCTAGATCACCAAGATCTATATAATTAGATGGAGATGGATGAGAAATGATGGCTTTGTTCTTCTTTGCAATGAATTTAGAACCTAGGTAATTGTTATAATTATGAAACTCTGCTTCAAGATGTTTGCAATATTGGTATGGCTATTGATCAGTGGGAATGGTAACCTCGATCCCATCATGGGGAAACTTAAGGCATTGGTGAGGAGTAGTTGAACTGCCTGTACTTCATGGATCCAAGGATGACCAAGAAGTATGTTATAAGGAAGCTCAATATCCATAATATGGAATAATGTGTGATGAGAAATAGCCCCAACCATGATTGGAAACTAAATTATACCAGATGACTCCCTCTTAGCATTGTCGTAAGCCTTGATTGTAATAGTCTCTAGTTGAATGTCTTTATCTATGTAACTCAATCATCACACCAATTTAAGAGATATGATGTTCAACCTTGAACCATTATCTATAAGAACCTGCTTGATCTTGTGATTTGTAATGATTATCTCAATGTATAGTGGGTTATTGTGATTTGGGCCAAGGGTGGACATGTCCTTTTGATCAAACGTGATTTGTCAAAATGAAGATAAATATCCAACTAGGTTCTGGAACTAATCAAGGTTTATATTATTAGGCACAATAGACTCTCGTAAAAGTTTGTTGAGGATGGTTCTATGGATATTAGATGTCTGCAAGAGTTCTAATATAGAAATTTGTGTAGGGGTTTTATCTAACTGGTCCATTAGACTATAATACCTTTGAATTGTGGATTGAATTAGTTTAGTCTTTGTTGGCACAGTATTCAACTTTGGAACCAATGGCACAATGTTCTCATTGGGTTTATGAAAAGAAGTGGGTGAAGGGCCCTGGATGGTAACTCGTGGGCATCTAGTTGCGACTATACAACCTAGAGGTGGCAAGGAGTCATTATAATTAGAAGTATGAGGCAAAGGGCCTTGGATGTTGATTCATGGGTGATTAACAATATTGTTATAATTTTAGGTCAGTAAAGAGCCTCTAGAAGAATGGTATTATTGTTCAAGATTAGTAACCTATGCAAACAGAGTAGTAACATGATGACGCAAACTCAACATGGTATTACTAGGGGGAGAGGGTGTTGACCCTATAATGATGGGTCTCACATTGTGAAGAACAAGAGATTGGCCACGTGGCATCACAGTAATAGTGGTAATGTGGGTTACAGAATTAAATCCCACAGTGTTATTGTAGTCGTAAGGCACATTTTTATAAGCCACATTATTAGTATGGGGATCATGATCTCGATTATGCTCAGTACGATTCTAACCCTGTTATTGGTTTTAATTCTACCTTTGTCCTTGATTGTGACCATTTTTATTATTTCTTGGTGGTGGTGGATCATGTCGAGGAAAGGGGTCTTTATAGATTCCCATATCCTAATTTGTGTCCTGATTAAGGGCCAACTTAATTTCCAACTCACCATTCTATAAAGTCCTCAATAATATGTCACAATTAAATGTAACAATATGTACTGTGACCAGCAACATGATGAAAGTTACACCATTCATTCTCATTGTACTAGTCTAGTTTTGGTTGATCTTGAGGAAATGGCCTTGATACTAACCATATAATTAAGTTAGTTGTATGAGCTTTTGTAATACTGCTTCAACTGATTCTCCTAACTTGCTAAAGACTCTAAAATTATTATGAAACTTCCTTCGTGGAGGTTATCTTTGCAAAGTAGGTAGCATATTTGAGGGAGTTATTTATACATTTGGAGGAGGCATAGTCTGTACCATTTGTACATGTCTTGTTTCTGTCACCTCATTTCTAACCATGTTCTTATTTTTGTGAAAGCCCTTAGACTTATCATGTGTAACTATTTTAGGAGCTAGTGATTTAGTCTAATTAGACACTTGTCCTTGTGTAAATATCTTAACAAGGCCCCTAGCAATAAGAGCCTTCTCAATCTACACTCCTTTGTCAATAGTTTATTCAAATGAGTTAGCACAATCTAACCGTAGATTATGCACAACTTCATGATGCAAATTCTATGCAAAGATATCAGCCAACTATTTATCCAGTAAATTGCGTTGAAAGTGGCCTACCAATGCTCTCCACCTTTGTAGATATGCAGCAAAACTTTCACCATCACATTGTTTGGCTTTGCATAAGTCAAAAATAGTCAATTCATGTTATGTGTTGTATGAGAAATAGTTAAAAAACTTTTTTGATAAGTCATTCCAATCTGCAACTAATCCCTTGGGTAGTTTAAGTAGCCAATCAAGAGCTTGTCCCGCTAAACTTCATGAAAATAGTCGTAGTAAGTACTCACTACTATAAGCAGCCTTTTGACACAAGATGAATAATGCTTGTATGTGTTCATGTGGATCTCCTTTCCCTTTGTATTTTTCAAATTTGGGTGCCTCAAAGTGAGGTGGAAAGGGGTTTTGGAGAATAGATAAGTCAAATGGATATGGGCATATCTCATCAAATTTATACTTTTTGACTCTATTGTTTGTCTCCAATCTTTGGAAAATATCCTTCATAGAATTCCATTCTTGCATGTTTGGTACATTTGTGGATTGGATAATATTTTGTTGGGGTGGAATGTGCCCCTGGTTCTATTGTTTTTGGGGTGGAATGTGCCCCTAGTTCTGTTGCTATTGGGGTGGAATGTGCCCCTGATTTTGGATGGATCTATTTAGGAGTGTATACCTTTCAATCCATGATTTGGTTCTAATTTGATGCTTGAGTTGAGAATATAGGTCATTGATTCTTGGATTGTAAAACATTCCTTGAATTTGGTTGTTTCGTGTTTTGTTGATTTTAGAAATGTCTATGTTTATTTACCAATCTTTAGTTTGTTTAAGGGATTTCCTCAATTTGAACTAAATGTTTGGGTTTTTGAGTTTGTAAAGTAACAATAGGTTCTTGATAATTGAAGAATGTATGTTCCGTGTCAAATATAACATTGTGTAAGGTCTCTCGTGACTTTACTTGTTCATTTAGATTACCTTGATCCACTATTGTAATGTTCTCATCCAATATTTGTTGTGTACTATCCACCATATCTTCATGTTCTTTTGAAGCCTTATTGTGAATTGAAGTGGCAACTAGGGAGTCAGTTAAGTCTGTGACAAGTTGATATGCATATCATTGACTTATTATCTTGATCTTATCTAGAAGATCCATATTTTTGGGTTTTGAATTTGTTTATTTTATTTTCCTTTGTTAGAAGAAGAAGGTATGTCTATTTATGCAAAATCTTGCTCTTGCCATCGTTGTTCTCCTTCTCTAACCAAGGTATGCAATTTTTCTATAGGAAATTTAGAAGGTAGTCTAGCACCTAATTCTATCAATCTAAGAAGGGATTCATCTTCATCTTCTTGGGGTTGATATTCATTGTAATTATCTTCAAATCCTACTGTTGCGGGCATATCATCAAAAACAATGGGGTTATCTTGACCATCATAAAATTGTTCATCCTCATAACTAAGGCCATAAGAGGCCCCACTACGAGTGAACCTTTGAGTCATGTCTAAAAAGAGCTACTTTGTGTGTTTGACTAACTTTGGACCAATGTTTGATAACCAATCAAAGTATGCCCTAACTCCTTTTAAACAAACAACCAAGGTACCAATGAGACTATAAGGTAGGGTGGTTTGAAACCATGCACAATTTAGAAGATTTGGTTCACAAAATTACTCAACCTTTGGTAAAGTTGAAATCATATAAATCAGAAGAGAGTAAGGTAACTCAAAGACCTCAAGTGAAAAATAGTACACCAAAGCCTAGATATTTGTGATACACCCACACTACAAAAGTTAGTTTCAACTTCGACAAGTTGACCCTAAAATTTTAGAGGAAAGCTCTCTGGATTATGAAGAAGACAAAATGAACTAAGCAACTCAAGATGTAAAGACATACGTGAATCACTAAGTATAAAGCTAGGACCAAATGGGCAGCACAACTTTGCCACATGATTCTAGTAGGATAAAATATGTTCTAGGACCCAAAGCATGAGTGATACGCAAGATGACTTGAGTCAACCAAGATGATAATGTGATTTTGAATCCTAAGAAATGACCTTCAATCCAAATAGAAAATTGAACCCAAGTTAAAACAAGCTTAGTGCACAAATGGTGAACCCACTTGGATGCACCAACCCTTAGAACTCAAAAAGTTTCAATTTTAAATGTGGATTATAAATGAAGGATTTAAACAAATTGGGTAAAAGTTCTAGACTCAATTGGGAAGCATGACTGCGCCAAAGTGGATGTCATGATACAAAGCTTTTGATAAGAAATTAAACAAGCAAAAGATGAATTTTCCATTTGGATAGCGTACCGCCTCCCTTGCTAAAGAAAATTGAGGACAATGTGTTTTGGTTAAGTTCATTGAGTTAACAAGCAGTTTAGACACAAATCAAGACCAAGTAAGCTAATGACAAAAAACAAACATCTTAAGTCTAAACTGACAAGGTATGGCAAACTAGGGTCTACTAAACTATCAAGTTTTGAATGTTCTATGGGAATCAATTGCACAATGGCTTTCATGCTAAACAATGCAAAATAAAAGCATGGATTTTGGGTTGGTATCACTCAGCTTGTTGCAAAAAGGTCTAGTCCTTTATGTAACCACTACATCATGGTGTTCATTTAGTGTAGTGCGATGTCCAAAGTGCCACTACATCCCGTGTGCAACTCCAAAGGAATCAAATGAAGTCAATGTTGGGAGGTGAAACCTCAGGTCAAAGCTTCCTTAAAGAACTTTCAGGAGGTGATGAAGTCCCCCTTGAAGGCCAAGTTTCATAAAAAAAAGAAAGCATGAAAATAGAAAGGCTTTAGGGTCATTTTCAAGATCACCCAAACTTTAGTGAGCTTTTAGGGAGTGCTTTAGGCGACATTCTTTCTAAGCCCTGAACTAGGCTATTTTCAATAGGAATGGCACTTTTGATTCTAAGGGTTCCCTATAGGAGACAAATGAAAGAGCATATACACAACATTCCTCTTTATTCCAAACAAGATTAATCTAATCAACTATTGCAAATAAGAATTAACAAGTGTGTTCAATTTTAAACCCAAATAAAATGTTTGGTGGTGTTCATTTGACCCCTTGGTCTTAGTTGTAAACTTTGAAAACCTTCATCAAAAACACCTAAATTCTTTGTTAAACACCAAAACAAGGTTTCTAATAAAATTTTAAGCATGCAAAAGTGATTTAAACATGTTTTACGCAAATTTTAAACTTGATCCTATAGCAAAATTGTTAGCATGTCCTTTAGCTTTGAAGCCCTTTTGAATTTGAAACAAGAAACTTTGAAAACATAGATCTCAGGTCTGTGTTTTTGGAAAAACACAGTGACCGACATCAATCAATACCATCGACGTCAGTTATGGCCAATCAAGATCTGATCAATGTAAGTTTTGCTAACCGACGTTGGTTAGGCCAAGTAAAAGATGTCATTATTTATGTCGACGTTGGTTACTGTGTAAAAATTATGGCAACCAAAAATGGCAAAATAAAGTTAGAAAACCAATTTGCAAGAGTTTTAAAAGCTTAAATAAGTTCTTTTCAGGTTGCAAAAGGATCTCTTTTAGGTGTAGGATGCATCTTGTCCCACTGGATGTGCCAAGATGTAGAGAGGATTACAAGGCAAGTTAGTCAAGCATTAGTCCATAAATAATGAAACATGCATAAAGAACTAACTAACCAAGCCTATCTACTCCTATGGGAATTACAAAAGATAGCAAGAAACAAATGAAAGAAAGCAATCACCATATTGCCTTCCCAAATGAATTCACCATACCTATGTGGCTCAAAAACATGTTCTCCCTTGATCAAGCATCCTTGTCTTTGTCAACAATGGTGGTAAACTCCTCCAATGCTTCAAGGACACTCCATAAAACCTAGGCTCTTGATTGTAAATCACTAAACCAGCCTATTAATGAAGCTTTGTGGAAATAATTTAGCATTATAAATTTGCAATGCTCAAGCTTTGGAGATATTTGAGCATAATAACCTTGCACCAAAATAGCTTAGAAATGATGTCCATAGCCTCTCTATTTATATATTTTTGAGATTGGTCAGGATCAACCTGAATCGTCCATCTCAAGATTGAGATGTGTGGTTGAGGATAATCCTAATATTTGGAATTAAATCCATAATTATCCTCAAGATGACCTTGGAAGAAGGGGCATTGAAGAGGCATGGGATGCATTAACTAGGCATGGGTGACCCATAATCCTGATATTTTATGCACTTGTGGCTTGATGGATGCCACCCCATAGATGATGTCACTAGGTGATGCAGATAATAAGAATCAATCTTCAAAAATAAATATTCAACAACTCTCATGGAAAATCTACTTAAGCCCTTGATTTGGATTAATTAACCTTAAACAAGGTTAATCAACATTTGTGCAATTATTCAAAAATTGACCCTCAATCAATCAAAATGGTCAGGAAGTCATATTACTGGGTTGTAATTTGAATCGAGAAGAATTAGAAGTTGACATTAGATGCGTTGAAACTGTATTCCCATTTAGGATGTTTCTAACAATAAATAACAAAGGTACATGATGTGTACCAATGAATTAGAGTAAAAGAGTGATCCAGAACACTAAATGGCAAAATGGTCATTTTGACTTGAAATGATCTGATCAAAGTTAGTTGGTCCATAAAATGCATTGCCCTATTTAGGGATACTTTGACCTAAATTGGCACTTGTATATGACAAGTTCGAACCATTTAGGACGTTTTATGGATTTTGACCTAAAATATGCATTTGAGTGCAATTCGAGTAAGATTGATAATTTCAACACAAATGGTGTTAGGAATTGGAAGTCTACAATATGCATGTCATATAATGAGTGCACTTGTGTTATTATAGTTAATTTAAAACGTTGATGGTTATTGTTCATAATATCAATTATTGTGTCATTGAGATTCATCCCCTATGATCTATATATGGTTAGGGACCATGCCATTTTTATAGGTATATTTTGATGATTGCCTTATATAACTAGAGGAATTGATAGATGTATTAGATGGGTGATATTCCATGATGCACCAAAGTATTTTTCAAAGGAAAAAACCACATACATGGGTAAGACGTGTTTTTAAATCTAGAATGTAAACAATGTGAAAATTTCTCTTATTGAATCCATTTACTAACCCTACTTACACCCATAGATTGGATTTCAACATAATCTTTTCTCCTTTGCAAGGAAGCACTATTCGTTCCAGTTGAGTGATTTTTGATCTTCTTTACATATTACAATTGAAGTGCTTAATAATTTGATTGTTATGTAATGTAGCCCAGTTGTTAGTTACATACAAATGTGTCAAGATGTTAAAAACTTGTTGTAGAAGCATGAAGAACTATGCTCTTTTATTGGGCTTGCATTTATAATGCTGGTTAATAAAATTTTTAACAGTAGTTAGTGTGTCGTGCATCCTTGTTGCCAAAAAATTGTGTCTAATGTTACAACCTTGTCAAATGTTTTCCACAATGTGTGACCAAATGGATTCCCCACATACATTGGTATGTCATTTATGGGGGGGAGGGGAGTTATCCTAGGTTCTAAATTATTTGTTTTTATTTTGAGCAAGTGCCTCATGCAAGTGGATATTTATTTGCTAAGAATGTTTGGGCCAATGAAGCTCATTTCATCGATAAACACATTCAATGTGTCTCATTTTTTTTTTGGACATTTTAAATGTTTTTCCCTCAAGTGCCTTCATTTATTGGATAAGAATGTGGAATCTTGAATTTATAGTTGATGCATGTGTGTTGAACACTACTACACCAATTGAAGCAAGAAGAAGAAGTGGGGAAATATTTATGCATACAAGCCCATTTAGGAAAGAGTTGATGTTTCCAATTAAGTAGGATTTCCATGCACCTGGGGTTCCTTGAATAATCATCTTCAATGCTGGAGCTTGTATTTTTTTGGACATGATCTTTTTTTTTTTTTGAAAGTTGTTTATTGGTTACCTGACAACTCATTTAGCAATGGTTGGATTGAACACTTATCAACTAGAATTTGGGTGCATTTGTGTTTCATATCTATGAATTATGGCATTGCTGTGTGTAGGTTGATTAATACCTAAGTATGTTTCTAATTCCAGTTGTTGTCGAAATCGTAAAGGCCAAGCATGTCAATGTCATTTATTATAGTGGTCTCTTATGGATGTATACAGGACAAATTTTCCCTTTATTTTAGTTTTATGTACATTTGTGTATCTTCTTGTATGTAATTATCATTGTTTTGTGCTTTGGAAATGTTTTCAACTTCTTTAGTTTTCCCCCCAATATGTCATAGATGGTAGGTAATTATGATTTGTTACCACTGTGTAACAATTACCTATTTAGTTCAACCAATGTCTATTGCAGTGCTGTGAAATGGTTTGTAAATTAAAATATCCCTCTAATATAAAACTTCATATGATGGTAAATCAATAGGAGGAATAAAATACAATCGAGGGAAGACATGTACAATTGCTTGAACCTTTCTCTCTCTATAGACTAAGTATTTTTTCCTTTGACTATTGAAAGACCATGTTCGTGAAACTTCAATAAGTGGCATTGTGTTTTAAAAAGAAAGGAAATATATATATGCATTGATGAAGGATGGTATTGTGCATGCATCAGCTCTGCTTTGAAAGACACGTTTGTATATTTGTTTACCAACATTTATGGTAAAAAATGGTTGGCTAAAAACTATTAGAGGGGGATCTTTTAGCATGTGGTACATCTCGTTTGCACCTTTGTCATGGTCTAAAATGGTTTATGTGAGGAAATTTTTGTATTCAACCATTGTTGGGCTTTCATTTACAATTTTAGTTGATATTCCAATTAACATATGGTGGTATATTTTGTATTTGTTTTAAGATTTTGCTACATACTTTGTTATATATTTGAGCACAACATAGTGGGAGACAACTGTGGCAATCAACATTTGTATACCAAATTAGAAACATGTTTGCATTTATGGATGTTTACTCTTGTATGTATGTATTGTCTAATGTAGGTTGTGTTCTGTATTGTCATGTTGATGGTAAAATGTCAAGATAAATACTTATCCAACATAATAAAATATATTAATGTGAGTATATTAATGTGAGTATATTAACATACTTTAGATTGAATGATATTTTTGAAATTGTTGATTTCTTGCCAATTCTAGCTGTCACCAAATTCGACATGCTTCACTCAATGCTTCGATTTTAAAGAGGGGGAACTGTGAACTCTATTTTATTAAATGGTGATGGTGGATAGGTCACTGCCAACCAAGAAAATCCTTATAGAAACCTTGTAAATCAAGAAACTGATGTCATAACTATATATAATAAAAAAGTTCTAAGCTTCAAAATTCAAAATCATTTTGAATTTAAATATGACTCGAAGAAGAGTTAATATTGAACGAAAAAATAATAAAGAAAAAGACAACACAATATTATTATTATATATACTATTTTAATATTATACAATTTATCATATAAATGATTATATTCTATAATTATAACTAAAAATATTATTATAATATATATATTACTACTTTATTTTTATATATATAAATAATTAATTTTATAGATTGTTAATTATATATAAAAGTGCCTATGTACCTCCTCTGGTTGCACCTAACAATCACATCGGCGTTTGTTTCTATTTCTAACACCATGGTTACTCCAGTACCACATTATTTATATTCAGCGAAAGCGGTAGAAGGCCATTGGAAAGCTTACGCTTGTTGGAACTGCTGACGTCACTATGCGTTTAGAAGAACGTATAGCTCTCCATGCATGTCGTGTGGTGCTGTGGAAAAACTTTTACAAAACCGATCATAACTGAACTTTAGTCTATTTGTCAGACGAATCTAAGGCTGCGAGCGAGTGAAGGGGACCTGCAATTTGCACCACTCGAAACATGCCGTGAACGTAAGTAAGGAAAAATTGGTGGACCTGCAAATTGGGAATATGCCCTCCTCGAAGGAGGAAATTTGTTGGGCATCCCAATCACAAATTGACAAACAATATTTTTCTTCACTCTCAGATACCATGTTACCAACTCTTTCTTTACAGGTCCGTCAACCCCAATTATACTAAATATGCGATTCCCTGCAGTTGAAGGTGAAAGTTGCAAGTGAATAAAACTGTGTTTTCCCTTGAATGGGCACTTCTTCGAAACCAGTTGCAGGAGGAGGCGACAATGAAGCAGCGGCAGTAGCAGCAGAAGCTAAAGAAGAAATAGGCAGCCCCAGCGGTTTGGAAATCGAACACGTAGAGTCGAAATCGAAGAAGCTCAAGCTTATCCCCTTAATATTCCTCATTTACTTCCAAGTCTCCGGCGGCCCCTTTGGTGAAGAGGCGGCAGTTGAAGCAGCGGGGCCACTGTTAACGTTGCTGGGGTTCATAATATTCCCCTTCATATGGAGCATTCCGGAGGCACTCGTCACGGCGGAGCTGACCACGGCGTACCCGGGCAACGGCGGCTACGTGGTCTGGGCGTGGGCGGCGTTCGGACCCTTCTGCGGGTTTCTAATGGGGTGGTGCAAATGGATCAGCGGCGTAATCAACAACGCCGCCTACCTTGTCCTTTGCATCGACTACCTCAAGATCATCTTCTCTGCCATTAGCCACGGCCGGATCAGAATCGTCGGAATCTTGGTCTCCACGATTGTATTGAGCTATCTCAACTTCATGGGGCTGAGTATAGTGGGCTGGACTGCTGTTACCCTCGGGATAGTGTCATTCATGCCGTTTGTATTAATGTTTTTCTTCTCCATTCCCAAGCTGAAGCCGTCACGGTGGGTTGCGCGGCCCCAGGGTCACACGGACTGGTCGCTATACTTCAACACGCTGTTCTGGAACCTCAATTTTTGGGACAACGCCAGCACACTCGCTGGAGAGGTGGAGCATCCACAGCGGACGTTCCCGCGCGCGCTGTTCTTCGCGGGGCTGTTGGCGTGCGTGGGGTATATACTGCCGCTCCTGGCGGGCACGGGGGCGCTCGAGCTCAACCGAGGGCTCTGGACCGACGGCTACCTAGCCGACTCCGCCGAGCACATCGCCGGCGGCTGGTTAAAATACTGGATCGAAGTCGGTGCCATTTTGTCCACCGTAGGCATGTTCGAAGCTCAATTAAGCAGCGCGTCTTTCCAGTTGTTAGGCATGGCGGAGATAGGGCTCCTGCCCTCTGTCATGGCAAAGCGCTCGCGTTACAATACGCCCTACGTGGGTATCCTGGTGTCGACCGGGGGCACGCTCCTTGTCTCTTATTTGAGCTTCACGACCATCATATCGGCCGCGAATTTTCTGTACAGCTGCGGGATGCTGCTGGAATTTGCTTCATTTCTGTGGCTGAGGCGCAAGTTTCCAGCGCTTAACAGGCCCTACAGAGTGCCCGTGGGGATAGCTGGGTTGCTTTTCATGTGTGTGGTGCCCGTTGCGTTTCTCATCTTTCTCATGACTCTGGCTAATTTGGCTGTCTACATACTTAGTCTTTGCGTGACGGTTGCGGGCGTTTTGGGCTACTTTTTGATGAATGCTAGTAAGAAGAGTAATTTGATGGAATTCTCTGTTACAGAAGAGAGTGGGATGCAGAGATCTGGAGAAGGCAATGGAAACATTCAGCAAGACGCATGATCTTTAGGAGTAGTAAAAGTTTTTTCACTGGAGTTTAGTTTATCTAGAATCGGTATGGTAATGAAGGCGTAAGAATCCTGTTGTTATAACTCGATTGTAATGTTTCATAGCATAATTGTTGATGTTGAAGGAGCAGCGTCGGGCTCTCACTTCCAGCTCAACTTATTGTATTATTTAAGACATAACTTGTTTGATGGAGGCCGACAGGGAAATTGAAGAGATGCATCTCTTTCCTCTCACTTGTATATATATAGAGTGATTTCTCATTGTTCAAGAAGAATAAGAAAGATAATTCATTGTAAAGCAGTTGTTGTTCTTATTATTCAATATATAAGAGATATATTGTTGCTGGGTTTTTCCCTTTAAGTTGGAGGGTTTTCCCAGGGTATATTGTTGTGTTCATTGTTCATTGTGTTGCATTATCTGATTGTTTCAAATATGATCATAAAACTAACATGGTATCAGAGAGGGTTTGAAGAAGATCGTGATCAGATTTTTCATTGCAGGAAATACTCTATTGTTCTTCATATCTCACTATGGCAACGATGTAATTGTGGGCGTCGTTGACACTAGAATATGGCCTGAGAGCGAAAGCTTCCATGACGGAGGCCTGGGACTTGTTCCACCAAAATGGAAGGGTGTGTGCCAAAGTGGTGTGATGTTCAATTCTTCGCACTGCAATAGGAAAAATAATTGGAGCTCGCTATTTCTTCAGAGGCTACGAAGCAACTCATGGTCATCTTGATATAAGCGAATACAAATCAGTCAGGGACGACCACAGGGGTTGAAAAGCGCCAAGCAGCTATGTATTGAAAAAGGATGTAAACGATGAAACGCGTTGTGAGATGGTAGCAATAGCCATCAAGAAGTTGTATTAATGGTCATAGAATGGCATTCAATAATTAAAGTTCTGCAAAGCTGAAAAGAGATCTATTGTGCATCATAGATAGCAGTAGTTGTGATTAAGGGGGGAGTATTGGTATTAATCACCAACTACTTCTGTCTCCAGCTGCCTCACCGTGCCTATAATTAGAGTTAGACATGAGAGCCTCTATAGGCTAATCACTTGTCCACTTCAGGCATTAGTACATGATTCTTCAAGCTTGTGTGATCTTTGACATCGAAGATTAGCTCACCTACACTTTTGGGCTCTACCTATCATGGAGAAGATGGTCACAGGTCTTCCAAAATTCTACCAAGAGCATGTAGGTACCTGCAAAGGTTGTGCCATGGAATCTAAAGAAGCACTTGAGAGGTTCAAAGAGTTTAAAGTTCAGGTAGAGAACTTATCTGAGAAAAGAATCAAAGTTATGAGATCTGAAAATGGAGGGGAGTACACCTCTGAAGGATTCCATAACTTTTACATTGAAGCAGGAATCAAGAGGGAGTTTTGTGTCCCTTACAACCCTCAACAGAATGGTGTTGCAGAAAGGCAGAACAGATCTATTGTAGAAGCTAGCAAAGCTTTGATAACGAGTTCTTCTCTGTGAGAGAAGTTTGAGGTGAAATCCCTTTATAACGAGTTCTTCTCTGTGAGAGAAGTTCGAGGTGAAATCCCTTGATAACGAGTTCCTCTTTATGAGAGAAGGTTGAGGTGAAATCCCTTGATAGCGAGTTCTTCTCTGTGAGAGAAGTTCGAGGTGAAATCCATTGATAACGAGTTCTTCTCTATGAGAGAAGTTTGAGGTGAAATCCCTTGATAACGAGTTCTTCTCTGTGAGAGAAGTTTGAGGTAAAATCCCTTGATAACGAGTTCTTCTCTGTGAGAGAAGTTCGAGGTGAAATCCCTTGATAATGAGTTCTTCTTTATGAGAGAAGTTTGAGGTGAAATCCCTTGATAGCGAGTTCTTCTCTGTGAGAGAAGTTCGAGGTGAAATCTCTTGATTATAAGTTCTTTTCTATGAGAGAAGTTCAAGGTGAAATCCCTTGATTCCACCCTCTAGAAGAACCATGGTGGATGTCATGTAAAGTGATGAACACTTGTACATACTATACATTATTGTCGCCATTGTGATTGACATCACGATGAGGTGATATGTCTTATGTAGCTAGAAGTATCCTCCCTAGCTGAGAGGGAGTGTTGATGTTGAAGGAGCAGCATCGGGCTCTCACTTCCAGCCCAACTTATTGTATTATTTAAGACATAATTTGTTTGGTGGAGGCCGATAGGGAAATTGAAGAGATGCATCTCTTTCCTCTCACTTGTATATATATAGAGTGATTTCTCATTGTTCAAGAAGAATAAGAAAGATAATTCATTGTAAAGCAGATTGATGTTCTTATTATTCAATATATAAGAGATATATTGTTGCTGGGTTTTTCCCTTTAAGTTGGAGGGTTTTCCCAGGGTATATTGATGTGTTCATTGTTCATTGTGTTGTTGCATTTTTTGATTGTTTCAAATCTGATCATAAAACTAACAATAATACTATAGCAAGCTATAGGATTTACGCTTGTAATTTCATACGTTTTCCATGGCGTCAAGTATTTTCCATTAAAATATGGACCTTAGCGGGATTTGAACTGGGATCAATTAGCTTGTAAATACTAATTGAGAAATCCATAAGAAACAGTAATGAAACCTCAATAACAATGGAAAACGTGATGAGAAACAATCATGAAACCTTAATAATAATGGAAACATGATGAGAAACACCTATGAAAAAATTGTAAATTAAATAAGAAACGTGTATATGGAATGGTGCAAAATATATTATAACTCGTATATATAAAGAGTATATTAATTAATAGTTGTTTTGATAGTGCAAGGAATGCTGGGAGGGATTTGTCTCTCTTTTAAAAAAATTTAATAATTAAGTGTTTATGAGTGTGAAGTATGTGAAGAGTAGTAAAGAGCGAAATAAATTTTGTGAAATGTATTTTTATGTATTCATAGAGAAAACCATATTTATTATAAATGTTTTGGAAGAGGTATGAAAGTGAATCTTGCTTCCTTTACTCTCCTAAGATTTACATATATATTATCCTTCATTCTTGTATAGCGATCGAATGTAAATGAAATGATAACAAGCGTAATCTTGATACTATAGTGAAGGTCAACCCTTGACAATCAATGTTACCAATATTTATGGTTGTTTTCTTGAGAGTCATTCCTTGTACTTTATATATGGTTAGAGCCCATGCCATTTGGATAGGCATTTAGCAACGATTACCCCATGCATAGGAGGAATAAGAAGATGTGGTGGATTATAAATATCTCATGGGGGATCAGAGTAATTCTTGAAAAGAATAATCTTGTACATGGGTAAGGAAGGTGGATTTGAATTTGGGTGGTAGACAATGTGAATTATTTATCCATTCACATTTTAAAACAACCCTAATATTTTGCACAACTATTAAGGTTATGACAAAGAATGCTTGTGGCACCCAGTTGTCTCCTAACCTATCAACTTATAAATCTAACCACTACCCTAAATCTAGGATTGGTGTACAATATGGGGCCCCTAGCATATGGTATCACCTGAAATACCCTATCATTACCACTCACCATCATCAACCAGTGCACATTAAAATATTTTAACACTAACGTGTGCTTTATCGCCTTGCCCTTTCTTCTAGGGATCCAAATTTGGTGTTTTGTATCTTGGTAAGCCTAATTTAATTTCTCTAGAAGTTAATATACTCACAACATGGATGAACATAAGCTACAAGATAGACTTTCATACCTCAATGTCTTGTCCCCACATAAATAACACTGTAATATGGATTCAAACCACTCATTGGATGTGGAGCCCTGTCACAATGAAATTAGCACTCATGACATCCTCATCCACCCTTAAAATAGAAAATGGCCAATCAAATATATTGCCACCTTGCAAGTTTCATACCCCTTTACAATGTGTGCAAGACATATAAATCCAACATTTACCCTAAATCTAGGTGTGATGTATAATATGGGCTTTGTGGTGTCTAATATCACATGAAATACCCTGTCATTGCCCATCACCATCACCACCCAACTCATCTTGTAATATTTCATCACTTGTATGTTTTGTATGGCCTTAACCTTCACCATTGCTCAAGCTTTTCATGAAACAAAATGTCTCCTCCCCACACAATTCATTGCAATGTTGTATGAAGGAATACATAATCTTATTCTATACCATCACCTCCACTATAAATATACGCTTATTATTGCTTAATGTTGTGTGTATAAAAAGTGAGATGGGATCAATGGTATGGGTTTCAAATGAGGTATGATTACTAATTTTCACTTTTTCAATTTATAAAACTATTTTTTAGAAAAATAAAAAATTACATCTCATATATTATATATTATATTAATACTATAGCATGATATTAATGCACAACATTTTATTTTAATATTATTCTATTTATTATTGTTTAATATAGTTGACTTGATGGGGATAGCCTAATAGTGTGTGAGCTGAGTGCTAGAAGTGGGATGTCTAGGGGTCCATTCCCCAAGCTGACCACATCTATAGCATTGTTCTCACACTAGAATTCAGCTGGTTAGCCATTGAGGGTACCTAATGCGGTGGATTAATCAGCTCGGTATTCAATATGATGGGGGTTGGTAAGTGGATTGAAACCTATGTTCAATGCAACAAGACAACCCACAATCCATGGTTAGGGATACTCTTCAAGAACAGTTCTAGCTCTGGTTAAATAAAACATGTTATCCAACATTATAACCTGGTGGGGATAACCTAGTGGTGTGTGAGTTGAGTGCTAGAAGTGGGTGGTTTTGGAGTCCATTTCAAAGGCTGTCCACCTCTATAGCATCATTTCCACACCAAGCTTTGGGTCAATCATGAGGGTACTCAATATGGTGGATTATTTTATTTGATGTTCAATATGATGGGGGTCAGTGTGTAGCTTGAAACCTGTGTTCAATACAATGAAGCAAGTTCATAGTCCATGGCTAGGGCTACTCTTCACAATCGATTTTGGTTCCAATTATATAAATCCTATTACCCAATATTTTAGCCAATGAGATATGGGTGAGTCAGTTAAGTGGCTTGATTGTTTCAAGTTCCACCCATGTTCAAATAACAAGGAAGACATATGAGTCTAGTTGTGGCCATTAGTTATATTCTCAAGGGTGTTAATGGTCATTAGTTATTTTTGAGGCCATCGGTGGCCATTGTTGGTAATAGTTGGCCATTATTGGTATTAGTTGGTATAAATATAATAATATCTAGTATATAGATAGTATTCAAGTGGTTAATAAAACACATGAGAATTTAGACCTTCGATTATGTCCCAAACTAGGTCACACTCTGGTCAAAAACTATCACCTAACACTATATGTATGTATGTATATACATACACACACACACACACACAAACACATACATACATACATACATACATACACACGTGTGCACACACACACACACACATTCCAAAAAATAAATTTAAAAGAGATATAACATAAACACATAAAATACCTTGTCATTGCCCCTCACCATCACCAACCAAGTCATCTTGATTTATTTCACCACTCTCATGCTCT
Source organism: Torreya grandis (assembly GCA_037957365.1). Lineage (NCBI taxonomy): Eukaryota > Viridiplantae > Streptophyta > Pinopsida > Cupressales > Taxaceae > Torreya > Torreya grandis. Next base: position 2,190,366 of record JARHVA010000315.1, read on the forward strand.
ATATGGCCTTGTTCTTCCCCGCCACTTTACTATTGTGCAAGCTCACTATGAAATACAATGTCTCCACCTGGTACATAACATTATCATATGAAGGAATACACAACATCATTTTTACCATTACCTCTACCATACATTTTAGCTTATTGTTGCTTGCTTCATGCATAAAAGGTGATATGAATCAATGACCATGAGGTACAATTTCCATTTACACTCTACTTTACAAAACTTCACTTTACTAAAATAAAAAATACATCCCTTCTTGTGAAATCAAACATCTCCTCCACACATAACTCATTGCCACATCGTATGAATGATCACTCATCCTTATTTTTTACTATCAGCTCTATTAGAAATATCATATTATTATTTCTTAATGCTTTATACACAAAAGATGAGATAAGGTCAATGATCACGAGTTTCAAATGCAATACGACTATTAATTTAAACTTTTTCTTTATGAAACCTCACCTGACCAAAACATGAAATCATATTCCTTCTCACGTAACTTGTACGTTTAGAAAAACTACTAATTTGTTTGTATTTATCTATACACTATTTTTTTGGTTAGGTAATCACTTTTGACTGGAGCTACGAACTATTCTAGGACATAAAAAGTACCCATATCCCCAAGTGATCAACCACCACCACAAATGTCAGAATTATAACCAATAGGATTTGAGTATACCACCAATGGCCACAACTGGCCTCACACATGCCCAATGAGATTTGACCCTAGGTGGGGCTAGAAATAACCAAGCCACTTTACCAACTCACCCACATCTCATCGACACATATATATACACTATTATATAATAATAATAATATCTACTATATAAGAATATAAATGTTTATATTATAATAATATATTAAACTCGTTGAAGTAGAGTAGTTAATATTAGATTTTGTTTATCAAAAAATTATTAAATAATTTTTTGGTGACTATTTATATGTGTTGATTTTGTAATCCAATGGTAGAAGTGAGTTGATGTGTTTGCAAATTCAAGACAAACAAGTGCATAAAGTTATGATACAAGGTAGTTGACACCTAGAATAAATAAGGACAAGTTGAAAAAGGGTTATAACACATAATAGAGGGGCAAATAGGTGGTATCTAGCATGCTTATAATTTGTTTGTAAGAGTGGGTTTTGCTTAAATCTAATCAAATTTATTAGAGGTTGCAATGGTGTCTTCCACATGGTCTGCCTTCTCATATATGACCCTATAAGTGTTAGTTTATCTAAATATCGAAGCCAAATAACTCATAATACTCTCTTTAAAATGGTAATGGTGGTGGTGATGCAACAATAAGTGATAGATCCAACAATCAAAGGAATGACCAATGGGTTATATGCTTGTGTAGAATGTGGAGTAAAGCGTGTAGTATTGACTTCTTCAATTGGTGTAATTTACATGGGCCCAAAAAAATGTTTCCCCCTTATCGTGGATGAAGACTCCCAAAGTGATTTGGATTATTATGCTCAAACAAAAGTAGGGAATACCCCTGTAAACATGAATTATAAATTAGAATTGATATGAATAAATGGGTAGCATAACATATATATTGATGAGAATGGTGAGAAATTGGTACTGCTATGTGAAAATAGTGGCAAAGAAAATTGCATAGAAGTAAACAAAGGAGATGAATTCAGATATATGGTGGTGGTGAACCCATGTTTGGTTTTGGGTCCTTTGTTACACTCCATCAATGCCAACACTACTTATCTCATGAAATATTTGACTGGTACAATCTTCTTACAATTATTTATTTATTTTTAACTCTATGTTTTGAAATTGAAGGTGTTATAAGTGGTGTGTAAGTGTAGGGTTAACCAAAACATATGAAAACTTAATGCAAGCATATGTGGATGTAAGAGATGTGGTGGCATCTCACATAATATTTTACAAAACTACTTGTCACTATGGATGCTATATGTGTGCAAAAGTAATAGTTGGTTGGTTCATTTTCAAGTTGTTACTTGTTCATCAATGACATCTTAATATGCTAAGATGAATATTTAGAGGATTTAAACCAATAGATATCCCATACCCATGATTAATGAGCTGATAGATGAGTTGCATGGTGCCCAATATTTTTCAAAGATAGATTTAAGATCATGGTATCATCAGATTCAGGTCAAGGAGTAGGACATTGAGAAGATAGCCTTCAGGTGTCATTATGGGCATTTTGAGTTTGTGGTTATGCCATTTAGGCTAACCAATGCACCTGCAAATTCTAATTCCATGATGAACAGGGTCTTCCATTCACAATTGAGGCAATTTGTGTTGGTATTCTTCGATGATATCTTAGTGTATAGCAAAACATGGGAGGATCACATTGCTCATCTTGACATAGTTCTGGGTATTCTTGGTGAGGAGTCCTTCTATGCCAAGGAATCCAAGTGTGAATTGGGTATGATGGAGTTGTTATACTTAGGCCACATCATCATCATAGATGGGGTATGAATGGATCCTGACAAGGTCAGGGTGATCGTTGAGTGGCCTACACTAGAGAATCTCACTCAGCTTAGAGGGTTTTTGGGGCTATGTGGCTTCTACTGTAGATTTATTAATGGGTATTCATGGCATGTGGCACTGCTCATAGACTTGACCAAAAAGGGGGAATTTGTTTGGACTCTATAGGTACATGATTGCTTTGAGATGTTCAAGCTAATTATGACTACTTGCCTAGTACTTGCATTGCCAAATTTTTCTAAACCCTTTGAGCTACAGTGTGATGCTTCAAATGAGGGAATAGGTGCAGTCCTCATGTATGATAAACATCTGATTTCTTTTGATATTTAGAATCTACATGGTCCACAGAGGAGCTATAGCATATATGATAAGGAGATGTTGGCTATTATGCACGCATTGGCCAAGTTCAGGCAGTATTTGGTGGGTAGTAAATTTGTAGTAAAGACAGATCATAACAGCTTGAGACACTTCCTTAGGTAGCGAGACCTTAATGATCATCAATAAAAGTCGGTGAGCAAGCTGCAATCATATGACTTTGACATTGCCTTTGTCAAAGGGACACAAAATGTAGTTGTTGATGCCTTATCTTGTTGGCCACATTTGATCTCCTTGGCCAGAATTACAGAGGATTGGAGACACCTGATAGTGGTAGAGTATGCCAAGGATAGTTGGGCTTCAAGAGTTGTTAAGGAGTTAGTACAAGATGATAGATACATAGTTGTAAATGATCTTATCATTTACAAGGGGAGGATATATTTGACCCCAAGATCAGAGATGAAGAACACAATATTGAGGACCTTTCATGATACACCCATGGCAGTACATCCTAGATATTTCAAGACATACAAATAGATTTGAGAGAGATTGACTTGAAAGGGCCTTAAGTTAGATGTTCATCTATATGTTAGAGAGTGTCCTATTTATCCATAGAATAAATACGAACACACATACCCTGTGGGCTTACTTCAACCACTTTTGATTCCTAATAGGAAGTGAGAGAGTTTATTGATGGATTTCATTACTGTTTTATCATGATCACGGGGTTAGGATTGTATTTATGTGGTTGTGGATCATTTGACTAAGTATGCTCACTTCTTTCTGATAATAGCTACATATTCAGCTACACATGTAGTTGAGTTATTTTTCCATGAGGTATTCAGGCTACATGGGTTGCCTAGGAGCATCATTAGTGATAGAGATAGCAAGTTTATGAGTCATTTTTGGCAAGATCTATTTAGGCTATGTGGGACCGATCTCACTCTAAGTACTAGTTACCACCCACAGACAAATGGTTAGATGGAGATAGTAAATAAAAGGGTAGAGGTATACCTCAGGAATTATATTACAGGGCAGCAAAAGGGCTGAGTTAAGTACTTATATCTTTGTGAGTATTTTTACAATACCACTTACCATCTCTTGATTTAGATGACACCATTCATGGCTTTGTATGGGTATGATGCACCGAGATTTCTAGACTTATTGTTAGGTGACAGTAGAGTGCCTAGTGCTATGGATTTGTTGTAGGAAAACTAGGACATCATGAGAGCCCTACATGAAAACATCTAGACAGCACAAAACCAACAAAAGTAGTATGCAGATCAGAAGAAAGTTGAGCACTCATTTGAGGTTGGAGATATGGTGTACTTGGTGATGTAGCCTTACAAATAGTCCTCTCTTAAGAGGAGTGGTGAAAAAAAACTCAAGTCGCATTACAATGGACCATTCAAGATCATCGAGAGAGTAGGAGAGGTGGCTTATGAGTTAGAGTACATAATGTGTTTCATGTATCACACCTCAAGAAGGTGTTAGGACATCGTGTGGTTCCTTCCATCACTTTACCACCCTTGGATGACTAGGGGAAGCTAATTTTGGTGCCCAAGGTTATTTTGGACATGAGGGAGAGACATTTGCATTTCTAGGTTATCAGGGAGTATTTGATCAAATGGAGGGACTTGCCAGTTGAGGATGCTACTTGGGAGAGTGAGGAGATTATACAACATCCATAGTTGAGATTGCTTGGGGACAAGCAATTTTAGTGGGGGTGGACTGTAATGTCCCCTTCCAGTTAGACATTTATATATCAACATGGTTAGCCTATCAGTGGCCCTCATAGGCTAATAGGGCATGGATAGAGGTCCTCTTAGAAGTTACCTAGGTGTTGGTTGGCTCATTGGATGATTGGATAATTATTTAATTGGATATATTGGATGTTGGATAACACATTGTGTTATATTTTTATATTTGCACTTTATGAATTATATTTTTAGATTATAATAAAGTGTAAATATATTATAATATTATATTATTTATTTGGGAGCTTCTAGAAGGGGTCGACACCTTGGGGAAAAAGAATAAATAGATGTTGTTGGCTTGCTTCTCATCATCCAGTTATTGACATTTCTATTTGGTGAGCATCTTATGGAGACAAGGGTTTCTGTGGAATATCAACATTGTCCTTGGGAATGAAAAACTCACATTGATAGCATAACTGAGGAAGTGAAATATCTTCTAAAGGGTTCCAGTTATGGAGGTGGTACTTTAGTCATCTTAATGGCATAAAATTAGTGGCCAAGGGCCAATTTTGCATAGTTCAATTAGTACATTGTTGGAGACATTTTTTAGTGTTGAAGTCTTCATTCATCTTGGCATTTAAGAGGGTGACTTGCATTGGAAAGAATCTCAATTTAATATAAAAAATTATAGACATTTGAAGTCTGCATAAAAAGCCATGATTTTGCATAAAGAGGATTCATTTTGGTTCAATTTTGCTAAAGGTTAAAGGCACTTATCTCTTAGGGTCTAGGTGACTCCATTTGGTGTGATTAGAGGTTGAGAAGAGCTAGATTTTATTTTATTTCTGCCTTCACATCAGAACAGGGGTGACTAGCTTGGAGGATCGATTTGTCTTGGAAAGTGATCACTGTGCATGGTTATTGATTGCTTCATCAACTATCATCAAGGGCAGCATCAAACATTTAGGTTCCTCTATAATTTGTTCTCAATATCATTGCATATGGGATAGTTTATGTTGTAGTCATAGGTGAGCATTTATACCAGCATTATAATATTTTGATAACATTGTAATTACCAAGAGTCTTGGCCAATTTATATGAACATTGTATTTGACATTCATTGCAATGAAGGAGATATAATTTTCTAGTCACATATAGTTGTAATTGAGCATTCTAATATCATTTGTACTCAGCTTATTAGTATGCATGCCAATTGTTTGTTAAAATGCTAGTTGGTTGTAGATGCATTTTACTTCATGTAGTTTCATCTATTTGCATTTGAAAAATCCTAAAGAACATTGTATTCCATTTAAATCATTTCCTAGACATCTTAGAAGTATTTCCAAGCATTCAAATCATTTTGGCATTCATTACAAACAAATAATATCCAATTGAAACAAAAAATCAGTAAGTAAATACTTGCACACCAACTGTTTGATGAAATTACAAAGGCAAGAAATTGAAGATATTGAGGTCAAATTGGGTTAGGCTCATTAAAGTGGTATCAGAGCCTTGATCCTGCCATCCTAGAGGGATAAAAAAAATAACATGAGAGGTCATCATAGATACTACACTTGAAGAAGAGTAAAACAAGAAGAGAATTGGCAAGAAGATAATCCATTTGAGGACACACCATTAGAAGAAATGGGTGACAGGGCAGAAGATGAGATAAATAATGAAGAGGTTTAGAATGAATCACAAAATGGTAAGGGGAAGAAGCAAGCTAGAGGAGAGAGCCCTAAAATAGAATTTAGAAGAAGAATTGATAATTTGATGGATATGATGTCTAAACTATTGGGTACTATGAGACAGGCTATTCCACAATAGAGGATAATTTAGATAGGGTAGACTAATGGCACTTCAAGGACAAAGTAGCTGTCAGTCCAACAACATTTATCATCCAGCTTGTCAAAGTGTAGGCCTAGACAACCTATTTTTATTCCTAGGAGACCCATCCAGTCCAATAGACAGAACAACAACCAGAGATTCAGGCACCCCATGGCATGTCAACAGTAGATGTGACCAGATACTATGCTGAGAATATGACACTTGCTCCTAAGATTTGGTAAGACTTGTTCGTTCATGAGTTCTTGGATATGAAAAAACCAAGAGGGGGAGGTAGGATTGAGCATAGATCACCCTAGCCATAGCCACCACAACTGAATAGAGATCTCCAATAGGCTATAAGCAATATCACATTACCCCATTTTGATGGCATCGATAAATGCATAGCTAGATCATGGGTTCAAAAGCTAGACAATTATTTATCTTTGATACCTATGCAGGAGGATGAGGCCATCAAATTGGCTACCTTACATCTGGATGGTGTGTCACATGATTGGTGGTATCATGGTATGTACACCTTGTAGTATCATTTGGTTACTACCTATTGGGAGTTTATTGATAGGCTCATTGAGCACTTTCATAAGAAGGACCCTAAACTTTACTTTCAAGAGCTTGCACAGCTGAGGCAAGGAGGTAGTCGGGAGATATACATAAGTGAATTTTAGAGGCTTTTCATCATGGTGATAGGGATTTCTGGGAGGAGGCTAGTTATATTATTCATAGAGGGATTGTATGAGCCTATGAGAGGATGGATCAAATCTTTTGATCCCCCCACCTTACAGGAGGCAATGTGGAAGCCTCGTAGCATGGAGACAGTAGCACCTCATAATAAGTTCTCCTATGGTTCATCTTCTTCAAAAGACAACAAATCATTTCTTAAAAAGAAGGACAATTCGAACAAAAGAGAGAAGTGTGTAGCACCTTTGGATCGAGATACCCTTAATGATTTAAGGAAGAAGAAGCTTTGTTTCTACTATAAGGGACCCTATGATGTAAATCATGATTATCTATTGAGACCCAAGGGCAAAACTAATAGGGTTATGTGGGCATTTTATGAGGATTCAAAATCTAAGAAATTAGACTAGTGATCTGTGTTCTCCCCAAAAAATGCCACTCATTTTTGGAACAACATATGAACTATTTTGGTCCTACAAATCAAAATCCTCTCTTGCCTTTTCAAAATTTGTTCTGAGCTTTCAAATTCCTCATTTTTAAGCTTTTTCCGTAAAGGGGATTCACAGGTTCAACAGGTTAAAAAAGCTTCTGCAGGCATGTTCAGTCAAAAGAACAAGCTTCTAACACTCAGTCATTTCTAGGATTGGTTCAGTGCCTCAGTTTAATTAAAAGGATTTTAATCAAAAAATGATAAAGGACTTAGGTTTAAACCATTAAACTTTGAACCACTTTGGTTCAAAGGTTCAATGGGTTCAACGACCAAGTTGGTTTAACGCGCTTGGTTCAAAAGCTCAAAAGCGACCTCAGTCAAAGGAAAAGCGGCACACAAGTGGTTCAACGGATGGTTCAACCAAAGAGGGTAAAAGTGATTGAACCAGGAAGCGATAAAACAAAGAGACATAATGAACAAATGAACCGATGAACTTTCAGTGGTTCAATGGGTTCAAAGTTCAACATGGTTCAAGCAATAGTCAACCAATGACGTCCCCACAGATGTCAAATTTAAGGTAAGGGAATATCCGTTGAAATTCAAATAAAGCACAAAACTCAAAGGAAGAACCAAGTGACTAGCTGTAAAGATAGCCTGATAGCTCAAATTGGAACAAGAAGAGACAAAGCTGGAAAAGCCCACAGAAAAGCACCCGATGGAAAAAGACAAGTGCAGCGAACGTGACAAGTGTTTACATCTGTGTTCCCCTTTTGAGTTGCTCAAGAAAAATGTGTCATGGACTCCATTTTCCATGAGTTTCTAATGAGTTTCATAATAACAGAACTTGCCACTTGTCAAAGATGCAGAAAGGACCCCCCCGAAGACTTAGGCAAGAAGGGCTATAAAGAGCAAAGAAGCACTTAAGCAACGAAGAGAGGAGCGAGACTGAAAGATCAAAAATATCTTCGAAAGAGTTATTTCCAGTAAGTGAAACAATGGATCGAGTAGACTTCTGAGCGCACCAAACCAAGGATGCAGCCTATTTTCTTCCATGAAGTAAAGACAAATACACAAAGGACCAGACAGTCCATATTAAAGAGAAGACATATGGGATTAAATAGTTAAGACAGTTGCCTTGTTTTCAATGCAGTCCTTTGACAAACTTGAAAACACATTCAAGGCATTGAATGCACAGCATGGGCCGTTCTTTAAAAAACAAGTGCCCAAGTCTTTCTTGGGGCTCTATATATTGTAATCTCTCATTTTTTGTAAAGGAAACTTCTCATTTTTACAAGAACGAAACTCTGCCCATTTTGAAAGAAGAAGACTGAGACTTTGAGCTCAAGTTGTAATTTCATTTTCCTTGTTATTTAAATGAGAAAGCAGGTTTTTCTAGACTTTGTGCTATTCTGACTTGTGTCATCTGAAGGTGTCCTTATTCATTTAATTTGGTGTGTAGAATTACTAAAGGTAACAAATAAGTGTCTTGAAACCAACTATGAGAAGACTTTGTGCTTTCATAATTGATTTCAGTCTATGTTTTCCTTTCCTTTTTGTGTTGAGGATTCTGAGGTGACTTTGTGCCCCCATTATCCTTTGTGTTATACTCTTTGGGCAGTCGAGGTGGAGACTTTGTGCTACATTTCAAGCTGTTGGTTACTCTGCACCTTTGGTTACCTATTACCAAAAATATTCTTGTTGCTTGAAAAAACAAGCACTTCTGAAAGAAGAGAAGTGCCTTCTATCGCTTCACCAGGATTTCTACTATCTAGAAAGGGATCTGGTTCTTGGCTGAAAGTTGCTTCTAAAAGAAGAGAAACACCTTCCCCATCACTCAGTATTTCTCCTTTATTTTTTAGCATCATCTCTGAAAGAAGAGAGATGGATGGTTTGTCCTACGCCCTGTGTCTTATTTTATACATATATATATATATATAGCCTCCTGCATCTCCTACATATCTATAGGGAACCTCCCCTTGATGAGAGGAGAGATTTGTCCCCTGCTGATGCAGTAAACCTACACATTTGGCTAACTGATCTCCCTATGCTATGGTGATCAGAACTATTTCGGTCACCAGTTAGCTGGCCGACAAAATATTCACCTAACAGTTTATGGTAACTCCATTGGGGACACAGTAATTTTGTGCAATTTGGAACCTCAAGTTTCAGATTGAAACATCACCTATGTCTTACCCATTATCATTATCGCCTTATCCATTATAGAGTCTGGCGACTCCCATCTGGGTCTTACCCACTTTTATTATAGCCTTACCATCCTCCATATCCATTATTTTATCTGGTCTGCAAAACTAGAGCTATTGGGAAAGAAAGTGCAATTTGAAGCCTCAAGCCTCAAGCTGAAGTAGGGCCAATTCTTTTCCATTTTTGTCCTACCATCTGGCAGTTCCACCCAGATGTGTTGTCCCCATTTTTCAATAATTAAATCATGGTAGTTCGAGGCCCCTAGGGTAACTCTTTTGGCCCACTTAATCTAACTCCACCTCTGCATGAGCTTCCACACTGTTCAAAAAAAAAATTCCCCAAATTCTTTGGTGATGGGAATGTTCATCCTGATGAACACATCGCAGTTTTTAGCATAGTCTGTGGCATAATAGGGGTGGAATTTGAAGACGTGGCAGCCAGGGTTTTTATGGAGACACTACAAGGTGTTGTTGCAGACTAGTTTTACCATCTGTAGACTAGATCAGTCACTGGTTGGGACACTATCAAAGCTAAATTTGAAGCTAGGTTCAGGCCAGTAGAGGATGCACATGCTTTGCTAGCCCAGCTCACACAAATGAAGAAGGAGCCCCATGAGCCTATGAGGGACTTCATTGCTAGGTTCAACAAGCTGAGGCACAGGATTCCCATGATCGCCCAGCCTACACCTCATAATCTCATGTGTTTCTTCATCAACTCATAGCTACCTGAAGTGAGTTTTCTATTGAGATGGGCTAGACATACAGATCTTGAAGCTGCTCAAGACTTAGCCACTGAGTTAGAAGATGACCTTATCTTGGCTAGAAATATAAGAAGTGATTCAAACAGAGGCGCATCTTCCTCATCTTCTAATAATTCACCTGTAGCCACCACTGATCCAATATTGCAGAAGCTAGCAAATGAAGTGCTGGCCCTCAGAAGACAAATGGCACAAGGGATGTGATCTGCTTTTTCATACAGAGATGCACCAAGGAGGACATTCCCTGATCAGGCACATCAAGGGCAACCCAATCATCTTCCTCCCCCACAGAGGAACCTTTCCATTGAAGCACCTCCAGCTAACTCAACAGTTGGGTATTTGGAAATAGAGCATGATTTCTCTTTCCAACTTGAGTTTAATCAAGAAAATGATGCTGGTCTCTTCACAGAGGATCAAGAAGAATCAGCTGGCAACTCCCACATCGGTTTCATGGATTACCAAGATGAACCCAAAAGTAAAGGTGGAGCATCTGAGCGATCATATGATGTGATCACCTAGTCCCAAAATCAGTCAGCTCAACAAGCTGATAAAGGAGAAATAGAGGAGTGACCTCAGCCTACAATTTCAATTGCTAAGAGTGGGACCACTCTACCTATCCAGCCAAAGGACCTTGTAATTGCTGATAAAGTAAGTATCCCAAACATTTTTGCACCTTCTACTTCAAATTCGTAGGCCAGTCCTCCCACCCCTCTCATAAACCAAAAAGAAGAACTCCCATCCCTTGTGCCTAGTCCAACCCAGCCATTTGACATAATTAATCATGTCAAATGTGTCAAGACCCAAATGGCTACCTCTGCAGCCCAAATTTTGTTTGAGTCTTCAGGCAGGGATGAAATAGCAGAAGAATTGGAGTGCAGCATAAGTACAAGGGAACCCTCCCTCCCAAATAAAAAAGAATCTAAGATATCTGAGGGGGACAATCAAGACATGTGTTGGGTTGAGTTATCAGGATAGCAAATTATGGCACTGGACCATACTGCTGCACTCCAAAATCAGGCAGAGGAACTCTTCGTAGGGAGAGCAAGAAGTTATGGTTTTCAGTTTGAAGACCACATCCTACCATAGAGCAAGAAGAAGAAAAGGCCAAGAGGAAGACATAGGAAATTGGTTTCCTGGTGGAAAGTTCCATTCACCCATCACCGTTTATGGGGACAAAATGGTTTCCTACTGGTTTATCAGGATGGCACACCATTTTCACTGTCTCGTAGTGGGCAGCATCTAAAGTGCTTCAAATCTTGAGGCATCAGATAAGATCATCTGTACATATGTATATTTGTATATTCTTTAGTTCTATTTTGTGCTTTTTATTTTCATTTTTTGGAACCTTTCTTTTTGGGTAGCGTGACTCTGTAGCCCAATGGCACGCTTCTAAGGAACTGGAGATTCTGGATTCTACTCCCTTCAATCAATTTTTGCAATAGAAGGAAGTTCCCCAACTGGAGCCAGTTGTTGTCCCCAAAAAATGCCACTCATTTTTGGAACAATATATGAACTATTTTGGTCCTACAGATCAAAATCCTCTCTTCCCCTTTCAAAATTTGTTCTGAGCTTTCAAATTCCTCATTTTTAAGCTTTTTCTGTAAAGGGGATTCACAGGTTCAATAGGTTAAAAAAGCTTATGCATGCAAGTTCAGTCAAAAGAACAAGCTTCTAACACTCAGTCGTTTCCAGGATTGGTTCAGCGCCTTGGTTTAATTAAAAGGATTTTAATTAGCAAATGATAAAGGACTTAGGCTTGAACCATTAAACTTTGAACCACTTTGGTTCAAAAGTTCAATGGGTTCAATGACCAAGTTAGTTCAACACGCTTGGTTCAAAAGCTCAAAAGTGACCTCAATCAAAGGAAAAGTGACACACAAGTGGTTCAACAGATGGTTCAACCAAGGAGCGTAAAAGTGATTGAACCAAGAAGCGATAAAACAAAGAGACATAATGAACAAATGAACTGATGAACTTTTAGTGGTTCAACGGGTTCAAAGTTCAACATGGATCAAGCAACAGTCAACCAATGACGTCCCTGCAGACAAATTTAAGGTAAGGGAATATCCATTGAAATTCAAATAAACCGTAGAACTCAAAGGAAGAACCAAGCGACTGGCTGGAAAGATAGCTCGATAGGTGAAATTGTAGCAGGAAGAGACAAAGCTGGAAAAGCCTGACTGAAGAGAAAAGCCTGTAGAAAAGTGCCCGATGGAAAAAGATAAGTGCAGTGAACGTGACAAGTGTTTGCGTCCGTGTTCCCCTTTTGAGTTGCTCGGGCAAAATGTGTCATGGACTCCATTTTCCATGAGTTTCTAATGAGTTTCATAACAACAGAACTTGCCACTTGTCAAAGATGCAAAAAGGACCCCCTGAAGACTTAGGCAAGAAGGGCTATAAAGAGCAAAGAAGTGCTTAAGCAGTGAAGAGAGGAGCGAGACTGAAAGATCAAAAATATCTTCGAAAGAGTTATTTCTAGTAGGTGAAATAGTGGATTGAGTAGACTTTTGAGTGCACCAAACCAACGACGTGGCCTATTTTCTTCCATGAAGTAAAGACAACTACGCAAAGGACCAGACAATCCATATTAAAGAGAAGACATATGGGATGAAATAATTAAGACAGCTACCCTATTTTCAATGCAGTCCTTTGACAAACCTGAAAATGCATTCAAGGCATTGAATGCACAGCATGGGCCATTCTTTGAAAAACAAGCACCCAAGTCTTTCTTGGGGCTCTATATATTGTAATCTCTCATTTGTTGTAAAGGAGACTTCTCATTTTTACAAGAACGAAACTCTGCCCATTTTGAAAGAAGAATACTGAGACTTTGAGCTCAGGTTGTAATTTCATTTTCCTTGTTATTTGAATGAGAAAGCAAGTTCTTCTAGACTTTGTGTTGTTCTAACTTGTGTCATCTGAAGGTGTCCTTATTCATTTAATTTGGTGCATAGAATTAGTAAAGGTAACAAAGAAGTGTCCTGAAACCAACTGTGAGAAGACTTTGTGCTTTCACAATTGATTTTAGTCTGTGTTTTCCTTTCCTTTTGGTGTTGAGGATTTTTGGGTGTCTTTGTGCCCCCATTATCCTTTGTGTTATACTCTTTGGGCAGTCGAGGTGGAGACTTTGTGCTACATTTCAGGCTGTTGGTTACTCTGCACCTTGGTTACCTATTACCAGAAAGATTCCTATTGCCTGCAAGAACAAGCACTTCTGAAAGAAGAGAAGTGCCTTCTATCTCTTCACAAGGATTTCTACTATCCAGGAAGGGATCTGGTTCTCGGCTGAAAGTTGCTTCTGAAAGAAGAGAAACACCTTCCCCATCACCCAGTATTTCTCCTTTGTTTGTCAGCATCATCTCTAAAAGAAGAGAGATGGATGGTTTGTCCTACCCCCTGTGTCTTATTTTTTGCATATATATATATATATATATATATATATATATATATATATATATATATATATCCTCCTACATCTCCTACATATTTATAGGGAACCTCCCCTTGATGAGAGGAGAGATTTGTCCCCTACTGATGCAATAAACCTACACATCTGGCTGACTGATCTCCCTATGCTGTGGTGATAGGAACTATTTTGGTCACCAGTTAGCTAGCCGACAAAATATTCACCCAACAATCTGATTCAAAAGATTTAGGTGTTGATCATGACAAAGAGAAGGTCAAATATAAGGAAGAACATGAAAGGGTAGTAGGGCGATAGGAGGCATGCATCACCAGCATCCAATATGAGGGATCATTAAGATTGTGTGGGGTTCTATTAGGGTGAAAAATCATCACTCTTCTCGACATAGGGGCTACACATAATTTTATTGATGTTAGATTGGTTGAGAGATGTGAAATTAGGATAGAAGAGTTGGAGGGAATAAGATTTAAGGTTATATATGGATACACCTTCAAATGCGATAAGATGATTCCAAATTTACCTATGGACTTGAATGACTATGAGTTTAAGGTTGATTTTTATGTGGTGAATATGGGGGACACAGATATGGTTCTAGGCATGAGATGGTTGCATGACATTGGGAAATTTACCCTTGACATCAAGGAGATGGAGATGAGATTCCAGGTGGATAGGAAAACTTGTATATTTAAGGCCATCCAAGACACCAGCTATAGGATGATCTCATTAAACAGGATGGAGAGGATCATGAGACATGACATGGTTGAGTAGGTAGTAGAATGTGTTTTGATGCCTATGTAAGAAGAATAGTAGAAACCAGATTACCATCCAGACATTCAAGAATTAAGGATTAAACATACAAAGGTGTTCAATGATATTCCACCAGGTAGACCTCCAGATAGAGGGATTGAGCATATGATTGAGTTATAGGAGGGTGCCAAGCCCATGATAGTCATTTCGTATAAGCATCCCAAGCGGCTTAAGGATGAGATAGAGAAGATAATAAATGAGTTGCTTGTTATGGGACACATTAGACCTAGTAAGTCACCTTTTACTTCATCCATGGTTTTGGTAAAAAGAAAGATGGTACCTTGTAGATGTGTATAGACTACAGGTTATTGAATAAGAGGACTATCAAGAATACATATCCCATACCCATGATTGATGAGTTGATAGATGAGTTACATGGTGCCTAGTATTTTTAAAAGATAGATTTAAGATCAGGGTATCATAAGATTCAGGTCAGGGAGTAGGACATTGAGAAGATAGCCTTCAGGTGTCATTATGGGCATTTTGAGTTTATGGTTATGTCATTTAGGCTAACCAATGCACATGCAAATTTTAATTCCATGATGAATAGGGTCTTCCATTCATATTTGAGGCAGTTTGTGTTGGTATTCTTTGATGATATCTTGGTGTATAGCAAAACATGGGAGGATCACATTGCTCATCTTAACATAGTTCTAGGTATTCTTGGTGACAAGTCCTTTTATGCCAAGGAATCCAAGTGTGACTTGGGTATGATGGAGTTGTTATACTTAGGCTACATCATCATCATAGATGGGGTATGAATGGATCCTGACAAGGTTAGGGTGATCGCTGAGTGGCCTACACTAGAGAATCTCACTCAGCTTAGAGGGTTTTTGGGGCTATGTGGCTTCTACTGTATATTTATTAATGGGTATTCATGGCATGTGGCACTGCTCATAGACTTGACCAAGAAGGGGGCATTTGTTTGGACTCCAAAGGCACATGATTGCTTTGAGATGTTTAAGCTAATTATGACTACTTGCCTAGTACTTGCATTGCCAAATTTTTCTAAACCCTTTGAGCTACAATGTGATGCTTTAGGTGAGGGAATAGGTGTAGTCCTCATGTAGGATAACCATCTGATTGCTTTTGAGATTTAGAAGCTATGTGGTCCAGAGAAGAGCTACATCATATATGATAAGGAGATGTTGACCATTATGCATGCATTGGCCAAGTTTAGGAAGTATTTGGTGGGTAGTAAATTTGTAGTAAAGATAGATCATAATAGCTTGAGACACTTCCTTGGGTAGCAAGACCTTAACGATCATCAATAGCAGTGGGTGAGCAAGTTGCAATCATATGACTTTGACATTTCCTTTGTCAAAGGGACACAAAATGTAGTTGTTGATGCCTTATCTCATCAGCCACATTTAAGCTCCTTGGCTGGAATTACAGAGGATTGGAGACACCTAATAGTGGCAGAGTATGCCAAAGACAGTTGGGCTTTAGAAGTTGTTGAGGAGTCAGTACAAGATGATAGATACATGGTTGTAAATGATCTTATCATTTACAAGGGGAGGATATATTTGACCCCAGGATCAGAGATGAAGAACACAATATTGAGGACCTTTCATGATACACCCATGGCAGTACATCTTGGATATTTCAAGACTTACGAACAAATATGAGAGAGATTCACCAGGAAGGGACTTAAGTCAGATGTTCATCGATATGTCAGAGAGTGTCTTATTTCTCAATAGAATAAATAGGAACACACATACCCTATGGTCTTACTTGAACCACTTTTGATTCCTGATAGGAAGTGGGAGAGTTTATCAATGGATTTCATTACTAGTTTATCGAGAGCCTAGGGTCAAGTTTGTATTTATGTGGTTGTGGATTGTTTGACTAAGTATGCTCACTTCTTTCTAATCACAGCTACATATTCAGCTACACAGGTAGTTGAGTTATTTCTCCATGAGGTATTCAGGTTACATGGGTCGCCTAGGAGCATTGTCAGTGATAGAGATAGCAGGTTTATGAGTCATTTTTGGCAAGAGTTATTTAGGCTATGTGGGACCGATCTCACTCTGAGTAAAAGTTACCACCCATAGACAAATGGTCAGATGGAGATAGTAAATAAGTGGGTGGAGGGATACCTCAGGAATTATATTATGGGGCAGCAAAAGGGCTGAGTTAGGTTTTTATATCCTTGTGAGTATTGCTACAGTACCACTGACCATCTCTTGATTCAGATGACACCATTCATGGCTTTGTATGGGTATGATGCACCAAGATTTCTAGACTTATTGTTAGGTGATAGCAGAGTGCCTAGTACTGGGGATTTGTTGTAGGAAAACTAGGACATCATGAGAGCCCTACATGAGAACATCCAGATGGAACAAAACCAATAAAAGTAGTATGCAGATCAGAAGAGAGTTGAGCACTCATTTGAGGTTGGAGATATGGTGTACTTGATGATGTGGCCTTACAAACAGTCCTCTCTTAAGAGGAGTGGTGCAAAAAAACTCAAGCCGCATTATTATGGACCATTCAAGATCATTGGGAGAGTAGGAGAGGTGGCTTATGAGTTAGAGTACATAATGTGTTTCATGTATCACACCTCAAGAAGGTGTTAGGACATCGTGTGGTTCCTTCCATCACTTTACCACCCTTGGATGAAGAGGGGAAGCTAATTTTTGTGTCCAAGGCTATTTTGGACATGAGGGAGAGATATTTACACTGCCAAGTTATCAGGGAGTATTTGAGTAAATGGAGGGACTCGCCAGTTGAGGATGCTACTTGGGAGAGTGAGGAGATTTTACAACATCCATAGTTGAGATTGCTTGGGGACAAGCAATTTTAGTGGCGGTGGATTGTAATGCCCCCTTCCAATTAGACATTTATATATCAGCATGGTTAGCCTATCAGTGGCCCTCATAGGCTAATAGGGCATGGATAGAGGGTCCTCTCGAAAGTTACCTAGGTGTTGGTTGGCTCATTTGATGCTTGGATAATTATTTATTTGGATATATTAGATGTTGGATAACACATTGTGTTATATTTTTATATTTGCACTTTATAAATTATATTTTTATATTATAATAAAGTGTAAATATATTATAATATTATATTATTTATTTGGAAGCTTCTAGAAGGGGTCAACACCTTAGGGAAAAATAATAAATAGATTTTGTTGGCTTGCTTCTCATCATCCAGTTATTGACATTTCTATTTGATGAGCATCTTTTGGAGACAAGGGTTTCTACATATTATCAACATTGTCAATGGGAATGAAAAACTCCCATTGATAGCATAACTAAGGAAGTGAAATATCTTCTAAAGGGTTGCAGTTGTGGAGATGGTACTTTAATCATCTTAGTTGGGAAAAATTAGTGGCCAAGGGTGAATTTCGCATAGTTCAATTGGTACATTGTTGGAGACATTTTTTGGTGTTGAAGTCTTCACTCATCTTGGCATTTATGAAGGTGACTTGCATTGGAAAGAATCTCAATTTAATATCAAAAACTATAGACATTTGAAGTCTACATAAAAAGCCACAATTTTGTATAAAGAGGATTCATTTTGGTTTGATTTTGCTAAAGGTTGAAGGCACTTAGCTCTTGGGGTCTAGACAACTCCATTTGGTGTGATTGGAGGTTGAGAAGAGCTAGATTTTATTTTATTTTTTCCTTCACATTAGAACAGGGGTGACTAACTTGGAGGGTCGATTTGTCTTGGAAAGTGATCACTATGCATGGTTATTGATTGTTTCATCAATTATCATCAAGGGCACCATCAAACATTTAGGTTCCTCTATAATTTATTCTCAATATCATTGCTTATGGGATAGTTTCTTTTGTAGTCATAGGTGCGCATTTATACCAGCATTATAATATTTTGATAACATTGTAATTACCAAGAGTCTTGGCCAATTTATATGAACATTGTATTTGACATTCATTGCAATGAAGGAGATATAATTTTTTGGTCACATATAGTGGTATTTGAGCATTCTAATATCATTTGTACTCAACTTATTAGTATGCATGCCAATTGTTTATTCAAATGTCAGTTGGCTGTAGATGCATTTTACTTCATGTAGTTTCATCTATTTGCATTTGAAAAATCCTAAAGAACATTGTATTGCATTTAAATCATTTCCTAGAAATCTTACAAGTATTTCAAAGCATTCAAATCATTTTGGAATTCATTGAAAATAAATGATATCCGACTAAAACAACAAATCAGTAAGCAAAGACTTGCACACAAACTATTTGATGAAATCACAAAGGTAGGAAATTGAAGAGATTGAGGTCATATTGGGTTAGGCTCATTATAGTGGTATCAGAGCCGTGATCCTGCCATCCTGGAGAGCTAAAAAAATCACATGAGAGGTCATCATAGATACTACACTCGAATAAGAATAGAACAAGAAGAGAATTGGCAAGAAGATAATCCATTTGAGGACACACCATTAGAATAAATGGGTGACAGGGCAGAAGATAAGATAAACAATGAAGAGGTTTAGAATGAATCACAAAATGGTAAAGGGAAGAAGCAAGTTAGAGGAGAGAACCCTGAAATAGAATTTAGAAGAAGAACTGATAATTTGATGGATATGATGTCTGAACTATTGGGTACTACGAGACAAGTTATTCCACAACAGAGGATAATTCAGATAGGGTAGACTAGTGGCACTTCAAAGACAAAGTAGCTATCAGTCCAACAACATTTATCATCTAGCATGTTAGAGTGTAGGCCTAGACAACCCATTTTTATTCCTAGGAGACCCCTCCAGTCCAACAAATAGAACAACAACTAGAGATTCAGTCACCCCATGGCATGTCAACATTAGATGTGACTAGATACTATGTCGATTATATGACACTTGCTCCTGATATTTGGTAGATCTTGTCTGTTCATGAGTTCTTGGATGTGAATAAACCAAGAGGGGGAGGTAGGATTGAGCATAGAGCACCCTAGCCACAACCACCACAATTGAATAGAGATCTCTAGTAGGTTGTAATCAAGATCACATTACCCCATTTTGATGGCATTAATAAATGCATAGCTAGATCATGGGTTCAAAACTGGACAATTATTTATCTTTGATACCTATGCAGGAGGATGAGGCCATCAAATTGGCTACCTTGCATTTGGATGGTGTGGCACATGATTGGTCATATCATGATATGTACACCTTGCAGTATCATTTGGTTACTACCTATTGGGAGTTTACAGACAAGCTCATTGAGCACTTTCATAAGAAGGACCCTGAACTTTACTTTTGAGAGCTTGCATAGTTGAGGCAAGGAGGTAGTCTTGAGACATACATAAGTGAATTTTAGAGGCTTTTCATCATGGTGGAAGGGATTTCTAAGAGGAGGCTGGTTATATTATTCATTGAGGGATTGTAAGAGCCTATGAGAGGATGGATCAAAGCTTTTGATCCCCCACCTTGCAGGAGGCAATGTGGAAGCCTCATAGCATGGAGACAGTAGCACCTCACAATAAGTTCTCCTATGGTTCATCTTCTTCAAAAGACAACAAATCATTTCTTAAAAAGAAGGACAAACTGAACAAAAGGGAGAAGTGTGAAGCACCTTTAGATTGAGATACCCTTAATGATTTAAGGAAGAAGAAGCTTTATTTCTACTGTAAGGGACCCTATGATGTAAATCATGATTATCTATTGAGACCCAAGGGCAAAGCTAATAGGGTTATGTGGGAATTTTATGAGGATTCAAAATATAATAAATCAGACTAGTGATCTGATTCAAAAAATTCAGGTGTTGATCATGATGAAGAGAAGGTTGAAAGTAAGGAAGAACATGAAAGGGTAGTAGGGTGATAGGAGGCACGCATCACCAACATCCAATAGGAGGGATCATTAAGAATGTGTGGGATCCTATCAGGGCAAAAAATCATCACTCTTCTCCACATAGGAGCTACACATAATTTTATTGATGTTAGATTGGTTGAGAGACGTGAAATCAAGACAAAAGAGTTTGAGGGAATAAGAGTTAAGGTTATAGATGGATACACCCTCAAATGTGATAAGATGATTCCAAATTTACCTATGGAATCGAATGACTATGAGTTCAAGGTTGATTTTTATGTGGTGAATATGGGGGACACAGATTTGGTTCTAGGCATGAGATGGTTGCATGATATTGGGAATTTCACCCTTGACCTCAAGGAGATGGAGATGAGATTCTAGGTGGATGGGAAAACTCGTATTCTTAAAGCCATTTGAGACACTAACTGGAGGATGATCTCATTCAAAAGGATGGAGAGGCTCATGAGACATGACATGGTTGAGTGGATAGCAAAATTAAGGATTAAGCATACAAAGGTGTTCAATGATATTTCACCAGGTAGACCTTTAGATAGAGGGATTGAGCATATTATTGAGTTGGAGGAGGGTGTTAATCCCATGATAGTCACTCCTTATAGACATCCCAAGTGGCTTAAGGATGAGATAGAGAAGATAATAAATGAGTTGCTTGCTATGGGACACATTAGACCTAGTAAGTCACCTTTTACTTCATCCATGGTTTTGGTCAAAAAGAAAGATGGTACCTTACAGATGTGTATAGACTATAGGTTATTGAATAAGAGGACTATCAAGAATAGATATCCCATACCCATGATTGATGAGCTGATAGATGAGTTACATGGTGGTCAATATTTTTCAAAGAAAGATTTAAGATCAAGGTATCATCAGATTCAGGTCAAGGAGCAGGACATTGAGAAGATAGCCTTCAGGTGTCATTGTGGGCATTTTGATTTCATGGTTATGCCATTTGGGCTAACTAATACACCTAAAACTTTTGATTCCATGATGAACAGGGTCTTCTATTCATAGTTGAGGTAATTTGTGTTGGTATTCTTTGATGATATCTTGGTGTATAGCAAAACATGGGAGGATCACATTGCTCATCTTGACATAGTTCTAGGTATTCTTGGTGATGAGTCCTTCCATGCCAATGAATCCAAGTGTGACCTGGGTATGATGTAGTTGTTATACTTAGGCCACATCATCATCGTAGATGGGGTAGGAATGGATCCTAACAAGGTCAGGGTGATTGTTGAGTGGCCTACACTAGAGAATCTCACTCAGCTTAGACAGTTTTTGGGGCTATGTGGCTTCTACTGTAGATTTATTAATGGGTATTCATGGCATGTGGCACTACTCATAGACTTGACCAAGAAGGTGTAATTTGATTGGACTCTAGATGCACATGATTGCTTTGAGATGTTCAAGCTAATTATGACTAATTTGCCAATACTTGCATTGCCAGATTTTTCTAAACCCTTTGAGCTACAGTGTGATGCTTCAGGTGAGGGAATAGGTGCAGTCCTCATGTAGGATAAACATCTAATTTATTTTGAGATTGAGAAGCTACGTGGTCCATAGAGGAGCTACAGCATATATTATAAGGAGATGTTGGCCATTATGCATTCATTGGCCAAGGTTAGGTAGTATTTGGTAGGTAGTAAATTTGTAGTAAAGACAGATCATAACAGCTTGAGAAACTTCCTTGGGTAGCGAGACCTTAATGATCATCAATAGAAGTGGGTGAGCAAGCTACAATCATATGACTTTGACATTGCCTTTGTCAAAGTGACACAAAATGTAGTTGTTGATGCCTTATCTCGTCGACCACATTTGAGCTCCTTAGCTAGAATTACAGATGATTGGAGACACCTGACAGTGGTAGAGTACACCAAGGACATTTGTGCTTCAGGACTTGTTGAGGAGTCAGTACAAGGTGATAGATATATGGTTGTAAATGATCTTATCATTTACAAGGGGAAGATATATTTGACCCCAGGATTGGAGATGAAGAACACAATATTGAGGACCTTTCATGATACACCCATGGCAGTACATCCTGGATATTTCAAGACTTACAAATAAATATGAGAGAGATTCACCTAGAAGGGCCTTAATTAAAATGTTCATCAATATGTCAGAGAGTGTCCTATTTGTTAGTAGAATAAATAAGAACACACATACCCTATGGGCTTACTTCAACCACTTTTGAATCCTGATAGGAAGTGGGAGAGTTTGTCGATGGATTTCATTACTAGTTTATCAAGAGCCCAGGGTCAGGATTGTATTTATGTGGTTGTGGATCATTTGACTAAGTATGATTAGTTCTTTCTGATCATAGCTACATATTCAGCTACACAGGTAGTCGAGTTATTTTTCCATGAGGTATTCAAGCTGCATGGTTTGCCTAGGAGCATCATCAGTGATAGAGATAGCAAGTTTATGAGTCATTTTTGGCAAGAGCTATTTTGGCTATGTGGGACTGATCTCACTCTGAGTACTAGTTACCACCCATAGACAAATGGTCAGATGGAGATTGTAAATAAGTGGGTGGATGGATACCTCAGGAATTATATTACGGGGCAGCAAAAGGGTTGAGTTAGGTACCATGTTTCTTTTTGACCAAAACCATGAATGATGTAAAAGGTGACTTACTAGGTCTAATGTGTCCCATAGTAAGCAACTCATTTATTATCTTCTCTATCTCATCCTTAAGTCGCTTGGGATGTCTATAAGGAGTGACTATCATGGGCTTAACACCCTCCTCCAACTCAATAATATGCTCAATCCCTCTATCTGGAGGTCTACCTGGTGAAATATCATTGAACACCTTTGTATGCTTAATCCTTAATTCTTGAATGTTTAAATGGTAATGTACAAACAATATCCAACTGAAACAACAAATCAACAAGCAAAGACTTGCACACCAACTTTTTGACGAAATTACAAAGGTAGGAAATTGAAGATATTGAGGTCAGATTGGGTTAGGCTCATTATAAATTCCTACTAAAGTTTATGATGGGGTTCCCATACATAAAACATAGAAAAGTGAACTAAGGAACTAACGGTTGTAAGATATAATATTATAAGTGACCACCAAGTCTTATATAAATGGTCAACCAGAGACAAAATATTTTGGAGTTAATTATATTTAAGTCTTGAAATTTTGGAAGGACTATTTTAGATAATTTAGATTTATACCTTCAAATTAGATTACAGAGAATGTTAGAAAACTAATATTTTTTATATTTTCAAAATAAATTGGATTAGGAGTATGGTAATAATTTGGATCTATTCCCCATATATTATATTGGAGATAATTTAGAACTTAAAAATTTTGAATAATTTAAACTTATTTTTAATATATATTTTAGAGTTGGACTTGTAATAATTGTAAATTATTAGAAATTATCTTTTTGGAAGGAAATTTCAATTGATTTTATATTTTTAAAACATATATCTAAACATAAATAGGATCTTAATTTCTTTAAAAATGAATGGGGTATGTTAGTCACAACAATTTGATTTCAAAATCTACCTTTAGACTTCCAAATTCTCTTTATATCTTTCAGCGTCTCTTTAATAATTTCGTCTAGTTATTTGATATTTCCAAGCCTTTTAACCTCTATATTTTGTCACTCACCTCAAAGATACAATAGAAATATGAGTCAAACTTTGACATTTACTATTGAAGATGATCAATTGTCCATTCTTGTAAGATAAGGTTTAGTGATGACAAGCTCTTTGATATGTTCACCCAAGCATTGAGGCGACACCTTGAAGTTCTCAGGCATGAACCTACCTCTTACAATGAGGTTGTTTCCAAGTATGTTAATATTGAAATATTTGAATTTTAGGCTAGTATCAAGACACATCCTAACTAGAATGTCTTCTCTCATTACGATTCTAATTGTAGTGCAACTAGTGACGGTGTCACAATTCTTTGTCAGAGAAAAAGGAATAAAAATATGTCTAGAAGTTAAAATACCTAAATAATAATTAGTCTAAAAAGGGCAAGGGGAAAAATAAGGTTTAATATACCTAAGGCCCTTCTAAATATGACAAGCTTCATTAGATTAAAGGATATTCTAATAATGAATGTATAGCTTAGAAGTATGATGGGCTACCTAACACCTCTCCTTTTAAAGAATCTCCCCTTACAATGCCTGACCATAGGTTGAACATCTTCAAGGAGCCTCTTCTAGACCATGACAAGGAAAAGAAAAAAAAAAGAAGAATTAAAAATATAATGGCAAGTCCCATAGTTCAACTTCCCATGATTCCTCTTATTCATTTTTTTCATCTTCAACTTTGTATGATGATGAATTCAAGCACCACAAAAGCAAGCTCATTATTACCATCGACATTGTTGACTCTATCTATGAGTGTTTTTTAAACATGAACTTGGGATGGGCTACTACCCTGCCAAAGATACTAGCAATGTTGGACCTCCAATCAAAACTAGTTGGCAGCATATCCCATATGAAAGTTTGAATTTCATAATATTATTCATACCTATGATAATATTTGACCCTATTATATCGTAAAGGAACTCTAGCTCAATTTTTTCACGATCCCCCTAGGACCTTCTTCACCTTTACCCTTAGAAAATGACACTCGTATTCGATGATCTCAATCTCCCTAGAGAGGCACCAGTATGGGTTTCATCTAATTCCATCTTCACCTCACCCACTGTAGACCACACCTTGATCATAAGTTTTGACCCTTATTCCCTATTGGATGCTTCAGTTCTCTCTAACAAAAGTCGATTCCCCATCTATATTGAGACCTTTGTTGACCCCATCACATTAAGAAATGCATTGTTTAGAAGGGAGTTGTTCTAAATATCATGCCTTTGTAGGTGCTCGATGCATGGGAATTACTTACAATAAGCTTTATGAACATCACCGTAATTGTGTCAGTTTAACCAATACATTTTCTCTTTTGTGGGCAATGAAAATATTCAAGTCAAGTTTGAATCAAAGATTGTTCAAAGTGATTTTTATGTGTTAAGCATTGATTTATCATAAAACATTATCCTTGTCCCTCTTTAGATAGTTTTTATGTGGGTTTTTACTTCAACTAGTTTCTAAGTAGTTTAATTTGAGCATCAAGGTAAGATCCACATCGTGGAGGCAAACCTTCATCTTATTGAGTACAAGATTGCTTTCACTCCTTTAGAAACTACTCATTTGTCTCATGCCTAGTAAGTGATGCACACACCTTCACCTAGTGCCTCTCTTATATCTTTGATATTGTTCACTCTTAGGGGATCTCTTCATTGATCATGTCTTCCTTTGAGTGTCATCCACTTTCCAAGTCTATATTGTCCTCTACAAAAATAAATGTCATCAATTTCTCACTTGAAGAATTGATCGCTACATGTCTCCACCTCAAGTCCCAATTTATTCACTAGAGTGATAAAACCTATTTAATAAATAGAAAGATTATAAGAATCTTATAAAGGCCTCTAGTAAGGATTTCCTTATCCCTTAGTCATAATTAGGATTAAAAATCTATTTAACCTCTAACAACTCAACCCATGGTACTCCCACTATCCAAGTGATGGAAGTGCACATGAGGATCCTAATCAAGATCTCCCACCTATCCCATGTGTTTTGAGGAGAGAAATGTCATGGGTGTATAGGAATTCATTGGCATTAACATAAAATCCTATTTGAGGCCAAAAATATTTAAATTCAACATCACTCTTTTTCATGAGCAAGGAGATCATCTCACTACTTTGCATCATGAATACCATGATATATTGGCCTAGGAATATGTGGATATGCATAGAATGGATCCCTTGATCACAGTTCATAACCTTGTGATAAATGAAATCATGAGGCCCGTTCACAAAAATTAATGTCCCTTAGTTCCTCAGATTTCCCAACACATTGAAGAAGAAGTTGAGAAGCTCATTTGTGTCAGTTTTCTAAAAATTCATTGATCATACACAATGTGTTCCAACATTATTCATATCCTCAAGAGGAAAGGAAAAGTGTGTGTCTACATAATTTTTTAAATCTCAATTTTCCCTATCTAAAGGACACTTTTCATGTCCCTCTGATTGACCTTATAGTCAATTCCACCACTAGTTTTGAGATAATTTCCTTCATGGACAGTTTCTCTAGGTACAATCAAATTTATATTGCACCCTAAGATCAACACAA
Source organism: Torreya grandis (assembly GCA_037957365.1). Taxonomy (NCBI): domain Eukaryota; kingdom Viridiplantae; phylum Streptophyta; class Pinopsida; order Cupressales; family Taxaceae; genus Torreya; species Torreya grandis. The sequence goes on from JARHVA010000315.1 coordinate 2,216,946, forward strand.
GAAAAAATTTACCACCCCTTGAAGTACCATAATTTGTTATGTCATCATGATTTTTTATCTAAAGTATATCGATGAAACCAATCAATGCACCATGACCTATTTTTTTCATAACCTCATCACAAGATTGTGGAGAGTTGTGTGGATGATCTTCTAGGAGAATCCATCAATTGGGATGAACATGCTCAAAATATCAAACTCATATTCGAATGAATTTATAAGTTTCACATTAGCTTTAACCCTAAGAAGTGCATTTTTTGTCTTTTTTAGAAATCTTCTTAGTTTCCTAGTTTCTCAATAAGACATTGAAGTTGATTCTAAAAATATTAGAGTGATCCTAGAAATGCATCCCCTTACAACATCAAGTAGTTATAGGTGTTCTTATGAAGGATTAACTTATTAATGCACTTTATTGAGGATATTATGTAAAATTTTCTACCACTCGTGTAATAATCCTTGTATGAGACCTTGTGCCCTACTCATTTTGATATGTTATTGCATGTGGTGACCTTTCAGATGCTTAGGAATTTAAATCTAGTTCCCTTGCTTCTTTTAAAACTTTATTTGTTGAAGAGCAACTGCAATAAATTTAATTATTCAATCTTAAACAATAAACCTAAAATTTTAAGTCCAAATAAATTTATGAGGAACTTTTAAAAAATATATATATTTAGCAACTTGTTTCTAGCCTCACTAGGAAGGCTAGATGAGTTATTTCTTAGGGCCTATATTAGGGTGGGTAGATGTGCTTATGGAATTTGAATTTGAGAAATGTAAGAGAAATTATTGTTGAGTGTAAAGGACAAGTTTTCCTTGTACAAGTGGGTTACTTGGGCAAGTAACTAAACATGGGCTTGTAAGGTCATTTAGTGCAAGTGTGGGCTTATATGACATGAGGTGACTCTTGTAAGAAAAGTACCCTCCCATTTGTTGTGTTGGGTGGAAAATCTTTGGGATATGAAATTTAGACTTTCTTTTATTTCTCACTTACTCTTTTTTTGGGTTATTCATTAGGATTCTTTATTTTAGGGGTGGGAGGAAGAGCTTGTTGGAAGGAATAAATATTCATGGGGCTTGAGATCTTGTTGCATGCATTTCAAATGGAGGAGAAGATGTAGGTATTGCTTTGGCACATTTTGTGTAGATAAAGAGTTAGTTGATCAAATAATACAAAAGAGAAGTTAAAATTAGTGTTTTGTTTGTGTGCTTAACATCTCTTTCCTTCTCTCCTTTCAATCATTACCACTTTTTCTCTCTCATTGTGAAAATTAAACTTGCTTGATTTTATTCCCCTTTTGAATATTAAAGTAATTAAATTTTGTTCAATGTAAATTATTCTTTTGAGTTGTGTAATTTTTTGTAGAGAGTATTAAATCTCTCTCCCTCTTCTTTTCTTTGCATTATATATGAAATAAATATTGTTCATTAAATTTTTTATGTTAAATGATTGTAAATAATGAACATGAGTAGGTTTAGTGGCTTTCTTGTGTGATCAACTCCCTCTTTTATCTCTCTCTCCTTTCTCCCTTTTCTCTCTCTTTTGTTAAAGGATAGTGAAATTTATCATAGTGTCAAATATAATCCTTCTTAAAATATACAAAACAATTGTCTATTATTTCTTATGAGAAGAGAGTTGTTTATAAATAATCTATCTCTCCCCTCTTGTATAAGGAAACTTGTTTTCTTCTAAATAAAATTTTGAGTACCTTCTTTCCCTTACAAATTGACTCTCATTTCCCTATCTTGTGAACTAGTTTTGAAAGTGGAAATTGGTTATTTTAAATGTATTTATGTCATTAATAAATACATAATTTTTATTTTTTTTAATGCATTTATAAATATAAAATGTATATAAACTAGGTGGGGATAACCTATAAGTGTGTAAGATGAGTGCTAGAAGTGTGAGGTTTTGGGGTCCATTCCCTAAGCTGACCACCTCTATAGCATTGTTCCCACACTATGCTCTAGCAAATCAGCCATAAGGGTACTTGATGCAGTGGACTAGTTGGATCAATTTTAATATGATTGGGGTTGATATGTATCTTGAAACATGTGTTCAATACGATGAGGCAAGTCCACAATCCATGGCTAGGGATACTCTTCACAAATGATTCTAGCCTCAATTAAATAAAGCATGTTACCTAATATTTTCTAACCTGATGGGGATAGCCTAGCAGTGTGTGAGTTGAGTGCTACAATTGGGAGATCTTGGGGTACATTATCCACATTGACCACCTATATAGCATCATTCTCACTCTAGGATTTGGTGGGTCAGTTGTGAAGGTAACCAATGCAGTGGACTAGCCAGTTTAGTGTTCAATGTGATGAGGGTCAGTATGAGGCTTGAAACCTATGTTCAATGTGACAAGATAAGTCCACAATCCATGGTTATGGCTACTCTTCAAATCTAGTTCTAGATATAATTAATTAAATCTTATTATCCAACATTTATCCAATGAGATGTGGGTGAGTTGGTTAAGTGGCTTAGTTGTTTCAAGCCCCAACCAGGGTCAAATTTTTAGAAAAGCATATGAGATCAGTTGTGGCTGTTGGTTTTATTCTCGGTGCCATTAATGGATAATGGTTATTCTTGAGGCTAGTGGTGGCTATTGTTAGTAATTTTTGGTATACATGTGGTATTACATGGGGATTTAGGCCACTAATTATGTCCCAAACTGGTTTACACATTGATCAAAAATCATTACCTAGCAAAAATAATATAAAATTTATATGACTATTTTTTCATGTCATTTTGTACATATAGTTATTTAATAAAATTAAGAAAAAAAAACACCTTTTATTTCTAAAAATAATAATATATATTCACCTATAAACAAAAAAAATAAAATTTTATTTGCATGTTTAATTAATCAAATTGATAAAATTATTTGAAAAAAGGGTGGAGGAGTTTGTAATTAAAAATAAAAATATTAAGGCCTGATAAGGTGATTGAGTCAATTAAAGGGAAGTTGAAGGATAAATCATAGTGTTAGAGGCCACCCGAAGAGGGCAAAATAAAATTGAATTTAGACATGGCATCTAAAGGTAACACTAGTCTAGTTGGGGCAAGCGGTGTGTTCCAGAATAGTAAAGTGCAACCTTTGTTAATATATTCAAAAGTTCTAGGAGTTGAATCTAATAATGTGGCAAAAGCTAGATAAGGTCTCTTAGGAATTAAAATCATGGAGAAGAATGGATGGAAGGAGACTCAAAAGTATTTATTAACACTCTCAATTCAGGGTGAGTGAAGGCTTGTAGAATTAGGTCTATGATGAAATCTAAATGCTAAAGAAGTGTGGGTTTGTTGGGTTGGGAATATAAAAAGCAAAGGAAATGTGATAGTAGATTAGATGGCTAATGAAGTTGTGTTGTTTAGGGAGAAGTAGAGAGATAGATATAAGGAATAGATAGATATTTTCCAGAATGATGTTCAAATTTTGGTAACTAGAGATGTAAAAAGCTTTCTAGAATCAAGGGAAGAAGTTGAGTAATGTGGTGAAGGAGGAATTACATGATGGGAGGAAGTCAGATTATGAGGTCTATATTCCTTATGTGTAGATTCATTCTAGGTCAGAGCCTAGTTCATCACCCATTCCTGAAGGTCATATAAAAAGCCCGGGTGTCTCGATGTATTAATTAAAATGCTTAAAAGAGGTGGGGGAAATCAGGATAGGATCCTAGTGTGAGGGGCCATCTTTATGAATCAGTCATGAGGAAGAGAGATGAAGGTTGAAACATGTGTAATAATCAAATAATATGCATTGAGATGAAGGAGATATCATATCAGATTATGTTAGATGACAAGAGTGTGAGCCCAATTAACAAGCAGCATATTAGTGTCAAGGTTAGAGATGGTGTCTTGAATTGCTAATATGTGTAAGAATGGGGCATGGACTAAGGAAAAAGGATGAAGCAGGAGGAGGTCTCTATGATAAATAAGTAGTGAAAAGAGAGGGTGGCACCCTCAAACTAGATGATAGGGGAGGTGACAATATTCCATTTCTCTTAGTACATCAAGAAGGAAATAAAAAAACCCTTTTATGAGGAATTGGCTGAAGAAAATTTGGGAAGTAGTAGTTGGTATGGAGGAGGTCAAAGGAAAAGACAGAAAATATAATGAAGGATTGTATGATACACCCCAAGCAATCAAGCAATCACTTGGTATAAGGAACATGTTCGATGTCACCCAAACCATTAGCAATGTGCATTTGCTATCAAATGTAGTGGGTGTTAGGAATAAAGTTCCTATTGTGCAATAAATTATAGTGGAAATAAATAATCTAAAAAACATAATACAAAGAGGGAACACATTATACAGAGATTACATGGAAACCTTGTAATGTGAAAGGATAAACCACGCATAAAATAGCAGCTTCCAAACTTCATTATTTCAGTATCAACTCTCTTCTACAACAGCTCCTCCATAGCAACTCCTTTAGTGCTTACAAATAAATCACTTAATGTTTACACCTGAAGCATTCAGGTTGTGAACGAAGCATAATCTATCCTACAAGATCTAACCTCCAAGCATGCAATCCCAAGGCTTGCATGGATCCTCTAATTAGATTAATTAAAAAGAGAGCTTCATGCTTATTAATAGCATTTACAACAAGAGAGAGAGAGAGAGAGGAAATAGGATGAATAGTGACAAACAAATTCACCACATTCCATGTGGGATGAATACTAATCATCAAAAGTTATCCATCTTCATGTGTAAGGGTCAAAAAAGTGGTCCATCTATTATAGATAAGATTTAAGCCACTTCCACTGGCTCCAAACATTATCTCCCACTCCAAAAGTGAGGATAAATAGGAATATTAAACAACTTATATTTATCCTCCATGTGAGCATATGAGTCCAAAATATGCTTGCAATCATCTTTTGACTTCCTCCACACATAGGAATCATGGGTTCCCTTATAAATTTGATCCACACAAACCCCATTGTCTTTTATACCATATGACACCACCCATGTGACTACCAAGGACAAACTCATGTGCCTTGGTGGAGTGCTATGCCCCACTCCCATCACATCAACTTGATCACTCATGGGATACCCTCCATGGACCCCTACCACATCACTCAAAAGTCATATCACTAACCATCCACATCAACATCAGGGCATGTCATCATGAATAGTGACCATAAATAGTGCCTGTGAATAATGATTCATGAATAATGACTTCACATCCTAACATTATCCCACTTGACATCAATATACATAGGTTTTTACCACACTTGAGTATTTTTCAGCCAACTACTCACCAATGCCCTATGTTTCCCTAACACAAACCCACTAGAAGATTTTATGCACTATTAAAACTTCTCTATCTTGATTGGCTTTGCCAAGATTTGCTCCACCATAGCAGATTGCAACACTGAAGTGACCAATCACTTCTCCACACCACAAACCAATCCTCCAATGGGATTCTGCCATGAACCACTCACAACTCCCACTACTAGGGAATATTTGATTTAGTGCTCACCATGGCATTACGAGGCTGCCCTACTCCTAATGAATCTAATACATAGGACACCAACAAGTCATCTCCACTTTTATAGGATGCTCCTGGGAAGACAAATCACATGCAAGAAGTGGGGTACTTCTTTTCTTTCCCATCATTATGCATCTCCATCCTATATTTGCTACACATACTACCTTCATTAAATCCTGATCACCTGAGCCATCACAATAGTGATCAGGCATGCATCCAATATGTCACAACACATTGGATCTCCATGAAGGTAATCAATATCCTATACTTCCTCAGCACATCTACTAGAAACATGTATAATGACTTCTTCAAAATGCAAACTAGCAACATCTTTGCCTCATCACTTTTATTTATCTCTCCCTAAGAGAGATCATTATTTAGTAATAATGTTGCTCTAACTCTAAACAACAACCAGTGCACATAGCACTCTTGATAGTAGTCAAGAAATAAGATGACATAGAAGTCAATACCAAACTTCTCAGAGCCTCTAGTTATCAACCATGCCCAAACATAGCACAAGTGGACTAATCACAGCTCTAGGGAAGTCATCACATTACTAGGTGCGTCAATGCACCTACTAAGTTTTTGATCCTCAAGAATGCATCAAAATTTCAATATGCTCTATTACATGTCCAAACATATGGCCTTCTCCTTCTGGGAATACTAGGTCTCACTTTGTCTTCTTCATCTTCTCTTTTCACTACTTCAAATAGGTACAATGTTAGGTGTCTATTGTACCTTCTCCTTTGCATGGATTTTTTGTCATCTGTAATATCTCAGCTAACAACATGTGGTAAGTAGGATATCATATCATTCGCCCCTTCTTCTTTGTTTTTGAGAACCACAACAAGGTCACAACCTTATCTTCACCTCCTCCAAAGGAGTCTAGCTTGCTCCTCAAGTTTTAGAGTTGTTCCACCAATAGGAACATTGTATAGGCTACTAACTTGTCTGGCAAAGAAGTTTTTTAAGCTTTCACTCAAATCTCCTATGGGCTTCTCCTCATCAACATGAAGAGATTAGAATATTCACCAAGAGATCCTCCACTTTACTCCATAAAGAGATACCTACCAAAAACAAAACAAACTATTTTTTTCTTCTTTAATCCCCAAGTCTCTCCCTCTGTCATAGTAGCTTCACCTTGCACACAACTAGCCAACAACAAAAAACACTCACACACATGGAGTTTTTCACAATGGCTCTGATACCACATGTTAGATCCATGCATTTTTAGCTTTAGAACCAAGCTTTGATACCACATGTTAGGAATAAAGTTCATAGTATGCAAAAAATTATAGTGGAAATAAATAAGCTACAAAACATAAGACAAAGAGGGAACACATTACATAGAGATTATGTGGAAACTTTGTAATGTGCAAGGAAAAACCATAGGCAAAATGGTAGCTTCCAGACTTCATTACTTCAGCATCAACTCTCTTTTACTTTCAAAGATGCTATGTGGGCCATACCACCCACTGTGGGTTATGCCAAGACATCACCAGCCACATCACTAACCATCCACATCATCACCAGATCACATCACCATGAATAGTGATTGTGAATAGTGAATTCACATCCTAATAGTGGGTTCCTTCACTCTTCATAAGGAGCATCTAGACATAGAAACCATTGTGCATTCAGTGGGGCTGGGATCAATTGAGCATTGTCACACCATAATGGATGGCTTGGTTAAATGATAGAGTAGCTTGGCCTTCTTGGTATAAATATTGGTGACCAATATACCAAAGGAATGCATCTTTGTACCTCATGGCTATTGTGACGTTGAGGATGAAGAATCAGGGGGAGCAGGACCAGGAGTTGGAAGTGAGTCTAGGTTAAGAGCATTGGAGAAGGCCTTGGTAGCTATGGTAATTTCAGATGGTGTGGAGGTGATATTCATCAACTAATAACGAATGCAGGTTTCAATCCCAAGAGAAAGAAAGGTCACATATAGATGGTATAGGGTTTTTTTTTATTATGGTAGGTTGTTCTCCTTATGGGATGTTGTAATAGCTTTTATATATGATAAATATAAATAACAATTTTATCATTTTTTTAGTTGGTTCTATATTTTTCGTTCCTCTCTATCTATTAATGCCTCATTATTAGTCTGGAGGGGTCTAAATCAATCTTTGATAGTGGGGTAATACATCGAGTTGTTCTTCATTTTTATTTTTTTGATCTAGGGACATTCCCCGATTATCATAGTAAATATATATATATATATATATATATATATATATATATATATATATATATATGGGTCATCACAATAGCCATCCCTCCCTTCACAACCCACTTTTTAAATCCCCCCTTTATATATATATATATATATATAAAGGGGGGATTTAAAAAGTGGGTTGTGAAGGGAGGGATGGCTATTGTGATGACCCTTAAACCCCCTCCCATGGAGGTAATGGGAAGGGGTGAGGCCAACTAACCCACCCCTAACTCCCCATTTTTTGGCTTAGGATCATAGTTGAGGGTCTTCACAGCCCAATCGACCCTGCTAGCTATTATTGTGTGTGTGTGTACACACACACACACACACACACACACACATATACATATTTACATACATATATATATATATAAAGTGTTCTATTAAAGATACATATACACTTGAGGATGTGTGTGTTGTATAGAATATATGAGAGAGAAATTTAAGGGACGTGTTAAATTAAAATATGGGTATATATAGTGAGTATATACATAAACTTTGGAATGGGCATAAACTCATTATGTTATCCTTCCTGAAGCTCTTTCTTTCCCAATCCTCCACCTAAAAAATGAAAGAGAAAATGAAAACATAATAAAAGAGTTTGACTTTTTTATCTTGCCATAAAGAAGATTATGGTAACTTTTGAAACCCTAGATCTAATGGTGGATTTTCATTCAATCCAAGGGTAGGGATTTGACCCACAACCACTTAAGCCAAATCTGAATTTAATGATATTTTTTATTACTTTATTAAATAAATTATCATCTAGCCTCCTGTATTAAGCCACTTTGTACTTAAACTCTTCAATCTTGCAATTACACTTAGCTATGAATTATTTATTCATTTTCACTAATAGGTTTGAGCCATAAAACTATTATAGATGTTTTTAAATAACAAAGTAAGCTAATTAATAAATCTTAAAAAGAGAATCAAGCAATTTACTCTAATGTCTTCCTAACCTAATTAAAACCCAATCAAAATCAAAGGGGATTAAATATTTAAACTACAAATCTATCGAAACTATGACTTGAAATAAATTTTATTAAGATGTAGAATGTACAAACATTTTAATCCTGACAAAAATTATCTTTATTGTCCATATCTGGATGGCATTTACAAAAGCCAATTTTTAGTTAGTTTTCTTTCCTTCTAAGTTATTTTGGATCTAGCATAAAATAAATACTTAAATTTTAAATTTTAAAAATATGGGACTTGGACATGATTATTTTTAGATACAAAATATGGAATATGTATTCAAATAATTTTTGTTCCCTTCTAGAAATATTATTTTCTACCGACTTCTAGGAGATAATTACAGGGGTAAAATCTCTTTGTCTCCCTTTTCTTCCTAAAATCGATTTGGAATCAACATAAATAAGAGATCAAGAAATAGAATTTATCAAAACTAAAAGTTGTAATCAATTTATAATAGCTTAACATTGTCATTATTCTAATAAAATAATTTTTATCACAATTATTTTTATTTTTAGCAAGGTAATTTAGAAGCCAGTTTATGGAGAAAATTGTAAGATAATTTTAAGCAGATAAATTTACCTTGGAATGGTAACCAAATTTTTAATTATATTCATGATAAAGTATTATTATGTCTTAAACATGTTAATTCTAGCTTAGATAATAGGTTCTTAGAGATATAAAAAATTATGTCTTGATATAAAATTAAAACAAGGGTATTCCTATACTTGGCTTATCCAACATGGTGTTGGTGTATTTTGTAACACTCTGAAGCATCATTGGTCATAAAATTTTGTTAAGTGCATCCTTTTTGTTTCTAATTAATTAGTGGCTTTCATATATTATTTTAGCCTAAGATAATTGTTATAACCTTAGGTTGGGTTTTGAGCTAGAAATACTTTTAGACATCAAAGGCCCTAGTTGCACCTTGTTATGTCAAAAGGGGTCCCTTTAATATTTAAATTGGAAAGTATGGTTAGAGTGAGACTCATTTTTCATGCTCATACTAATAAGTCTAATTGTGCATACTTTACTATTATTTGTATGCCCTTGTAACTCTTGGTAGTGCTTGGTTACGCTTGGGCCAACTAGCGGGTATGGCATTGCCCACGAGAGCTAACTATGTTAGCTAGTCATGAGCCTTATCGATGAAGGTTGGACACCTTTAACTTTAAATTAACACTCATTTAAGAATAGGCAAACTAAATCTAACCCTTATTCTGTGTGTAAAGGGATCACAATAGATATGTAGATAATTTAATGAATGGGCATGGGTATAACAAACTAACCCTTAGGATGCTCTCTTAGAGTGGGAGTTATAAATAACTAATTTTGGTTATTCTTGCAACACATGATTAAATAACTATCCCTTAGAGTACTTGCATTAGCATGAATTATGGATGATTCTTCCTCGCTTATGTGTATCCTCCTAATTTCTAGTTGTGTTGTATGCTACGATGTATAGTTATTTCTAGGTAGTGACCCTCATTTATTTTCTGAATAAGCTTGTTTTTTACAATTATAATCTTAGTCACTATTAGATATTTTCTCAAGAGATGGATCTTCTTTAAATATCATAAGCTTGAGATTAAGACTTTAGTCACATCAGATAAAATGAATGTGGATTCCTAGTTGTTATGTTTGACTCTCGTATGTGATATTATGTGAGAGTGCTTTGGGTAAGCACACACATCTTGGGATGTTGAGGTGTTTATGATAAGTGACCTTTAGGAGTGTTGTTTCATCTTGAGTAGATGACTATAACTGATAGAAGATCACCTATGTGGTACAGTAGATCCCTTGTTGGCTTAGAGTGGCAACCTTATTTCGATGATGACATGTCATAAAGGAGGCCATCAAAAGTGCAAGGAGAATTACATCGACCTTAATTTCATATAGAGGATATGTAGGCTAACAAGTTTTTGTGGGGGCATCGGTTCTAGATCTTAGGCTAGGTCATGGGTGCTTTATCATCATCCTTTATGTTGGGTTTGTACGTTGTTCTTTGTAATAACTTTATAGATAATATTAATTAAATAAATTTTGAGTTTGATCTACATATGGTTATTTTCAACCCCTTCACATTAATTTTGGTTTGTGTAGATATTATCTACCTTGAGATGAATGCACATTTTTAACTCTTTTTGTTTGTGTGCCTTGAGAGTAAAGTTTGTATATTAATAGTCGAGACTCTCCCTTAGTGAGCCTTAGGGTGGTAGCCCTATTATAGAGTAATTTTTGCCTTAATTTTCTTATGTGTGTTGGCTAGAGATGTTTGGTTGAATGTTTTAATGATCTACCAAATCAATTAAATTAAATTAAATTAGACCATTTATTTATGGCATCATATTAATGTGACTTGTACATCTTCCTTATTAAGGACATTAAGTAGAAGGATTTTATAAACTATTTTTTATCTTAATCCCACCCTAATATGTTTATATCTTGCTTCCTATGGAAGGCTTATGGTGGAAAGTAAATGAATTAAATAATCACTTAATAATTGTGTGTGTCACACTCCAGTTGCTCATTGACCAAATCATAATAGTTTAACCACTAGTAAATTGCACTTAACAAGTAGGCATCATTGAACTAAGTTAAAAAAAAAATACATGGATTTTGGACAAAAATTTTGGTCATGAAAACTTGCCCATATCTTTTGCAATAACACTCCCTTTGTGTGGTCCACTAAGGTTCAGGTTCATTCGATGAATTAAAGAGCATGTCTCATAATCCTCCAATTCTGATGGCACCCATATAAGGATAATAATTTGTATTGTAGCTTTTTTCACTTGTTGATCTATTGGGAGCATGTTAGCCCAGGAGAGTGTTGATGATAGATAGAGATTTATTTATTACATCTTATGTATGCTAGTTGACTTTGAGATCAACTACACTATAGTTGAAAGGTAATGTCTTGCCCTTGCCTTTGCCATAAAAAATATTACACACTACATACTTGGGCAAATGATTATCATCATTATCTAATCTAATCCACTATATTACCTACTTAGAAAAGCCATAGTAATAAGTAAGACGAAAATTGGATCATGCTTCTTTAAGTTTTTTATCTCTAAATCATCAATCAAAAATCCAAGAAAGGCTTAGCTATAGTCAAGAAAATTGATGATTGTGCATTGTGTAATGAATCTTAATAGTATATTGATGATGCTTTTCTCAGTGAAATGGTCTATTTCATAAACTATATGTAAATATCGGACTATGCATGTTAATGAGATATCACACAATACATAGAGCACAAATATTATCCCAATGGAATTTATTATTAAGAGCTTTACAAGATCCATAAGCTCTTCATATGATATGTCATCATTGGTGAGATCTTGTTTAAGAGAGATCTTGATAGTGTCCTCTTGCAATGTTTCACCCATGAGGCCACTCCTCTCTCTCTCAAGGAATATGGTAACACCTATAGTGGCCACCCTATAAGGTATGCCACAACACATAGTATTATTAGGATGGGTTACTATTAGCCCACTCCTATTAAGTATGTCTCCTTGTATGCTAAGAATTGCATATTGGCTCAATTGAGTGGGGATGCAATCAATGCCCCCTCTGGCTCTATGAAATCTATTTCAACCCCTTGACCTTTCTTTTTTTGGGCTTTCAACTTTGTCTCTGATTCAAGCCCATTTTGTCTAATAGCCATTGTTTGTTCATCAATGCCACTGACTACTTTACTAAGTGGGTTGAAGCCATAGCCATTAGTAGCATGTGTTCACACACAATTGCTAAACACATCCTAAATCAATTTATCTACTGATTTTGGGTTCCTTTAATAGGCATGGATAACAACTATCCAAGTTTTCAAAGCCCCAAGATTCACAAGTTGGCCTACAAGTTTGGTTTTAAATTGTGCTTTTAGTCAACTTATTTCCTATAAGCTAATGGTTAAGTGCATTCTTCTAACAATGCACTTTATAATATTTCATTTTTCATTGGTTCTAAGTTTATTTGGGTTTTGAACCTCATGTTTTATCCCACTCTTTGCACATATTACACTGGTTTGTGCACTTATATGGGGTAAACCCTGCACTTTCTAGTTTATGGATCTGAGTCCATCCTTCTTTTTGAGTTCTTGATCCCATATTTATGGGTCAATACTTTTCTATTTCTCTTTATGAGGGTGAGAGTCCTTCCAACTTAGATAAGTTAGAGTAGTTAGAAAAGCATCGTCTAGATGTTCTAGAGCTATGTGTATCAAAGACATAACACTAAAAGTTTGAGAAGTTGATATGACCTCAACACTTCAATGTTGGTGATATGGTACATTTCATGCTCTAGATCATAATTGTGTGTTATAAAAGATGCTAACACCATTAGTTTGAAATTTTTATGTGACCTCATCCCTTCTACATCATTGATATAGTACTTGTCTTTGACAACAAATACTATAAGAAAGGAAAATTATCTTTCAAGTGGTTTATCCCTTTCATTATCATTGAGAGCCTAGATAATGGTTAATACCATCTCTCCACCCTTGAATGTGATGCCCTATGGCACCTGATCAATGTATATTATCACCATAAGATGTTTCACGTGTGAGGTCCATTTCTCAAGCCCATTCCTAGAGCCCCACCTATGGTGGTGTATTGGATCTCTCCTCTCTCACTCACAATTATCTATGTGCCACACGTGTGTGTGGGTGCTCATGGGTTCATTATTATCATTTTATATGTTAATCATATTTACTATAATTCATAAAAATAAAATTACATACATCACACATAATCATACACACATGTATTGAAAATGAGAAATGTATATATAACCATTCATATTAAAATATGTCTCTCTAGGTACATGACATAACCTCCAATGAACATGGTCTTGGAGGCACCAAAAACATAACACACATGTTTCTAGATACAAAATTTAGGCCATTCTATGACCTGCTAATGACCTACTATCTATGTATGTTGTTGTTGTTGATCTCCAGATTTAGTCACCCTAGTTTCTCTCTCTAACTCATCTAGACCCATGTACAAAGCTCTTATATTAGCTTGTCTATCCACTCTTATGGATGTCTCCTCTCAACTATATAAGCTCGTGGGCCTGGACAACCACCCTTATATGTAGCGAGGAATTTTTTAGTAACACCCTTGATGATATCTCCCAATAGTGTGTGTGAGGTCATGCCCATATAGGCACATCAGGAAGTGGGGCCTCCCTCTATCTTGGTCCAAACATATTGTACTCCTAGAATACCTTTGTTAGGATCTCTCTCACCTACGGTGCCATCCATGATGTGATATCACATACACACACTAAGTGAAATACATTACCTTGGCCTATAAACTCTATAACTAGCTATAAGGTATAAATTTGAAATTTTAATTTTTTTTTACTTGCTCTATATCAAGGGATCACTTGAGGTGGTCCCCCTGCAGCATCTTATAACAAGGACCCTAATCTTACCAATATTTAGTGCACATCTCAACTACACTACTTATCTTTGTTTGGAATCCTAATGACCCTACATGTGTATAGTATAAAGCCTACCTACCCTGTATTGGTCCCCCCACCCCTTAGGCTCCTCCACTATTGGGTTGGTCCTGACCTCCTCTCTATCTCAAAGCCACTAGCCTGGGGTGTTGGTAGGTGCCATATGGCCCATGCAGTTGTATATTTCCCAATAGATGTTATGCCTCTTCATCCCCATCCTATACAACTATGACATATGGTTCACTATGTACATCACAAGTATTTTATCACTAAAATTAGAATTTGGGGATAAGCCTATGCCTCTCCATTAGGATATCCATGTGGCATCTACTATTAATGTTGGGTATGGATCCAAGATGACTAGTTTTCTTAGACATTATAGGGTTGGCCTCTCATATACCTAGGATAGTAGGTGTGTATAGTTGGTCATCCTTTTTATCCCTATTATTATAGTCGATCTAACTACTGATATATGCCTCTAAGTTTGAATTACCCCCATGCATAGGCATCTTATTTTTGTGACTATAAACCATCCTAGTCTTATTCAGGGAGAGTGTATCTATATTTTGTCCATGGTAGACTCTTCCTAAGGTCACCTTTGCTATGATTTCTCTGAATTTTGGAAATCTTATGGAGTGACATGTGACCACCATCCCATGAATGTTGCATCTCATAACTATCACACCAATAAATTAACACATTGCCCCCACATCTCGTGTTCTCTACACTCTGATTAGTCTTCATGTTGACATATCTAAGTAAAGCTAATAAAAATTATCTAGTGAAAGCGTGACTTCTAGATCAAGTCCTAATGGGAAGATGTGGTGGTTTGGGTCCCATATCAGCTCCAGTGTGTTCAGTAGATCCCCACTATTACATACTAAGGCTACATATGTTAGTATTCACAATTATTTTGATTTCAATATGGCCTAATCCTCATGTGGAAGAGTGTCTACCGCCTTTGTTATCCAACCCAAGCACCTCTCTTTGACACGTGTGTGAACCAATAAAGGTTTTTGTGTTATTGTATCTTAGAGCTCATTTAATTTCTCAACATGTTACAGATCTGCTCTCCGACCCCTGACTCCTCATTTTGGCACCACAACAACATGAAATTTTTGTCACTATTCTAAAAATAAGGAAAATTTGCAATTTTTTAGGTTTTATAGGTTTTCTATCATTTTGTAGCTAGGTCACAAGTTTTCATGAAACCTATAGCGTTGTGGCCAGTTATAAAATCATGCCCCAATGCATCATTTGTCACATCCTTTTTACCATGGCCTCACAAAAATTCAAGGTAGAAATAATTTTCTCATCTCCATATACATTTTGGTGCCTCTTTTATTGAATTTTATCATCAAAAATCACCAAAACTAGCCAAAATGCTTGTAGTTAACCTTAATTTTGTGAAAAAATCAAATTTTGACTAGTTTTGATTTTATACTATTTACTTGGACCATTGTGGTGTGTCTCTATTCATGATGTAGTATCTTATTATCACTTTCACACAACGTATGGCTCTTTAGGCTCTGGGTTCATAAGTCTCACATTGCAAACGAAACTAAAATTAGATTTTTAGATCTATTTATCTATTGACTTACCATCACTTTTTGGTGTTCCCTTACTCATTTTGACTACATTGTTCATCTGATAGTCATAAAAAATATTTTATATAGGTTTGTTGTACATTTCAAACATAATGGTGGAGTAATTTCACCCTTTAAAGCTCAAGTTGTACTGCACTTTTGAATTATTTCATGAGTAAATTGTAATTCCCCCATAGGTGTGCTCATCTATTTTATAATTTAACTTAGTTGGTAGTTGGTCTGTCAGCCCTCACCCTTGTACCATTTTACGTGTCAGTTCCCTTCTCTACTCACTTTGGGTTACGTTCAAACCTACAAAATTTTGCTTTCATCCTTGCCATAATGAATTCCACTCTCCCTCAATTATCCCAATCCCTGGTTGGATTCAAGGTCCATATCATCCGAGCTCTTTTCTCTATAGGACATTTTTTTAGGTTCCTTAACATTCCTTAGCCTTTTCCCCCATTGGGATACCTTTGGGTGGAAGTGTTTTTTCACTTCCAATCACTGGTAATCTCTCTACTTTAATACAGCCAATCTTTGGCAATATTCTAGTTATCCCCACTTTTCCTCTACTCTTACAAGTTAGTGTGCAGTGGTTTGTTGTACTTGGGATTTTGGTCTCGTGTTTATCAATAGGTATCAATTCCTTAAATTTTTATCTACCTCTTATGACCTTTCTCTAAGGCCCCCTCTCCAAATTTCATCTTCTTCTTCATGTTGTAGCTTTGCCTCATTCTTATTCTCTAGTTGTATGTTTTCCTATTCTCTCCATTATTGAGATGTTCCTTTTTGGATTGCCTCTCACATCCCTAACCCTCATCATGTTTCATCACTTTGTCATGATTTACACAAATGGTGGTATTTTAATAAACTCAAGACCTATAGCTTTCACATGGACTGCTTGTGACTCTTGGAGTCATGAGATCATTGTCATTGGTTTCTACCTGACTAGTGAGACTAACAATGCAGATAAGTACCACATGATTGTTGGAGACTTGATTGATGACCATGGGTTGGGTGCATCTTATGTGTTGTTTTCTAACTCACTTTTGGTCTTATCCCAAGGGTTCGTCCTACGTGTTGTTCTCTAACTCACTTTTGGTCATCTCTCAACTCTTCGAGGTTTCAGAGGTCTTAAGCACTAAGTTTTTTCCCCTCTTCAAGGAGACCCACAACCTTTTTTTAATTTGAGGGCTTCTATATCTCTCATGTCCCTCAATCAAATAACACTAGAGTTGATGCTTTGGTCAATAATATTTTGGACCACCTTCAATCATGAGCTTTGTTTTCCCCCTTATAGGCCATAATTTAGGGGTGTGGAGTTGCACTTTTGTTACAAATTAGTCCTCACATGGGTGCTTAGGTTCACATTAATGATCCACATTGAATAATATCTATTAATAAATGTGATAAAAATAATAATAATGTGTGGAAAATAATAATATTGTAAGAGAGTTGTTAAAACAACTCACATAGAGATTTAGGAGAGCAATAATAGAGCAGAGAGAATATAGGTTGTTAGAACAACCTTATTCGATTAGTGATATGAGATATTTGTGCGGATGTTAGTTATTAGGAATTTTTATTTATGAAACTTAAATAGGATCTCATCAAACCTATTTATATGTAAGTTGGTTTGTTAATAAAATGTTGAATTTTAATCTTATTGAGCCTTGGCTCTTTTAGAAATGGGGTGTTCCCCACACTTTCTAGATTAGAACCACAAACATTCAGACCATCATCATTGATCACATGTAAATATAGGTATGATTTATATTCTCTTAGATTTTTGTATGGTCTCTCGTAACTTATCATCCTTGTGTTCTTATGAACCCCAACTACTTGTACCTTGAGGGCATCTGTAATGTTCATTTCATGGTTCCTAAATCCTAGTCATTACTACAAACCCCTATCTTTTTCAATTATTACACTAGAATTTGATTAGTAATTAAGTCTTTTTTTAATATTTTATATATAATATGCTTATTTAAAATGTTTATGGATATATATGATTGTTAGCAGAGGTTCTTGGAAAACTATTCAAAACATGCTAATACAGGGATAGCTTGCACATGAAGTAACAAAAGTAAACAGTTGATGGTAATTCAGATTAGATATATTCATTAACAGTTAAAATATATAAATACATAAATAAATGTAGACTTATTAGAATCTAAGTAGTCGGTATAAACTTAAGTGATTAATAGATTAAAGCAAACAAAGTACTCACTATGCACAGAATAATGATAAAAGATACATAGGAAAACCATTTCTAAATAATATTTATTAATCTCTATCACATTAGAGCGATATCCAAATACAATTGAGTGTTATATATAGAGTTCTTTATAGTATTGTCTATTAATATTCCAACCTTTTGTTATGCCCAAAAGGAGTGACTCTTCACATTCTGAAGTCTATTATTATGCTTACAAAAGTTGAATACATAAAAAAAGATTATGCAAAAGAAAAAATAGTGCAAGTCACACATGTGGCCATTAGATATACTCTATAATTTTGATAGCCATGTTCTACACTCAACATTTTCTTAGAATTAAACATTTATCTCATCTTGAGACAAAGTCACAGCAAGGGATCTTGATTTGAAACTTGAGTTGAGGAATTGAACTAGAAATAAGAGTTATGGTTATGGTTCTAGGTATTTTTCACCAGTTTTCACCCTTTGTACACTACTTAGCCACCCTTTCAAGTTTTCAACTAAGTAGTGTACTAGCCTACCACCCTTTCAGGTTTTCAATAGATAGCTTAACTAGGTGGTCGCCCTTTATGGTTTTTCAACCAACCTAGCCCCACTCTTAATGTTTAAGGTCATCATATAAAATTGTGCCAAAAAGTTATGAAAACTAAAAAATTGAAAATGCACAGTACCTATTGGGTAGGTGGTGGCATGTTATGGGTTGGTGCACAGTAGGTTGCTATGATGATAAAACTATTGAAGAAGTGGATGAAGTAATTTGTTCTGTAGAAATTGTTGGGAGGCTGTTGTGGTTGCTAGATGGCTAGTTGTGCATTTGTGGTAATATTTTTATGTTGAAGTATTTTTTGTATCTAGTGGGGGGGAATGAATTGTGGCTCATCAAAAATTTGTGTAATGAAGGGATCGAGCTAAGATAAATCTTGCTTTATCATTTTCCATTCAGTCATCACTTCCTATACCATAGTGAGTAATGTGCACATCAATACTTGAGTCACCATCAAGTTTTGAATATCTTCATCTTATGTGATAGTGATGAGTAACCTAAAATTTGATGTTTTGATCTAGATGTCCTGGGACAACTCCTCTAACCAGTTTGCATGCCTATAAATAAATAGTCCATAATCTCATTTTTCCATGTCTATAGTTTTTGCATGGCCACATCCCTTGAATCAAGCAACTACTTGAGTGCATTATTCATTACTACAGGGCTAGTTGTATGATCCTCTATCATAGCTTTAGCTTTATCTATTTTATCAAAGTTTGGTTTAGCTCTGGACAATGAATTTTTAAGTTGTTACTTCCAATTAAAAATATCTTGCACTATCTATTTTGCTTAGAACATAGTTATGTCTAGAACCTATTCATACTCCTCCAAGATCTCATAGATCACCTTTATTTTTGATTTGATATTTTATCCTTGCACTCAAAACATTTGTACCTTATGTGTAGCCAGTCAGTGTTTCTTTAGTTGCATCAATAGAGCTGAGATTTATTTTTCAGATGTAACATGGTCACCTAAGACTTGGGTAGCTAGTGTAGGGAAATTGGTGTCAATGAGTTGGCACGCATTGGTGAATCAAAGGCTTAGATCTACATTTTCCTCTCTTAGCTATAAGACTTCCTAATCCAAGGTCGAAGACTTATACACAATTGATTCCTAGAAATTAGTTGTGCCTTCAATTTGTCTAGCTAGTGGGATTTGAGAAACATATAAAGATGCTTCTTGCATAGTCCTAGCCATATCCATGGATGTTGCCACAATTCTTTTAAGGGTCATCATGAACTATGCCAAAGAAAGATAAAATGTGATGTGTCAGGTAGATGATGTGAGAACATCCCATAGCGATTGGCTCATTATTTATGGTGTACATTAAGAAGCCTCCTCCTATGCACTTCCTTACATTGTAAGTATTGGTTACACTACACTCTCTACTTGTTGTTTGGCTTTTGCCTTTGCCTCCCATTTAGCTTTAGTTTCAACTTCAACCTTAGCCTTGGATTTAGCCTTAGTTTTAGCTTGGTTTCTACTTTAGCCTTAGCCTTGGATTCTACCTTAGTTTTAGCTTTAGCTTCTACTCTAGCCTTAGCCTTAGCTTCTATTATAGCCTTGGCTTTAGATTCAGCTTCTTTCTCCTCAGCTTCTTTCTTAGCCTTCTTATCCTTTTAAGCCTTTAAAATTGTTGTTGCTTCCTCTTTCTTATATTGTTTAGCTTGCACTTCTTATTGTTTCCTTGTTGCTTATTCTTGTTCTTTCCTCTTTACCTCTACTTATTCATCTCTTTTCTTTTCAACCTCTACTTTTTTGACATGTTTCTTCTTTTTATTATTTACTTCTTTAGCTCTTTTCTTTTGAGTTTTTGCTTCTTTGAATTTATACCTACATTCATCCTTTGTATCTTGTTATTTGTGTTTCTCTTCTTCCACCATAGCCTTTCACTCTACCTCAGGCTTCCTTTTCTTTTTCTCTTCCTTCTCCTTCATAGCAGTCTCATTTTCTGTCTCTGATTGGTCCTCTTGTTCCTATGTGGCTTCATGTTGTGGTTCTAACTGTGTCAATCTGGTTTCTTCAGGTGATTCCATGGGGATGGATGAATCTAGCACTATAACTAAATCTAAATCTTTCAAAGAGAATGATTCCATAATAGTACCCCTATGTGCAGCCATATTCTTTCTATAAGTTAAAGGTGGAATGAAGATCTTATTTTGCCTCTTCACAACTTGGACTTGTGATTTTGTTTGTAGTTCATGTGCTTACTATGCATCACTCTCTTCTACTAGTTTTCCAAAATACACCATTATATCTTTTATTTTAGGGGATAGCCTAGTTTTAGGATGGGTATGTGTTTTGTGCATCAAAGGCAGTGGTGGACTTTATTATGCTGGCAAGTCTACTTCCTACACAACAAAAGATCCTGTAGTTGGATCTACTTGGAAAAGTATGGTCTTAAACCATTGCCAAGTTTTTTCTTGAACTACATTATCAATAATAATAGAAGGTTGGGTGATGTCCACACAAGGGTATTATCTTACCTAATTTAACTTGATAGGTACGCACTACTGTCCAAAAAAAGAATTATTTCTCCCCTTCTTGTTCATTAACATTATTGTCGATCTCTATGAGCATGGACTATAGAACTTCTTATTCTCTAACTCCTAACTCCACCAAATTACATTCAATTTATATCTTTGGAACATGTTTGTTGTTGATCCAAGACATTGTGTAGTGTGTCCTCTTTTTAGGAAGTGATCGTGAGGCTCATCATGTTGGTGCCTTCTTCTTTCCCTTGTCAACCTGTGATGGAGTAGTTATTGGTTGTGGTATTGCCTATAATTGAGGTTGAGGTTGGGGTTGAGATTTTGCCTAAGGTTGCACAAGTTGTCACACACCTGGTGGAATGAAACACAAAGGTTGCATTGATCTAGATGTTAGGGATTTCAGTGTCAAAACTTATGCATTTGCATCTAACATGGTGATGAAAAATGGTAGTGGAGTTACAGTTGTTTTGGGAAGCTCATGAACTTTGATTTGTATGTCATTTTACAACTTTGTCACTAACACATATTGTCCTAGATACCACAACCCATCCTAGGGTACCCTAGGGTGAAAATTAATCATGGCTTGGATCTCCAGCCACCACACATCGAATCTCCCTAATTATTCATAATATTGCCCTATTTTAGTTCACATAATGTTAGTGAATGCACAAACAAGCCAAAAATTTTCAACATGGTTGATTGGTCCTTTTAATTATTTCCATTGTGTGAAGCAAAGTAGTAATACCAAAAATCGGTACTATTACAAATTGCTACCAAGAATCTTTTCAATGTTTATTGTGAGATTGGAGGCTAGAAACTTGGGTCAATTAAATTCCTCATGCAGACATATCATTTGATATGCAATGTCCATAACTCCTTTAGTTACCTACTTCATTATCTGTTAGAACCATTTGGTTATGCATACAGCGAGGATGTGTAACACAGCATCTTCGATATATCAATGGGAATTCTTATGCCTTCCCATGTGTATTTTTCTCTAGTGTTAGACTGAATAGGTGGAGTTATGGATTTTTAAGGTAGAAGAGACTTTACCCATGTTGGAAGCCCTATTGTTCTTTCTATAGTCACAAGGTTGATGAATATGGTCACATCTTGACATAAATGAATGACACCTTCATTATATCAGCTAAGCAAAGTAAGTATTACCTCATTTAACTACCTAAATGTAATTAATTTGATTAGTTGGTCAGCATCAAAGCCTTGTAGTGGATTTTTAAGTGTTAGTGCTCTTGTTTGTGTTGCTTCCTATGGATCATGGGTAAACAAAGTAGCTTCAGTTGCATCAATGAAATTAAAAGGGTTCGTGTCATGAAATTTGGTCTATCTGAGTCCTAGATCAATTATCATTTCCTCCTATGCGTATGTGATTGGGATCAATAGTTGTGCCCTATATATGGTTATTGTTATGGATGACATTGAGCACTTGGTCTAGTGTTAGTATGAAATTTATGCACAAAGAATTATTGTTTATGCATATCAAAAAGTTCTCTTGGTTGTAGAAGTATGTAATGTTTTTTGTTGTCCATGCCCTCTATTATATAGCATTTATCTCCCAAATCCATCAAGTTGTCGAGTTTAAATGTGTTGAACTTGTTTCACATGAGTTTATCTCCAAAATTTACATGATGGTTACTATTCTACATCTATATTATTTGATCCATCTATTGGCAGGTAGCTAATGTGGCATGCCATCCTTTCATCAATCCATTTTATTTTATGGGCCATTCTATCATTTTTCCACATGATCTCCTTTGGGAAAGATGCAATCTCTCAAGTGCATTATCATTAATGGTTTTGAATGACCACTTGTCCTTTCTCTGTACCTATCTTATTAGCACCACATTCCTAGACTTAATTGATGAGCATTGTGCTTTAACCGCTAGCTATCTTTCCTTGACATTGACTCCACATATCAATCATACTCTACAATGTTGATTGCCTAAACTTCATTCTAATGTGCTATGACCCAAATATCATACTATACAAACACACTAACCTTTAAAAATTTAAAAAAACATTAAATAAAAATATTAACTACCTGGTGCTACTTAACACCCTCTCTCATTTATAGTGATGTATGATAGAGATTATGATGATAAGACTTAAGCCTACAGCCATTGATATGTCTTGGTAAAATGGTTTCCTGTAAATATTTTAAAAAATTTGTACCCTGTTGTGAAATATCATGAATAATATAGGGTCCTTTCCATCTTATGTGCAACTTTCCTATAAATGCTTTAAATTTTCTATCATAAATTAATATCACTTATTCAAGATAGAATTCCTTAGATCATAAGTTATGATCATGCCATGCTTTTTGACTTAACTTGTTGATCTCCTACATCCATTGTACCCTTTATTTATTTTCCTCCATATTGACCAAATCCATCAATATTTGTTTCAGAGATCTTGATTGCCAAGCCTCATAATCATTGTGATGTGTAGACTAAGAACAATGTATTCCATAAGTATAACTATCTCGAGACCATAATCCAACTAAAAGAGAGTGAATCTTGTCACACATTTATAATTTGTCCTATATGTCCATAGAATCATAGGAATATGATCCTCCCAATCATCCTTTGAACATTACGTCTCTTCATCAGCATTTTACCCAATACTTTATTCAAAGCTTTAACTTGTCTATTTGTTTTCGGATGATAGGTTGTGTTTTTATGGTGCAATATCATAAATTCTTCAGTAAGATTCTTGATTATGTTATTCAGAAAGTGAGTACCTCTATCACTAGACAATTTGATAAACATCCAAACCTTGTTATTATATTCTCATAGAAAAATTTAACATCTTTTGCACCACAGCTTGGTGTCACAGCAGCTTCCACCCATTTCATTAAATAGTTAGTTGTAGTAAAGATATATCGTGCATGACTATGTTTATTTGGGTGAGTTATAGGCCGTACAAATTCAATGTCCCATTGTTTAAATGGTTTCTCTATTAGCATTGGGACTAAGGGCATCTCATCATGTTGATTGGGTTTTCCCATTCTTTAGCAAACATCATAGTGTTTTATCACCCTGTGCACATCTTGAAACAAATTCAGCCACCAAAGACAACATTGCAATAACTTCCTTGTAGTGGCTTATCCTATGAAATGACCTCCTGTGACTCCTTGATTTTCTTCTTAAATAAGCTATGGTCACTCATGTTCTAAGGCTACTCTATGAAACACATCATCCTTTCTGATTTTATACATAAATCCATTAATGAGGCTATAAGGAACGATTCATGTAACCATTTGTTTTTTAACCCTTTCAACATAGTGCACAGTAAATGTTCTTTGTTATAGGAAGTTCATAATGTCTTCCATGTTGTTAGGGATCATAGAGCCTCTAAACAAGGGTAAATCTGGATATTCATCATGTATTTGCTCTAGTTCTTTTCCATTATAGAACTTGCTTAAATAATCTGGTCCTACATTCTCTCAACCTGGCTTCACATTGATTACAAATTGGAATTCTTGAAATAGTGTTATCCATATAGATATTCATCCACCCAACATAGGCTTGTTAACTAGGTATCGCAATGTTTGGTGATCTGTGAAGAGATCAAGTGGTGTGGCCAAAAGATAATGTTTAAACTTTTGTAAGGCAAACATTATAGCTAAGGATTCTCTCTCTTTAGTCATATAGTTTTTCTTTGTTGTCAATAGTTTCATATTGGTGAAGTGTATAGGATGATCTAACACACCATTCCCTAATTGCATTAAGACAACTCCTACTGTAATACCATAAACATCCACATGTACATGGAATGGCTTCTTCCAATCAAGAAAAATTAAGATGGGCATTGTTACTAACCTTTGTTTGAGATTTAAAAATATTTTTTGGCATTCTAATGTCCAATCAAACTTTATATCTTTATGTAATAGTTTTTTTAGTGGTGTAGAGATGGTTGTGTATCCCTTGATGAATTTTTTATAGTGTCATGTATGACTTCAAAAGTTGCACACCTTTGTGGAATTGGTTGAAGGTGGCATTCCTTCTATTACTATAATTTTATCATGGTCAATTAAGATTCCATCACTGCCTATGATGTGACCTAGAAGAACACTGAAAGGTGTGACAAGACACATCTTCATATTCAATGCAATGCACAGGGTTTGACATCATTCTAGCATTAAATGTAGCTTAGATAGATGTTCTTTAAACAAAAAGAAGATAACCCAATAATCCAAATAGACTCCTATAAAATCATGAATGAAATCTTTAAATGCAATTAACACAACCCTAAAAAAAAACTAATGGAGCATTCTTAAGACCAAAGGGCATTACCTTATATGTGAATGACCCTCATTCCATTGTAAAAGGTTGTCTTACCTTCATCTTCCTTTGCAATAAGAATCTGATGGTATCCATGGAATCCATCTATGAATAAGTACACCTCATGACCTGTGACTGCTTTGAGAACCTCATCTATAAATGGTATTGTAAATGGATCATTAATTCAAGCATCATTTAATGTGTGATGTCCCCACAGGCCTAAATCTCATTGGAATTCTTTGGTTGCACAACCATGAGACTAACCCAATCTACCTTTTAAATTAGATAAATGATCCCTACTTCTTGCATGTGATCTAGCTCAGCCTTTAGTTTCATCTTCATGTTGGGTTTTAATTTATATGGACACTTTTTAATGGGTTTAATGCACTATTTCAATTCAATGTGCATCTCCCCAAATGATAGATCTACACCTTTCACATTTTGCAAACTTGGTCACGAAGACATCCTGATAATCTCTTAGCAATTGCAATGCCTCCAAAATCTCATTCTGCACCTATTAGTCTCTCACAATCGTAAGTTTAGGTGTGAACTCTGTTCTAATATTTTTTTCAATCTTCTTCAGTGGTTCTTCATATACTTTGTTATATCCTCTAGGTAGAGCCTCTTGCAGATTTCATTCCCCTTCTAGTTCTAAAATGTTTATGTTGTGCAGTCCTTCCTCTTCAACTTGTTATGCACTTTGGACATTTATTAGCTTGATTTCTTGTTGTGGTTTGAGGAATCCTTTTAAACCCAGATACACATCACTATCATTGGATTCTTTTAACTCATTTTTAATTCTATTATAGTTATGAAACACTATATTGTTCTTGTTTACTGCCCTTGTAATTATGAATCACTAGATTTAAATATTATGTTGTAAAATGTTGTGATGATGAATCTATCATAATTCCCAAATCTTCTACTCAGTCATAACATATAAAAGTTTTTAATTTTTATAATGCATTATGTACCACTAGATTATGATCTTAAAATGCAAAATTTTGAAAGTCTTGATGTAATTGTGCCCAATGTTTAGTCTCCCTTATACACTCTTGATGCATATACCAGGTAGTTGGAAGTACCGCTAGTGTGTGGTTAAACTTGTGCACCTAATATCTTGGCTCAATGCTTTATGCAAACCATATATCTACACATTTATGAATGTGTAGCTCAAGAAATTATCCTTATTAAAAGAATGGCCACTATGTTTTCATAGTGAATAATAACTAAATTGTGCTTATAAATATTCACATGTTTGTCCCATTGTAACTCTTGTACTCTATGCATTGTCCACCAAATCATAATAGTTCCATTCAAAGCATAGATGAGTGTGATAACTCTTTGATATACATTTGGTACATGGTGCTCCAACCTCAAGATAAATGGATTGAGAACCTCTATCATAAAATATTATGGTAATTAGCATTCTATAGTGAACACCATGCATAGAGGCTATACCTCATGATCTCCACTAGCCCAATTCAACATATGGTTTTTTGAGTCACCACTTATTGAAGATGTTGCTTCCCAAGGTAAGACACCTTCTATATTAGGCTCTATATAATTCATTATTGTTTCACCTATAATATATAATAAATATACCTCTGACTTAGTTGGAGATCCCATAGATGGAGAGGTACATCCTTCAATTTGAAACTAGAGAGATGGAGATTTTTTTATCACTAGCTTGTAAATTGGTTGCTTTATTTTCTATGTTTGTATGTTTTGCTCAAGTTGTGGTTTCAAAAACTAATATTCCATAGCTCAAAAATTATTTTTCTTTGTATATGTTTTGACTTTGAACCAATTGTTACCACTGTAGAAATAAGGTGACTCTAGTTCCTTTGGAATTATAGAGGGCTTTTGATCTAATTTATTCAATGGTATAATAACTATCTTATCTCTTTGATGAGCCTCTAATTGATTGTACACTATATTGATAGTCATTTGACCATCATAAGCCTATTTCTTACCAATCAAGATAGGATAATGGGTCTCATTTGTTTTCATGTCAATGACCTCAAAATCACCTTACAAACTCAGCTCAGCAACTATAATCTCCACATATTCGAGGTGATCAATTGGTTCTACCCTCCCATAGTCTGCAAAAGTGAGAGTGATAGGAGTGTAGCTCAAGTGTGGCCTACCAATATCCTCCTAAGTAGATCTAGGAATAATATTGATAGTACTTTTGAAATCAAATACTACATTAAGAATTTCATATCCTATGAGCTCAATTTCCATTCATGAGTCAACATCCCACAATTTCTTAGTTTTGACATATCATACCACATTGTTGGTATGTTATTTTCCTCATTGTGTGCACTCTAGAATATTAGCAAGAGATTTTTAATATTTTGGGAGATATATTCATTGCACAGAGTGTTGAACAGTTTCAACAAATCTATTAGTGCAATCATAACACCTTCCTACCTCATAATTCACATATATTTACCCATATATTTGTGTGTTAATGGTTATGACATCTCCTTTAGAGGCATTCTATATTTGTATGTATTGAAGGACATATACTACATGATACATCAATATCTTCTATGTTGTAGGATCAAGATATTTATCCTATTGCACCTTCCTAATTCCATAATCCTACAACATTTCTAACGGAGGTATTCCTTGCTTTGTGCATTATTGTCTAGAAATTGCTTACATAAATGCATTTTTCTTAGGTTGTACATTAATCATATTCACATTATGCACTAGATTTTATTTTCTTTGCTTCTCTAATACAAGTCAATCTTTAGTTTGATGTTGTCCTTCGACTCTATAGTACATGCAATATGTCTATCTCTAAGGATTAGTGGGGAAATTTCACATAAAATGATTATACTCACCATAAAAATAACATTATATGGGTTTGTGAGCTTGTCAATGTTGAGCATTGTCATTGATGTCAAAGGTGCATCTTGCATAAGGTTGATGTTAAAGGTGACAAAGCCTAGCTGGCAGTGTGTTGATGTGACAAGGGGCATTGAGAGAGTGTTGTCATTAAAGGATGTTGTCATGAAAGAGAATTTTAAGGTAAAAGATATAATTTGAATTCAACTAATGCCTTATCGTTGCATGAAGGTACAGGTCATTGATGTCAAAGTTGTTAAGGTGTGGAGCTAAAAGCTTCACCAAATGAACGAGTGCAGAAGTTGCTGAAGTTACATAGACACCAGCGTCGGTCAGGAGCGACCGATGTTGGTCAGGAGTCGACTGGGAGATGCCGGCATCGATTCTGTTTGGCCTATGTCAGTCAGGTGTAGACAGGCAGGGACCGATGTCGGTCACCTATGTGTCTAGAATGTTATTTCCGTGGACAGAACAGATTGTTTGTATGATAGGATTAAGTGATAGTCTTAAGTCCGCATCTCTATCTTTAGTAGGACTGTTTTGAGACCTTGATTAGGAGGTGCATCTAATGGTTGTAATTGTATGCTCATGAATACCTAATGTTATATTATAGGGATAGATCTTCATAGCTTATTGAATTGGTCAAGTATTGTACAGTACATGTATATGTGTATCAATCTAGGTTGTTGGAATTGATTGTAATTGAGAGAGAGAACTCTTGAAGGAAAGAGATCTAAAAAGAGATCTATACATCTAAGAGAGGTGTGGAAGAAAAGAATTTTCTTCAATTTTAATTCCTTCTAGAAGAGTTTAATACAAGTTTTCAAGGTGGTTTCTTGTATCTCTTGTTCTTTGCTATTTCTGATTCTAGTTACTTATCATTCTAGTTTAATTATGTGTTTAGTTGCTTTCATATAGTAATCAACTTTGTTGGTTGATCCCCAACAAGTGGTATCAGAGCTTCGTTAGTGATACCAACAAGTAGTATCAGAGCATAGGTTGACTAACGGTGGTTCAGATCTGTTTAGTGTATATTGATTACAGGTCACTCACAGAGGTTTCTGTTTGAGTGGGAGAAGTAATGGCAGAAGAGAGTAAACTGAGAATGGAGAAGTCTAATGGCAAGAATTAATAAGTATAGAGAATGCAGATAGAGGATTATCTGTATCAAAAAGATCTATACTTACCATTAGGTGGAGTTTCAAAGAAGCCCACAAACATGGAAGATGAAGAATGGGAAGTTTTTGATAGAAAGGCTCTTGGATCTATAAGATTGAGTCTAGCATCTACTGTGATATCTAATTTATCACAGGCAAAGTCAATGGTAGAGTTAATGACTACTTTAGCAAATTTATATGAAAAACCCTCAGCTTCAAATAAGGTATATCTTATGAAGCAGTTATTTAATTTGCAAATGCAGGAAGGTGGATCTGTATCTAATCATCTAAATGATTTCCATGGAATTGTAAATCAATTAAATTCAATAAAAATAGTTTTTGATGATGAAATTAAAGCTCTATTAATCTTATGCTCTTTACCTGAAAGCTGGCATAGCTTGGTAATGGCAGTTAGTAATACTGCATCTGCTTCAAATATTTTAAAAATAGATGATGTTGTTAGTGTAATCTTGAATGAAGAAATTCGCAAGACAAGCACAGAAGAAACATCAGGGAACGCTTTAAGTTTTGAGAGCAGGGGAAGGAAAAAAGAGAAGGGAAAGAATAGGAGATCAAGGTCTAAGTCAAAGATGAGAGGTAAATCCAAATCCAAAAATGGCAGGAGGATAGCCTGCTGAAATTGTGGAAAGATAGGGCATATAAGCAAAGATTACTTGTCAAAACCAAAAGAAGACAATCAGCATGAAGGTAAAGAAGAAGCAAAAGTGGCAGGTATTGTTGCACAAGATGCTCTTATATTATCTTTGCATAATAATATAGAATCTTGGGTTTTAGATTCTGGTGCCTTTTTTCATGCAACCCCCAATAGAGAATATTTCAGTGACTATGTCCATGGAGATTTTGGAATAGTTTATTTAGGAGATGATGAGCCTTGTAAAATTGTTGGCAAAGGAAAAGTGCAGCTAAAAATGCAGAATGGTAACACATGGGTGTTGAGAGATGTCATGCATGTTTCCAGCTTGAAGAGGAACCTGATTTCTGCAAAAAAGTTAGGGGATGAGGGTTGTACAATAACTCTCACAGCTGAATCTTGGAAGGTTTCCAAAGGTGCACTTATATTGGTCAGAGGTAAGAGAGTAGGTACTCTCTATTTATGTAATTATATTACTAATAATTCTCCTTCTATATTATCTACTTTAGATGTAGATGCAAAGTTGTGGCATCAAAGGCTTGGCCACATGAGTGAGAAGGGAATGACAATTCTTAAGTCAAAAGGTATGCTTTCAGATTTGAAAAGCATAGATCTAGATTTTTGTGAGCACTGTGTTTTTGAAAAATATAAGAGAGTGAGTTTTCTCAAGACTGGGTCAACAAAGAAGAAGCACAAATTAGAGCTTGTTCACACAGACGTGTGGGGACCAGCTCAAGTTGCTTCTATTGGAGGATCACAGTACTATGTTTCTTTCATAGATGATGCTACAAGAAAGGTATGGGTCTATTGTATAAAGAAAAAATCTAATGTTTTTGACACTTTTAAGATTTGAAAAGCTTTGGTTGAGAATGAAACAAGCAGGAGATTGAAGTGCCTTAGATCTGACAATGGTGGTGAGTTATGCAGCTATAAGTTCAACTGGTATTGTTATATGCATGGGATCCGCAGGCAAAGGATGGTTCCAAGGACACCTCAGCAAAATGGAGTTGCTGAAAGGATGAATAGAACAAAAATGGAGTGTGCACGGTGTATGAGGTTGCATGCTGGTTTGCCCTTAGAGTTTTGGGCAAAAGTTGAGGATACTGTAGTTTACCTGATTAACAGAGGACCCTCTACAACTCTAGATGGTGGAATTCCAGAAGAGGCATGAACAGGTAAAAAGGTAGATCTCTCATTTCTCAAAGTTTTAGGTTGTGAAGCTTTTGTGCACGTTGATAAAGAAAATAGAAAGAAGTTGGATGCTAAGTCTATGAGGTGCACATTTATTGGTTATGGCTCTGGAGAGTTTGAATTTAGGTTTTGGAATCTAGGAACTAAAAAAATAATTAGGAGCCGTGATGTTGTTTTCAATGAAAAAGTGATGTATAGTGATTAGCTCAAGAAGCTGAATCAATCTGAGCAGAGCAATGGGGAATTGGATGAGGTGACGGTCTAAAATGAGCTCGCAGAAAAGAATAATCACAGATAAAAAAACATAGAGACTGATGTCGGTCAAGCAGGAACCAATGTTGGTAATACAGGAACCGATGTCGGTCATACAGTGACTGATGTCAGTCAGGCAGGAACTGACATCAATCATGTGGAATCGACGTCAGTCAGTTACAGGCCTGGAGTTGATCGAGGTTAGTCACTGTCAGAGAATTTGGGTGGACAGCGTGTTGTGAATGAGTCTCAGACACCCATTAGGAGGTCAAAAAGAGTAAGTAAACCTTCAATTCGATATTCCCCTTCATTATTCTATTTATTGCTTACTGATGGTGGAGAACTAGAGAGTTTTGATGAAGCAATACAGGTGGAATCCAAGAATCAGTGGGAGCTAGGCATGAATGAAGAAATTGATTCCTTGAAAGAGAACCAAACATGGGATTTGGTTGCGTTGCCAACGAGAAAAAAGACACTGAAGAACAGATGGATCTACAGATTGAAGGAAGGTAAGAATAGACAGATGAGATATAAGGCTAGGTTGGTAGTGAAAGGATTTGCACAAAAACCAAGTATTGATTTTGGTGAGATTTTTTCTCCTATTGTTGAAATGTCTTCTATACGGACTGTATTGTCTTTAGTTACTATTAAATATTTGCATCTTGAGTAGCTTGATGTTAAAAATGCGTTTCTTCATGGAGATTTAGATGAAGAAATATATATGGATCAGCCGAAAGGATTTGAGGTCAAAGGTAAGGAGAAACTAGTGTGCAGATTAAAGAAAAGCTTGTATAGTCTCAAGCAAGCTCCTAGACAATGGTATTTGAGATTTGACAGGTTTATGACTAAGCATGGCTACAGTAGATGTCAATCTAACCATTGTGTATATTTTAAGAGATTGGATAATGGTAGATATATTATCTTGTTGTTGTATGTAGATGATATGTTGGTTACAGGATCACACATGCAGGATATCTCTGAGCTTAAGGTGAAATTAGCTCACACATTTGCCATAAAGGATTTGGGAGCAGCAAAGAAAATGTTTGGCATGAGCATTAAGAGAGACAGGAAAAATCACAGGTTGATTTTGTCTCAAGAGGATTATGTGAACAAGGTGTTGAAACAGTTCAATATGCAGGATGCAAAACCGGTAAGCACACCTATGGCTGGACATTTCAAGTTGAGTAAAGAACAATGTCCTAATTCACATGATGAGGTAGAGTACATGAGAAAAGTTCCATATGCTTCTGTAGTTGGAAGCTTAATGTATGCAATGGTTTGTAATAGGCCTGATATTGCCCAAGCAGTGGGAGTTGTAAGTAAGTATATGTCAAATCTAGGGAAGGAACACTAGAAAGCAGTTCAGTGGATTCTAAGATATCTGAGAGGGACCAGCAGTAGGCATTTGTGTTATGGTGGGTCTAACACTTCTCTACATGGTTATGTAGATTCAGATATGGCAGGTGATTTAGATGGCAGAAGAAGCACCACAGCTTATGTTTTCACTGTTGGTGGAACGGCAGTTATCTGGATTTCAAAGTTGCAGAAGGTTGTTGCCTTGTCAACTACAGAAGCAGAATATATTGCAGTCATAGAGGCTAGCAAAGAGATGATATGGATGACATGGTTCATGGAAGAGCTTGAAAAGGAGCAAGAGAGTTGCAGACTATACAGTGATAGTCAGAGTGCAATTCATTTGGCTAAGAATTTAGCCTTTCATTCAAAAACCAAGCATATACAGCTTAGGTACCACTTCATTAAACAGGTATTGGAGGATGGTGAGTTGAAGCTAGAGAAGATCCATACAGATAAGAACCCTATTGATATGTTAACCAAATCGGTAACAAAGGAGAAGTTGAATCTTCATTCAACTTTTGTAGGTCTTCATGATTGAGTTTGAAGATGGAGGAGCTAAAAGATGTTGTATAGGTAATGGTGTAGCTGTTTATCTCCAAGTGGGAGATTGTTAAGGTGTGGAGCTAAAAGCTTCACCAAATGAGCAAGTGCAAAAGTTGCTGGAGTTACATAGACACCGGCGTCGGTCAGGAGTGACCCACGTCGGTCAGGAGTCGACTGGGAGATGCTGGCGTCGGTTCTATTTGGCCGACGTCGGTCAGGTGCAAACAGGCAGGGACCGATGTCACTCACCTGTGCATCCAGAATGTTATTTCTGTGGATAGAACAAATTGTTTGCATGATAGGATTAAGTGATAGTCTTAAGTCTGCATCTCCATCTTTAGTAGGACTGTTTTGAGCCCTTGATTAGGAGGTGCATCTAATGGTTGTAATTGTATGCTCATGAATCCCTAATGTTATATTATAGGGATAGATATTCATAGCTTATTAAATTGGTCAAGTATTGTACAGTACATATATATGTGTATCAATCCAGGTTGTTGGAATTGATTGTAATTTAGAGAGAGAACTCTTGAGGGAAAGAGATCTAGAAAGAGATATGTACATCTGAGAGAGGTGTGGAATAAAAGAAGTTTCTTCAATTGTAATTCCTTCTAAAAGAGTTTAATACAAGTTTTCAGGGTGGTTTCTTGTATCTCTTGTTCTTTGCTATTTCTGATTTTAGTTACTTATCATTCTGGTTTAATTCCATGTTTAGTTGCTTTCATATAGTAATCAACTTTGTTGGTTGATCCCCAACAAAAGCTGCATAAGAAGCCTAATCATGAGCCTAGTCATGAAATGAAGAGGTATGTGCATAAAAATAAATGAACACAGGCATGTGAAGGATGTATATCACTTTATGATCATGTATGTGAGGCATTGGTGTACTCATGATATTTTTAGGGTGAACCTATAGGGGTATGACCTTCAAATTAAGCTTACACCTAGACCTCTCTTAAACCCTGCCTAGCCTAATGAGGTATGATGATCAAATTTCAAGGCAAGTTTTCATATGTGAGCATGGACAAGGGTAAGATAAGCTTTTTTAGGCATTTTCACAAAGTTTGAGGTCATGTTTTGAAGTAAATTGCATGAAACATTATTTTAGGCCTTCTTGAGTTCATAGAATGATGTCTCAAGACCCAAGAAGCACTTTCAGACATTCATTGGCACATAAAACATATGCATGGAAACTTGAGCTATTAAGGACAGATGGGGAAGGGTCCTAGCGAAGATCTTCAAGCATTGGTTTTGGATTTAATGGTCAATCCTTTATGAACAATTGTTAACACCAAAACTTGTGTTAAACCTCCCTAAAACCCTATTAAGAACTTGATGTGAAAGATCTTATTAAAATCAGATCAAAATGGACTCAAAATTCTAGATAATATATTGTAACATGTATTCAACTCTCCCAGGTACCTCCAGGTGGTGGTGGTTAGTCAAATGAGAGAAAAAATGCACAGTTCTAGGATTATTTGTCAATAAATTATTGTAGCTCTCAAAATATGTATTAGTCAAGAAGAGTAAATGGATGGAAGAATAAGACAGATACTCATAATACATTCCTATGATGGTTTTTGGATAGGTTACACCCTTCAAGTGTGATAAATTGGTCATCCAAGTTAGCCAATCACAAACAGACCTATGGTGTGAATAGTGATAAACCTAAGCAAAGATGAGATGATGGATTTGAGGGTCTGAGCATGTCAGATTGATGAAAAAAGTGCATGAAGAGTTTATTTATGAATTTTAAGTCATGTTCATGTTGATAATAATTTTTTAAGGTTAGTGAATATGGTGAAAACATTGCTTACAAGTTGACCTATTTGGTTTAGATAAGACTATGTGATATTAGGTCAAGAAATGGGTCTACAAGACCAATATTTTCCATTATACCATATGATATTTATATCTAAGGATAGTTTTATTATATCATAAAATAATTTACATGCATCAGGAGTCATGCAAGTATCTACATAGGTGTTGAAAGTCTAAGTCACCATAACTGGTCTTTGAGGTAAATTGGTAGTTCTGTGTGAGTGAGTTGCAAAGATTTCTTGAGTCTTTATCTCATGAGTGAAAGTATTCCAAGAATTTTGTGATGACCCTGAGGTCATGGAGAACCTATCCACATGTTTTATTTTTCATATTTTAGTATCTTAAGAGTCTTTGAGCTTCATTTTTTCAAGACATAATTTTGATGTACACAAGTCTAATAGGGAAGTTGGTCCTAAAGGGGCTTTCATGGTATGAATGCAAGATATAGGTCAAATAAAATATGTAAGAGGTTGGTAGAGGTATTTTGATAATTTATTTAATGGTTTTTAGTTGTTGGAGAAGGCCATTTGAGCCCAAGAGATTCAATCTTTGATGCTAAGAAGATAGACCTAATGCAATTAGGTCTCCATGAAGCCTAATGGAGAAATGAGGCCTAATTGAGTTGTTGTAGATTAAAAAGGGTCCAAAGTTCATTTTAATATTATTCATAAGATGTTATAATACCTATTATATGGATTACCTTAGAGGTTTAAGGTGTGTGGTTAACCAAGTGGTGTGTGACCATAGACTTTTATATATACAAGGTAGATTAGGCCTATTTAAAAGTAAGGAATTGAAGCAAATAAAATAGTTCTTGGTAGAGTATAAGGAGGTCTTGAAAAGAGACCATAACATTAGAATATAGGTTTGGTGATCAAAATTCATGAGGTGGCTGAGTTGGTGTTGAGTCACTTCAGAAGTTGGTGCTTCCTTGTAAGTAGGTGCTTGTTAAAGCCTAATCAAGTGGGTGCTTGACTTCATTGGGGTTGGTGCTCTAAGTTGAGTTGGCAGTCAAAATAATTTGATATTTTATTTTATAGGATTGTATTCCATTTTTATATATGACAATAGGTTTTCTTCCCCTTGAGGGTTTCCAACTCACGTGTGTGTTTTCTTATGTTATGCTCATGTGAATGACTCTATGTGCATTTTATATCTTTATATTGCTTTGATGATTTAAAAAATGTTAAAGTACATGTGAAAGAAAGTTTTAATTACTAATTCACCCCTCCCTCTTAGTTATTGTGCTTCTAATAATTGGTATCAGATCATGGTCCTTTGAAGTAGACCTATCAACTTAAATGATGTCCTAAAATCACAAATATGTCTAGACATCAGGTACAAGGAGGTTTATTAACCAATAAGGCTCCTCTCTTCAATGGGACTAACTATGCATTTTGGATAATAAAAATGAAGACTTATCTAATATCCTTAGGCTATGACATATGTAAATTTGTTTTTGTTAAATTCACTGCACCTTCTACACCACCAACTAATGTAACAGGCAAGAAGGCAAGTGAGAACAACTCTAAGGCAATGAATGCCATCTTGTGTTATCTTTCAAAGGTAGAATTTGTAAAGGTCATGCATTGTGATACAACCAAAAGGATTTGAAAATGTTTGAAGACCATCTATGAATGAGACACCAAAGTCAATTTGGCAAAGTTGTAGACCTGCTGAAGGCAGTTTGAAAGCTTGAAAATGAAGGAGGATAAAAACATTGCATTGCATCTTATCTATTAAGAGTAGATAAAGTGGTAAATAGCATCAGAGGTCTAAGAAAGAAGTTGTAAGAATCAATAGTAGTACAAAATATATTGAAATTTTTGACATCTAATTTTGATTCAAAGGTGTTTACTTTGGAAGAGATCAAAGATTTTAACATACTACATATGGATGAGCGTCATGGCATCTTGACTACCTATGAAATGAGAACAAGTGGTGGAAGACCTTCCAAGAAGAAAGTTTCATTAAAAAGAGAGAAAAAGTCACAAGGTAATAATTACAAGGATAATGTTGACACAGACATTGATGATGACAAGATATAAACCATGTTTATCAGAATACTAATAAAAAGATCAGGTAAGTACAAGGGCAAGTTGCCATTTCAATACTTTAATTGTGGTAAGATTGATCACTTTGCCTCTAAATGTCCTAACAAGGATAAGACTGAGCATGATGGAGAATATGATGAACATCATGATGATGATAATAAGGTCTATAAGCTTGACAAGAGCAAAAAGGGTTTCAGGAAGTATGAAGGCAAGAAAAGATAATTCAAGAATAAGAGAAGTTTCTATACCAAATAAGACAATAGCTCATCTAATGTGACACCAGTACATCTTATAGTGATGATTATAGTAATGAACATGATAGAAATGAAACCCTATTCATGTCTATAGAAACAAATAATGAGGGTTGCTCAAAAGGGAAAAATATTATGGATGATGAAGAATCAAATGAAAAAGAGGTTGAAGTGAATCTTGAGACAAAATTGGTGAGTGCTCTAGAGGAGTTGAAGTTCCAAAGAAGGAAAAATTAGAAAATAAGTGTTGTCCCTAAAAGATATCACTCATTTTTGGGACAACATGTGAACTATTTTAGTCAACAGGCCAAAATAATCTCTTCCCTTCTCGAAATTTGTTTTGAGCTTTCAAATTTTTCTTTTTTCAAGCTTTTTCATTAAAGGGGCTAGTTGGTCCAAGGTTCAACGTCATCAGCAAGCTTCAAAGAGTCAAGCACTTTATCAAAGTTCATCAAGTTCAATCACTTCACGGTTCAACGGTTCAAAGGAAAAAGCCCGAGAGTGAAAGCTGCCAAATGTCATCTGTCAAGACACTTTATATTTTGTTTCTAAAAAGCAGCAGAACATGCCATGTGTCCCTTATAAAGATTGATGGAAGCCACCAAGTGTCAATATCCATAGTTTCTTTCTTTTTCATTATTGAGTAAGGACTATGGTGGGCCCCAGGAGAGTGGCTAAAATTAAGCAGAGCACTCCAAGTGTCATCATCTGTGTGATTGCTAAAGTAAGCAGATCGTGCCATGTGTCCCATTATAACTCAATGAAGCGCGACAAGTGTCTGCTTCCACGTTTCAAGCTTCTTTCAATAAGCTTCTCTCAAAGTCCCATGGAAAGCACAAGGTGGCAATAGTGGAAGGTTGTAATTTGTTTCTAGGAAGCTACAAAAGTTGCCATGTGTCCCTGGTAAAACTCGGTAGAAGTTGCCAAGTGTCAATATCCATAGTTTCTTCCTTTCGTTTCACTATTTTGAGTAAAGAATGTGGTGGGCCCCAGGTGAGTTGTTAAAGTAAGCAGAATGTGCCAAGTGTCATCATCCATGTGAATCCAAATGAGTCCCAAATGTTTCTATAGTGTTTCTAAAGCTCAGTGGAAGCCACCATGTGTCATCTTTTGCAGGACTCTCAAAGGTTTCTAAAGCTTCTATAAGTTAAGCGAAACGTACCACGTGTCCCATTATAACTCAACAGAGTGTGACAAGTGTCTGCATCCATGTTCCCCATTTGAAGTTGATCAGGCAAGAAGTGTTGTGGGTCCCATTTTTTGTAAGTTTCTAAGAAGTTTCAAAGCAGCAAAACGTGTCACGTGTCAAAGATGGAGCACTCCCAATACAAAGACGCAGAGCCAAGGAAAGATTTCCTTTAGACAAATTATTCGAAGGAATTCCTTCAGACATTTTATCTGAGGGAGATAAATAAATAATAGCCCGCTGAAGAAATTAAAGCTTGAAGGCTGCCCGAAAGATCTCGAAGGGTAAGTACCCTTGCCGAAGGGCACTTGACACTTAAAAATGACCATTTGAAAAGCCCAAAGGGACACCTTCCCTTCAGAGTGTTCCAAAGGCTTGATAAAGACATAGAAAGAAGCTTTAAAAGACTTAGATGAAAAGGAGCCTTCAAGGTCCATGATGGTTCAAACAAAGTAGTGAACTGTGACATCCTCACAGACGTCAAATTTAAGATGATGAAATATCCATTAATTTTTTAATATGGCACAAAATTTGAAAAGTAAAACAAGTAACCAGCTGAAAAGAGAGCCCAAGAGCCCTAATTACTGCAAGGAAGAGAAAACAATACAAAAGATCAAAAATATCTACAGGGGAGTTATTCCCAGTAGGTGAAACAATGGATCAAGTAGACTTTTGAGCACGCTAAATCAAGGATGCAGCTTGTTTTTCTTCCATGAAGTAAAGGCAAAGGGATAGCTGTGCAAACACAAGAAAAAGGACCAGGCAGTCCATACTAAGGAAGAGAAATATTAGATGAATTAGCATGCCATAGTTAAGGCAGCCGCTTGATTCCAGCATAGCCCTCCTTGACAAAACTAAAAATGCATTCAAGGCATTGAATGCAGCATGGGCCACCCCATGGAACAAAGTGCCAAACCTCTCTTAGATGTTATATAATGTAATCTCTTACCTTATTCAAAGGGAGATCTTTTTTATCACAGAATCAAAACTCTGCCCAAATTGAAAGGTGAATATTGAGACTTTGAGCTCAGATTGTTGTTCATATTATTTTATCTGATTGAGAAAGCAAGTTACCTGTAGACTTTGTGCTGTTATAGCTTGTATCATTTTAGGAGACTGTTCTTATGTCTATCTTCTGAATGTGTTCTTATTTATTTAATCTAACAACCAAAATTTGTGGAGATAATTAGGAAGGTGTCCTAAAGCCAACTATAAGAAGACTTTTTGCTACCTACAGTTGCCTTTAGTGTGTTTGTATTTTTCTATTTTCTATGTAAAGGGCCTTGGGATGACTTTGTGCCCTCATTGTTCTTCGTATCTCACTCTTAGGGAAAATAAAGTGGAGACTTTGTGCTACACTTTATTCTACTGGTTACTATACCCTGTTACCAGTCATTTGTCATTACTTGAAAGAACTCTTGTTGTTCCCTGTAAGATCACTTTTGAAAAAAGAGAAGTGCCTTCAGTCTCTTCACCAAGATTTTTCATTTGTCTGTGAGCATCATCTCTGAAAAAGAGAGATTGATGGTGATACCCTACCCCCGAGTGTTATTTTTTGCTTATATCTATAGTATATAGCCCTTTTATACTTATAGGGAACCTCCCCTTGATGAGAGGGGTGATTTGTCCCATTTGGATGTGGTAAACCTACAACTTT
Organism: Torreya grandis; assembly: GCA_037957365.1. NCBI lineage: Eukaryota > Viridiplantae > Streptophyta > Pinopsida > Cupressales > Taxaceae > Torreya > Torreya grandis. Next base: position 2,257,220 of record JARHVA010000315.1, read on the forward strand.
GGCCAACCAATCTCCCTTATTGTGGATGATCAGACCTATTTTGCTAATCAGTACGCTGGGGACAAAATATTCACCCAATAGTGTTTTAGCGACTCTGCTAGGGAAGAATAGCAGCTTAAAGCCTCAAGCTTCAAGCTGAAGTAGGACCTATTATTTCCCATTTTTATCCAATCTGGAAACTCTACACTATACCAGAAGCCAGAGAGTTCAAGGTGTTGTTGACCCTATCTTTGAGTTGGTGCAGCAAGTAAATTTTGATTTGTTCCCTCCCCAACTTCAAGTTCAACGATCCAAGAGTGTTCTTCCTACCCGTACCAGGACACCAACACAAGGTAGAGCTATTTTTTCTATTATTAGCAAGGCTTTACCTATCCACACGCTGCCCAAATTTGTTATCCCCCTTTTTCATAATCCAATCATGGCTATTCAAGGCCCCTGGGGTAACTCATTTGGCCCACTCAATTTGACTTCACCCTTGCATGAACTTCCATGCAGCCCAAGGAAGAATTTCCTCAAATTCTTTGGGGATGGGAGAGTTCATCCTAATGAACACATTGCAGTCTTTAGCATAGCCTGTGGTGTGATAGGCATGAAATTTGAGGATGTGGTAGTCAAGCTTTTCATAGAAACATTACAAGGTGCTATTGTGGACTAGTTCTACCATCTGTAAGCTCGATCAGTGACTGATTGGGACACACTCAAAGCCAAAATCAAAGCCAGGTTCAAGTCTATTGAAGATGCACATGCCTTGCTGGCCCAACTCACACAGATGAAGAAGGAGCCTCATGAACCTATGAGGGATTTCATAGAAAATTTTGATAAGTTGAGGAACAAGATTCCTACTATTGCTCAACCAACACCTAAAAAACTCAAATGCTTCTTCATCAACTCATAGTTGCCTAAAGTGAGCTTCTTGTTGAGACAGACTGGACACAGACCTTGTTGCTACTCAGGACTTGGCTACTAAATTAGAATATGACCTTATCTTGGCAAGAAAGATAAGGAGAGATCATAACAGAGGTAAATCCTCTTCATCTTTAGAATACTCATCTACATGCACCACTGATCTAATGGTGCGAAAATTGGCCAATGAGTTACTTGCTCTTAGAAAGCAAATGGCACAAGAGATGGCATCTACTCCTTCATACAGAGATGTACCAAGGAGGACATTTCTCAATCAATCATACCAAGGCAATGCTGTCAGGAATCAAGTGCAAACAAATTATCTTCCTCCTCCACAGAGGAACCTTGCCCTTGAAGTGCCTCCAACCAATTCAACAGTGGGATACCATGAAGCAGAATCAGATTTCTCCTTCTAGCTTGAATTAAATCAAGAAGATGATGCTAATCTCTTTACTGAGGAAGAAGAAGAATTAGCTGGCAACTGCAACATTGGTTTCTTGAATTATCAAGATGAACCCAGAAGTGAAGGTAAAGCAACTGAAGGATCATACATTATTTTTACACGGTCTAAGAACCAGTCAACCCAATAAGTTGATAAAGAAAAGATAGAGGAGCACCTGCAGCCAACAGTTTCAATTGCTAAGCGAGGAACCACTCTACCTTTCCAGCCAAAGGACTCGGTGATTGTGAAAAAGGTAAGTACATCAAACACCCCTACGCCTTCTACTTCAAATTCGTAGTCCAATCCTCCCCCTCCCAAAAATCAAAAGGATGAGCTCCCATCCTCTATTCCCAGTTCATTTCAAACATTTGATATAATTGACCATATAAAGAAAACCAAAATTTAAATGTCTGAATTTGAATTCCTGTAGTCCAACCCTAATCAGTTGGATAAATTGGTTCAATGTGTAAATAATTAAACCATTCCAGCAAGACAAGAAGCTAAAAAGGTAACTCATGATCCCCCAAGGAACATGTCTATCCCAAATAACCTTGTCATTACTCCTCTTACTACCCCTGAGAAAATAGAGCCTTTCTATGTTTCCCTATTGATAAACGGTCACAAGCTGAGCAATTGCATCATTGATTCTAGAACTTTAGACAATGTCATGCCTACCAAAGTGGTTAAATCTCTTGGCCTCACACTAACCAAAAAAATTGGTAGATGCTTCTCCATGGAGAACAAACAAGTCCCACTACTAGGACAAATCAAGGACGCTTAATTTGCATTTACAACGTTCCCAGACAAAAGAATCAAGATGATTGTCCTGGTCACTGACGTCCCAACATCATACGGCATCTTTCTTGGCCAAAATTTTTTCAAGGATGTTGGTGGCAAGTTGAGCATGGACTTATCCAAGGTGATAATCCCTATCAAAGGCATTATGAAAAGATTGCTTCTTGAAAAGGAAGCAAAATATGTGGTCACCCAATCATCAACACCTGAAGCTCAAATTTTGTTTGAGTCTTTAGGCATGGGTAATTACTTTATGTCCATGAAAGAAGTTCATGAAGTGCCTGTTGAAGCTCCTGAAGGTGTCAACCTAGAAATACCTTTAGTTGGAATAGAAGAAAAGATGGTAGAATGCAGTACAAGTGATGAGGAATCTTCCCCCTAAACAAAGAAGAATCTAGAGAAAAATTAGCATCTGAGAAGGTATGAATTCTAGAATTTGATGGTAGTTGCTCCTCTACCAGTTCAAGAGCTGAGATTGTGCTAATATCTCCTCAAAGAGATATTTTTCCTTCATCATACAAATTGTAGTTCAACAACACCAACAACATGACTGAGTATGAATCTATCTTACTTAGATTAAAGGCTGCTCATGACAAAGGTATCAAACTCCTTCATGCCAAAGGAGATGTTGAATTGGTGGTTTGTCAGGTGAGGAACTTCTATCAAACCAAAAATGAAAGATTGCACCACTACCACAATCTAGTCTGGGATCAACTTGATTACTTTGATGCTTTTAGCATCTCTACCATACCTAGAGAATTCAATGACAGAGCTGATGCATTGGCTATTCCGATAACTCTTCTGGTTCTTCACCCAAACTTCAAAGGACACAAGTACACTATTGAGTTGGTCTTTCGACCAAGTGTACCTAATAATGCCAATTATTGGAAATTGTTTAACAATGACAACCAAATCATTGTTTTCTTAGAGCAAAAAGACAGCTTTGAATAGCTGCACTTTAAAGGTAGTGAGAAGCTTGAACCAGCCCCTGAATCAAGTGCAAATACAGATGAAGAGTTTTTGCAACTCAAAGAGAATAAAATCCCAAAAGGCCTAGTTTCCTTTGAAAAGTTATTTGACAAACATGATAGATTCATCAAACAGCAGCAAACGGATTCAAGCTCCTCTCAAGAGTTTGATCAAGTAAATCTGGGTACCAAAGGAGATCTCAAGATGGTGAACATTGGGAAGTGTTGTACTCCGTAAGAGAGATCCAAGTTCACTGCTCTACTCTGCCAGTATATGGATGTTCTAGCATACTCCTATGATGATCTCAAGTCACTCAGGCCTGAAGAAATCCACCATGATGTTCCTCTCAATGCTGACTCGGTGCCTTACAAGCAAAAATCTATACAGTACAATCTAAAAATATCAGGTACTATTCTCTCTGAGATATAAAAAATGCTAAATTCCAAGATCATTTTTTCAATCCATCATTCCACATAGATTGCCAACATAGTGCCTATGAGGAAGAAGAATGGCAAAATTCACCTCTGTGTAGATTTCAGGAACTTGAATCATTCATCCTTAAAGGATAACTATCCTTTGCCCATCATGGATCAAGTGCTTCAGACAGTGACTAGTTTCGAGATGTTATCAATATTAGATGGTTTTCTAGGATACGATCAAGTTGAAGTTGGTGAAACAGACCAGCATAAGATTGCCTTCACCATGCCTTAGGGCACCTTTGCTTATCAGAGAATGCCATTCGACCTTATTAATGCTGGTGCCACTTTCTAAAGAGCAATGGACCTTGTTTTCAAAGATAAAATGGTTAAGTTCATTGTAGTTTATCTTGATAACTTGACTATCTTTTCCAAGGATTGCCCAGATCACATGCATCACTTACAATAAGTACTGGAATGCTGCCACCAAAATGGCATTTTTTTAAACCCCAAAAAGTCTATTTTTGGGGTAACATAAGGAAAACTTCTCAGACACATTATTTCCTAGGAAGGCATAAAGATTGACTTAGACAGAATCAAGTCCATCCAAGAGCTTACTTTGCCCACAAGTAGGGCTGCAGTTCACTCTTTCTTTGGATAGGTGAATTTCTTAAGAAGGTTCATCCTTGAGTTTGCTGAGAAGACTCAACATATTGTAAACATGATGAAGGGAAAGGCCATCTTCAGCTAGATTGAAGAAGGCAAATTAGCAGTCTGGGATATCAAGGTAGCTATTGCCCACGCCCCAATTTTGGTTTGTCCAGACTACAACAAGGAATTCACCATATATAGTTATACTTATGAACACACACTTTCAATAATTTTGGTTTAGTAGAACTAAGAAGGTGTGGAATCTCCCATTTCTTTCATGAGCTATCCTCTCAAAGCTCATGAGCTAAAATACTCAAACATGGAGAAGCATGCCTATGCAGTGGTAAAGGCAGTGAAGCATTTCTGCTTCTACATCCTGAATTCACACGTTACTACCTTGGTTCCTGATACCACGGTTAAATCCATATTAACTCAGCAGGAGTTTAAGATGAAAAGAGGCAATTAGATTGCAAAAAACTAAGAGTTTGATCTAGCCATCAAACCAATGAAGCTAGTGCATGGAAAGGGCCTATGCTAATTAATTGCTGATAACAAGCTAGAGGGAATAGAGCATGAAGAATCAAGAGAAGAAGACATGCCAACAGCCCTCTTTATCTCCACTATGAATGAGTGGTATTTGGATATTGCTCATTTCCTTACTTATGGTGAATGTCTTGCTCACCTATCTTACAAGGAAATGAGGACTATCAAGTTGAAAGCTGCTAGTTTTGTCCTCTAGGACAACGGCCTGTATAAGAAGAGCCTGGATGGAGTGTTCTTTTGTTGCATGGACAAAGAGCATCAAAACCAACTTTTGAGGTCCTTCCACAATTTGGCCTATGGAGGAAATTTCTCTGCTCCTGTAACTACCCATAAAATTCTACGAGCTAGGTATTACTGGCCAACTCTCTTTCAAGATGCATACAAGTGGGTAAGGAAATGTGAACTATGCTAGCAGTTTATTAGAAGACCCAAGTTTATTAGAAGACCCAAGTTGGCTGCCCTGCCTCTCAAGCCAGTGGTCATAGAATAACCATTTCAACAATGGGGTATGGATTTCATTGGTTTTTTAAACCCATCTTCAAGTGCCAGACATGACTATGTCCTCACAACCACAGATTACTTCACCAAGTGGGTGGAAGCTATCCCAACTAAACATGTTACTTCAAAAGTAGTGTGCAATTTTCTCAAGGAGAACATCATTTTCAAGTTTGGGGTCCCATTCAAGATTGTCACAGACAATGTAGCTTGTTTCACTTTTCAGGAGATTACTCAGTTCTATTTTTACTATGGGATCACCCTATCTCATTCTTTTGATTACTTTTTGCAAGGGAATAGACAAGTTGAATCAAGTAACAAGAACTTGGTGACTATCATCAAGAAGCTGGTGGATGACAACCAAAGTACATGGCATAAAGCATTTGTTGATGCTTTGTGGGCAGATAGAATTACACCAAAAAGGGCAATTGGTATGTCTCTTTTCCAACTTCTTTATGGACTCAATGCTGAGATACCAATCACCTTGGAATTATCAGCATTGAAATTAGCTAAAGCCATTGAAGATCAGACATATGAAAGCTCCTTTGATAAGAGAATCATGTGCTTGATTGAGATGGATGAGCAGTGAACTATGGTGGTGAACTGAATTGCATAGCATCAAAGTCTGGTGAAGAAGCTCTTCGACCAGAAAGCAAAAAATTGAGATTTCCAGATTGGAGATCAAGTCCCGTTGTGAGACAAGAGAAGACAACCAAAAGGAATGCATGGAAAGTTTGATTCCCTGTAGAGAGGCCCTTTTACTATTCATGAGCTCAACGGTGAAAATAGCTTCCTATTGAAGTATCAAGATGGCACACCCTTTTCTCTACCTCACAATGGGCAGCATCTGAAGCACTTCAATTCTTGAAGTATCAAATAAGTTCACCTGTACATATGTATATTTGTATAGCCTTTATTTCTATTGTCTATTGCTCATTTTCATTTTTTTGAGCCTTTCTTTTTGGGTAGCATGACTCCATAGCCCAATGGCATACTTCAAGGCACTAGATATTTTGGTCTCTACTCCCCTCAGCGATTCTAAGTTTTTAACTGAAGGAAGTTCCTCAACTGGATCTAGTTGTTATTCCTAAAAGCTATCACTCCTTTTTGGGACAATATGTGAACTATTTTGGTTCAACATGCCAAAATAATCTCTTCCCTTCTCGAAATTTATTCTAAGCTTTCAAATGCTTCATTTTTCAAGCTTTTTCAGTAAAGGGGCTAGTTGGTCCAAGGTTCAATGTCGTCGGCAAGCTTCATAGAGTCAAGAACTTTGTCAAAGATCATCAAGTTCAACCGCTTCACGGTTCAATGGTTCAAAGGAAAAAGCTTGAGAGTGGAAGCTACCAAATGTCATCTGCCGGGACACTTTATAGTTTGTTTTTAAAAAGCAGTTAAATGTGCCACATGTCCCTTATAAAGCTCGACAGAAGTCACCAAGTTTCAACATCCACAGTTTTTTTCTTTTTCATTATTGAGTAAGGACTATGGTGGGCCCCGAGTGAGTGGCTAAAAGTAAGCAGAGCGTTCCAAGTGTCATCGTCTGTGTGATTGCTAAAGTAAGCAGACTGTGCCATGTGTCCCATTATATCTCAACAGAGCGTGACAAGTGTCAGCTTCCACATGTCAAGCTTCTTTCAATAAGCTTCTCTCAGAGTCCCATAGAAAGTGCCAAGTGGCAATAGTAAAAGGTTGTAATTTGTTTCTAGGAAGCTATGGAAGTTGCCACATGCCCCTGGTAAAACTCAGCGGAAGTTGCCAAGTGTCAATATCTGTAGTTTCTTCCTTTTATTTCATTATTTTGAGTAAGGACTATGGTGGGCCCCAGGTGAGTTGCTAAAGTAAGTAGAACGTGCCAAGTGTCATCATTCATGTGAATCCAAATGAGTCTTGAATGTTTTTTTAGTGTTTCTAAAGCTCAACGGATGTTGCCATGTGTCATCTTCCACAGGGCTCTCAAAGGTTTCTAAAGCTTCTACAATTTAAGCAAAACATGCCACATGTCTCGTTATAACTCAGTGGAGTGTGACAAGTGTCTACATCCACGTTCCCCTTTTGAAGCTGCTCAGGCAAGAAGTGTTGTGGGTTCCATTTTTCATAAGTTTCTAATAAATTTCAAAGCAGTAGAATGTGCCACGTGTCAAAGACAGAGCAATCCCAATACAAAGATGCAGAGCCAAAGAAAGAATTCCTTCAGATATTTTGTCTAAGGGAGATAAAGAAACAATATCTTGTCAAAAAAATTAAACCCTGAAGGCCGCTCGAAAGATCCCAAAGGGTAGGTACCCTTGCGAGGGGGCACTTGACACTTAAAAAGGACCATTTGAAAAGTTTGAAGGGACACCTTCCCTTCAGAGTGTTCCAAAGGCTTGATAAAGACACAGAAAGAAGCTTTGAAAGACTTAGATGAAAAGGAGCCTTCAAGGTCCATGATGGTTCAAACAAAGTAGTGACTAGTGACATCCTCGTGAATGTCAAATTTAAGATGATGGAATATCCATTAATTGTTGAATATGGCATAAAATCTGAAAAGTAAAACAAGTAACTGGCTGAAAAGAGAGCTCGAGAGCCCTAATTGATGTAGAGAAGAGAAAACAATATAAAAGATCAGAAATATCTATAGGGGAGTTATTTTCAATAGGTGAAATAGTGGATCAAGTAGACTTCTGAGCATGCCAAATCAAAGATGCGGCCTATTTTTCTTCCATGAATTAAAGGCAAAGGGACAGTTTTGCAGACACCAATAAAAGGACCAGACAGTCCATACTAAGGAAGAGACATAGTAGATGAATTAGCATGCCATAGTTAATGCAGCCGCTCGATTCTAGCATGGCCCTCCTTGATAAAACTAATAATGTATTCAAGGCATTAAATGCAGCATGGGTCACCCCATGGAACAAAGCACCAAACCTCTCTTGGATTCTATATAATGTAATCTCTTACGTTATTCAAAGGGAGATCTTTTTTATCACAGAAGCAAAACTTTGCCCAAATTGAAAGGAGAATACTGAGACTTTGAGCTCAGATTGTTGTTCATATTATTTTATCTGAATGAGAAAGCAAGTTATCTGTATAATTTGTGTTATTATAGTTTGTATCATTTTAGGAGATTATTCTTATGTCTATCTTCTGAATGTGTTCTTGTTTATTTAATCTAACAACCAAATTTTTTGGACATAATCAAGAAGGTGTCCTAAAGCCAACTATAAGAAGACTTTGTGTTGCCTACAGTTGCCTTTAGTGTGTTTGTCTTTTTCTATTTTCTATGTAAAGGACCTTGGGATGACTTTGTACCATCATTGTTCTTCGTATCTCACTCTTTGGACAGATGAAGTGGAGAAATTGTGCTACACTTTATTCTGTTGGTTACTGTACCCTGTTACAAGTCATTTGTCACTACCTGAAAGAACTCTTGTTGTTCCCTGTAAGATCACTTTTGAAAAAAGAAAAGTGCCTTCAGTCTCTTCACCAAGATTTCTCATTTGTCTGTGAGCATCATCTCTAAAAAAAAAGAGATGGATGGTGATACCCTACCCCCGAGTGTTATTTTCTGCTTATATCTATAGTATATAGCCCATTTATACTTATAAAGAACCTCCCCTTGATGAGAGGAGAGATTCGTCTCCTTTGGATGTGGTAAACCTACAACTTTGGTTGACCAATCTCCCTTGCTATGGATGATCAAACCTATTTTGTTCATCAGTACGCTGGTGACAAAATATTCACCCAACAATAAGATCATTGGTTAAGAGTTATGAGGATTAAATCAATATCTTTTAATAAAGACTAAACAACACTAATGAACATGAGGAGATCATCAAACAGTTGGAAACTCAAATTGACATTGTCACTACAAGTCTTAAGACCAAGGAGATAGAATGCATCAAGTTTGGAATTAAAATAGAGTCCCTAAAGATAAAATTGGATCATGCAACAGTCAAGTTGAAGACACATCAAAAATTTGAGAAAATTAGTGAATTCCTTGGTGATATTTTTAATATTCAAAGGTCTCTACATGACAAGACAGGTTTTGGATTCAAATAAGACCAAAAGGAAAACAAAGAGACTCAGACCTAAAAGAACAATACTGACAAAGTAAGACCTATGTAGAAGCTCTCTAATATGATACTTAAGTTGATCATCAATAAGTCAAGAAGAACTTGAATCCTTCAAGAGACAATAAAGGTAGAGGTGTATCATTCAAACTCAAATAGACAAGGTATGTAAATTCATTTAATGGTTATCGTTTCTCATGTAATCAATATGGACATAGAGCTATGGATTGTAAACATTATGCAAGAATCAATTCCTCATGGATGAATAAGGTAAATGTCCATTACAACAATAGAATAATAATACTATGTTATAATTGTGATCAAAGAGGATATATTACAAGGGACTACAAGATGAGGCATATGAGGAAGGTAAGTCAAGACAAAAGCATATACAATCATATCATTAAAAAGTGGATCAAGAAGTTAAACCCTGTGGACAAGGTGAAGGAGGAGCGAAAGACTAAAGATGAAGAATCTATGCTAGCTCAAAATACCTTTCACATTCAAGATGAAGGCATGAAATGTTATATAGATAGTGGTTGCTCAAGCCACATGACAAGAGACAAAATCAAGTTCATCTCATTGAAGAAGAATGCTATAAGAATAGTGAGATTCGAAGATAACACAACTACTGATATATTTGGTAAGGGTATATTGAGTTTAGACAATGGGAAGACTAAGACAGAGAATGTGTTGTATGTGTAGACATCCAATTCCTAACACCATTTGTGTTGAAATTGTCAATCTTATGCAAATTGCACTTAAATTCACAATTTGGCCTAAAAACACTAAAACACCCTAAATGGTTTGGACTTATGCCGATTTAGGTCAAAGTATCCCTAAATAGGGCAATGCATTTTATGGGCCAACTAACTTTGATCAGATTATTTCGATTCAAAATGCCAATTTTGCACCTGGGTGCTCTAAATTGTTTTTTATCCTAATTCATCATTACACATCACGTACCTTTATTATTTTGTGTTGGCTGCATTCTAAATGAGAATACAGTTCCAATGCATCTAAAATAACCTTCTAATTCTTATTTAGTCAAATTATGACCCAATAATATGACATTCTAACCATTTTGATTAATTGAGGATAATTTCCAAATAATTGCACCAATATTGATTAACCTTGTTTAAGGCTAATTGATCCAAATCAAGAGCTTAAGTGGCTTTTCTATGAGAGTTGTTGAATATTTCATTTTGGAAATTGATTTCTATTAATTGCATCATCTAATAACATCATTTCTTGGGAAGACATCCCTAGGCCATAAATGCCACAAATATCAAGATTATGGGTCTCCCATGCCTCATTAAGACCCTCCATGCCTCTTAAATGCCCCTCTACCCCAAATATTTATGAGAGATATTTATGGATTTAATTATACAATTGGATTAATCCTTAGCCACACATCTTGATCCTGAGATGGATAGTTCAGGTTGATTCTGATCAATCTCAAAAATTTATAAATAGAGAGGACATGAACATCATTTTTAAGCTTGATTTGTGCAAAGTTATAATGTTAAATTGTCTCCACATTCCCTTGCATTTGATCATTGATTTTATATGCAAGCTTCATTGATAGGCTAGTTTAGTGATTTCAAATCATAAGCCTAGGTTTTACAAGGAGTTCTTGAGGCATTGGAGGAGTTGGCCACCATTGTTATTGAAGACAAGAGCTCTTGATCAAGAGAGAACATGTTTTTGAGCCATTTTTGGAGGATGAATTCACTTGGAAAGGTATAGGTTTCTTATTTTCTTTCATTTTCCTTTCATTGTCATTAGTAATTCTCGCATGAATAGATAGGCTTAATTCGGTTTAATCTTATGCATTTTTTCTTTAATTTATTGGACTAATGCTTAACTAATCATTTTACGTAATCCTCTCTATAGTATATAGAATGTTTGAAACATAATCTACTTAGTGTAATTCAAATATGCAAGCAAGGATACACATTAACCTTTCATGACAGAGGGTGTGATATAAGGAGAGAAAAATCAAGAAGGTTAATTGCCAATACTAAGAGAACTAAGAACAATATATATGTCTTAAATGAGATCAAGAAGGAGAGATGCTTTATGATCAAGATAGATGAATTTTAGCTATGACACAGAAGATTGGGTCACCTAAACTTTGATAATATGGTCAATATAAGCACTAAGAAGTCTATGAAGAACATGCCTAAGATCACCAAATCAACAAACACACTTTGCAAGGGATGTCAACATGGTAAGAAGACTAGAAGAAGTTTCAAGTCTAAGGAGTAATCTACTAAAAGACCTTTGGAGTTAATACATACTGGTCTATGTGGACCTAAAATAATCCAAATCATTCAAGGAGATAGCTACTTCATTTTACTCATAGATGACTATACAAGAATAACTTGGGTAGCATTTTTGAAATAAAATTTAGAAGCGCTTGATAAGTTCAAGTCATTCAAGGCTCTTCTTGAGAATGAGAAGAATGGGAAGATCAAGTGCCTAAGATCTAACAGAAGAGGAGAGTTTTGGGCTAATGAGTTTGATGACTTCTGTGAGGTTTGTGGAATAAGGAGACAATTCTCAGTAGCTAAGACACTTCAATAGAATGGGGTAGTGGAAAGAAAGAATATGATAGTTCAAGAAATGGCAAGAACTATGCTAAATGAGTCAAGGTTAGCTAATGGATACTGGAGAGAGGTAGTGAGCACTACAATCTATATCTTGAATGGAGGATAGATAAGGACTAATGGCAACAAGACCTCTTATGAACTGTAGAAAGGCAAACCTACTAATGTGGAACACTTTAGGTAAGTTTAATTCCAGGTCTGATGAAGGTGTATTCTTGGGATACTCATCAATGAGCTCAGCCTATAAATGCTATAACAAGAGGTTTCAAAAGATAGTGGAAAGCACCAATATGAAGATTGATGAGACAAAGAAATCACACTTACAGTCAAAGGATACATCAGAGAATCTGGACTTAAAGAATGAAGAGGAAACAATAGAGCTTGATAAGAAAGAAAAAGTTGATGAAAGATAAGACTCAAAAGGCCCCTCAAGACATATTCAAAGAGATCATCCTAAATCACAAATCATTGGCAATAAGGATGTACGTATGCAAACAAAGAGAAGACTGGTAAGCAACCTAAATCAAGAGAATGTTTCTCTATTGTCTAAGATTGAACCTAAGAACCTTGTAGAAGAAAGCAAAGATAAGTTTTGAATAGGTGTTATCAATGATGAGTTAGATGAAATTGAGAAGAATGAGGCTTTAGAACTAGTTCCTAGGACTAAATACAAGAATGTCATTGGCACAAAATGGGTGTTTACAAACAAGTTGAATTAATAAGGAGAAGTCACTAGGAACGACGCTCGATTGGTATGCAAGGGATATGCACAAGTTTAAGGGGTAGACTTTGAGGATACCTTTGCATCAGTGGCAAGATTGGAGGCCATCAGATTGTTTTTAACATATGCAAGATTCAAAGGGTTCAAGATATACTAGATGGATATCAAATTTGCCTTTTTGAATGGAAACTTGAAAGAAGAGGTATACATAGAGTAATCTAAGGGTTTTTCACTATCAAGTAATAAGGACTATGTTTGTAGATTTAAAAAGGCTCTTTATGGTCTAAAGTAAGCTCCTAGAGCTTGGTATGCCAAATTAGATAGGTATTTATTAGACCAAATATTCAAAAGAAAAGTTGCAGATAGAAATTTATACTTAACGACAGAAGATAGCCATCAGTTTATAATAGTTGTCCATGTGGATGATATCATATTTGGTGGAAATAATGAGAATATGACTAAGGCCTTTGTAGATGTGATGAAAAATTAGTTTCAGCCGTCCATGCTGGGAAAAATATCATTCCTTCTTGGGTTACAAATTATTCAATATGGAAAAGGTATATTCATTTCGCAAGGTAAGTGCATAAGAGAGATGTTGAAGAAGTTTGAGATGGAAGATTACAAGGTAATTAGTACACCTATGATCACAGGGTGTAAGTTGAACAAGGAAGATGAGTCTCCACAGGTCAATCAACATCATATAGGTCAATTATTGGAAGTTTTTTATACACCACTACCTCTAGACCTGACATCATGCAAGCAGTAGGTCTTGTGGGAAAATTTCAAGCAAACCCAAAGAAAAATCATTTGTAATAATTCAAAATGATACTCAGGTATCTCAAGGGGACTATGGAGTTTGGGTTGTGGTATCCAAGGAGCAAAGAGTTCAACTTGATAGCCTATACAGATGTAGACTATGCAAGAAGTCTAGATGATAGCAAGAATACTAGTAGAGGAACTTTCTTCTTAGGTGGGTGCTTAGTTTCATGGATAAGCAAGAATCGACCATCAATTACATTATCCACTTGTGAAGCTAAGTACATTGTAGTAGCTTCATTTTGCACTCAAGTCCTGTAGATGAGATAGACCTTAAAAAATTACAAGGTGGAGTATCATAGTCCTAGCCCTATCTATTGTGACAATACAAGTGCTATAAGCGTTACAAAGAACCATATCATGCACTCAAAGACTAAGCACATTCCTATAAAGTATCATTTCAATTGAGAGAAGGTAAGTGAACAAAGTGTCAAAATTGAATATGTTCTACATAGGATTAGATTGCATACATTTTGACCAAGCCACTTCCAAAGGCAATATTTGAACACCTAAGACAAGAATTAGGTGTAGTTTTGCCCCTAGCAGTCACTAAGGAAGACAAATGTTTAGGGGGAGCTATTTAGGTGGCTCATTAGCTCTAAGTACATGTGAGTAGTGCTGAAAAGGTATGGATGGAGATAGGGGGAGCATGTTTTTATAGTTCCTCATAAACTCATAATATTGTATATTGAGTGTTTTGGTTGCAAGAAGTGTGATCCAAGAAGTTGTAGACATCACTTGGTCATTTATGTCAAAGGGGGAGAAAGTTCAAAATGAGAAAAAAAAAATCTTGTTGAGAAAAGTTTATTAGAGTGGTTGCCATAAATGATAAAAGGAGAGATTGTTGAGTATTTTCATTGACATCAAAGGTGCATCTTGCATAAAGTTGATGTCAAAGGTGACTAAGCCTAGCTGGCAGTGTGTTGATGTGATAAGGGTCATTGAGAGAGTGTTGTCATTGAATAATGTTGTCATGAAAGAGAATTTTAAGGCAAAGGGGAGAATTTGAATGCAACTAATGCCTTATGGTTGCATGAAGGTACAGGTCATTGATTTCAAAGTTGCATAGCAATCCTAGTCATGAGCCTAGTCATGACATGAAGAGGTATGTGCATAAAAATGAATGAACACAGGTATGTGAAGGATGTATGGAACTTTAGACACTTAGATCTGGCCATTGATAACCTCCAACCAAGTTTTTGACATTTTTTACCAAAATGCACAATTTGGCTTTAAAACACTAAAATGCATTAAAAGCTTTGAATCTAACATATTAAAGTGCTAATTTTGGTCAGGGTATCATTAAATGGGGCAATGCAATTTATGAGCCAGCTAACTTTGATCGGATCATTTCGAGTCAAAATGTCAATTTTGCATTTGGGTGCTCTGGATTGCTTTTTTCTGTCAAATTTCTTATACAAGACATGTGCCTTTGTTATTTGTTGTTGGAAACATCCTAAATGGAATAATGGATCTAATGCATCTGACATTGACTTTCAATTACAATTCAATCAAATTTTGGACCAACAACAAGGCATTATGATCAATTTGAGTAATTTGTGCACAAAATGCTTAATCATGCTTAAGAGCTAATTAAACCAAATTAGAGCCTAATAAAGAATTTCATAGAAAATTGTTGAATACTTATTGTTAGAAATAAATATTGAATATTTGTATCATCAAGTGACCTCATTTCTTAGAAAGACATCCTTAGGCCATAAATGCCACAAATATCAGGATTCATGTCTCCCATGCCTCATCAATGCCCTCCATGCCTCTTAATTGCTCCTTTATCCCAAATATTGATGAGCCTATTTATCAATTTTAATTGCTTAATTGGATTAATCTTTAGCCACACATCTCAATCCTGAGATGGATGGTTCAAGTTGATTCTAGCTATTTGCAAAAAATTATAAATAGAGAGGCCATGAATATCATTTCTAAGCTATTTTGGTGCAAATTTATAATGCACAAATGATTCTAAATGCCATTGTAATTAATGTTACCATGCCAAATTTATTCCAAGCCAAGTCAAGCAAAAGCCATAAGGTGCCAAGGAGAAGAGGAGATAGCCAAGCCTCCTTTGATGAAGACTTCATGAGCACAAGCCGAGCAATCCACTCCAAACAAGCATTTTAGAACATCCAAAGAAGATAAAAGAAGGTTTCTTTTGCATTTTAGTTGTGTGTTTTATTCATGTTTGTTAACTAAGCTCTCCCTAGTGTCTAAGCCTAGAGATGTTATGCTAGTTAGTGTGTTTCTTTCATTTTATTTTTATTTTGGGACTAACACGATACTAACCATCCTCTCTTGAGTCAAATTCCTAGCTCACATAATGGCACATCCGGTAGGACCCAACGCATCCCACGTATGAAGGAGAGAATGAGGCAACTTTTAAATTTTAATTTGGATGCTTAAAACTCTTTATAAGTGATTTTTTAACTTCATTTGGCCCTTTTTCCTTTGTCATGGGTTTACACAGTAACCATCACCATTTAGTAAACCGCCGACGATCATTTTCAACCATCGTCAGTTAGCATTACTAAAACTGACATCAATTTGCATAACCATCATCGATTAGTTAAACCATCATTGGTCTGCATAAAAGTCACCATCATCAGTTAGTGTAACCGATGACAGTCACTATTTTTTTTTACACAAACCCAAGAGCTCATTTTTCGAAGTTGGTTGTTTCATCTTCAAAAGTGATTCTAAGCTAAATGTCTTGTTAACATTTTATTTACAAATTTTACTTGAAAAATCATCAAAGCATGCTTAAATTGATCCTTTTAAACTTCTTTTGGGGTGTTTTAAAATGAATCAAACTTTTAATTTTGATGCTTAAAATAAAATCATTTAGGGTGATATTGCTTAAATCTTGTAGTTAGCTTTCAAAGTCACAAATTAAAACCAAGGGGTCAAATGAACACCACCAAATCTTTCATTTGGGCTTCAAATTGAACACACTTATCATTTTTATCTTCAATAGTTGTTTGATCTAATTTTGTTTAGCAAAGAGAGGGGTGTTGCATGTATTCTCTTCCATTTGTCCCCTTTAGAGAACCCTTGGAATCAAAAGTGTCATTACTATTACAAAAAACTTAGTCCAAGGCTTAGAAAGAATGTCATCTAAAGCAATTCCCAAAAACTCATCAAAGTTTGGGTGACCTTGAAAATGACCTTAAAGTTTTTCTTTTTATGTCTTTCATTTCATTACATCTTGGCTTGTGAGAGGGATGTCATTACCTCTCATGAGTTCTTTAGGGAAAATTTGACCCGAGGTTTCACCTCCCGACATTGACTTCGCTTACTCTTTTTGAGTTGCACATGGGACGTATCTGCATTTAGACATCACACCACACTGAGCAAATAGTAGGATGTAGTGGTTGTAAAAAGGACTAGAACTTTTTACAACTAGCCAATGCTATAATCACCAAATTTTTATGCTTGTCTTTTACATTGTTTGACGTGAAAGTCATTATGCAATTGATTTTCCTAAAAATGTTTGAAAGCTTGATAGTTTAGTCAACCCCACATTGCCATACCCTTGCTAAGATTTGGACGATTATACTTAGTATATTTTGATCTTTTTGCTTGCTATGTTTTGAGACTAAAACTTGTTTGTTTATTCATAAAGCCATGTCAAAACCAATTTATCTATACGTCACTTTTTTGTCTAAAGATGCATTATGCTGGTCATTTTGCACCACACTTGTGCCTTGAATTTTTTTTTGCTAAAATTGTTTGTATGTATGTCATTTGAGTTTTGGAGGGTAGTGTTATGCTGCCCAAATCATGTCAAAACCATTGTGCCTTTGAGTCTTCGAACATAACATAGATCACATCATTCAAGCATGCTTATGTTGTTACGCTATTCAATTTGTTTTAAGACTTGTTTATCATTGTGTCAAAAACCATTTGTTTCAATCCATGTCATGTATACCATTTAGACCTTTGTCTTGTGTCATCATGTTGTCCAATCTTGTGTAGCTTGTTTGGTCAAATCCTAGTTTTCAACATTGAGTTTTCAATTAGCCTTGTCAAGTTTGGATTCAAACATTGATTGATTTCTGTTTAGGCCTTAATTGTGGGGTTGATACATATATCTTTCTCTTTTGGGTTACATAACTTCGGTTAATTGATTACCCAAATTTGAAAACTATTGATGGTTTATTTGTTTAATACCTATCATTATCATTGTTTGTACCTTTATTTGTGAAAACATAGTCTTTCTTCAATGAGCCTTTTGTTTTATGCCTTATGCTAACTGATCATGTTTATGTTTGATTTTGTGTGTCAGGTTTATGTCAAAGTTGTTTCCAAAACTTGTTAGATTAAATCAAATCACATGATACCTTTGTTTCAAGTCTAGCTTTTGAAACCAATTTGCCAAAAGTCTTAGCATATGCCTATTTATTTGAGCCTAGCTTTTGACTCTATGTTTGGACAAAATATCTAGTACCTCAACTTTTCCCTTTCCTAGTTTAGACCTTGTTTGGAACACTTTGACCTAGACCTTTGACATGTCAATTTTATTCATACGCTTAGCCTTTTGTGCATATGACATTAGATATTAGACATTTGATATTAGACTATTTTATGCCAAGTCTTAGCACAAATCATTTTGGAGATACAACTTCACTTTCAAACCATATTGGAGATATAGCTCCACCCCTTCGACCAAGTTAGACCAAGTTTGAACCATTTATCCTTTGAACATAGTTTTTTTAGAGTTTGTAGAACTAAGCCTTTTTATTTTCAGAGCTTTCATCATTTATGTAGATATGTCTAGCTACACCTATGGTGGAGTCACGTATAATCCAAATTATGATAGAATGGTTACACAAAATGATTTTTATGACTTTAGTCAATACCCTAACGATAATAATATGGTTTGTGAGACAGATTTCTATCCACCTCATAATAATCATTCATGAGAACAAAGTCATGAACCAGCTCATGATCCAACTTGAGACCTTGATTTATATGAAGAGGCTTATGAGGAGGAATTTGAAGACCCAACTATAGATAATGTTGTTTGGGATACAGATCCATGCGCTCTTTACAATAATCAGTACGTGGAACACAGTCAAGAACTAGCTTATGAGCCAACTCACAATTGGGATGATATGGTTTATGAGAAAGACTTGGATGCTTTGACTTATGCAAGTAATCAGGCTCCACCACATCATACCATTTCTATTCCAAGACCACAATGTCGCACCATTCCCATACCAAGACCTCATCCTTTGGCTTCTGTGAGTAATCAGGCTCCATAATGCCAAACCATTTCTATACCAAGACCTCATCCTTTGGCTTGTGCAAGTAATGAAGCTCCACAATGCTCCTTCATCATTCCAAGACCTAGTCATTTGGCTTGTGCGGGCAATCAAGTTCCACAACACCCTATCGTCACAATTTTAGGACTTCATCTTTTGGCTTGTGTGAGCAATCATGCTCCCCAAGGCCCTACCATTATCCAACCACAAGTCATTCTTCATTCAGTACCAATCCCATCCAAACCTCAACTGATCCAATCATTCAAAGACCAAGTTGTGTTCAAAATTGGTATTTTCCAACTCATTGGAAACCAAAGTCAAGACAACTAACCAATCCAATATGTTTTTGTTGAACCAACCACTTATGATAAATCAACCTATGATGAATCACCTATTGATCCTATACTAGTTGTCAAGGAATCTCACACTGACGAGTCAGTCTTTGTCGAGTCACTTCTTAATGATGATAATTGCCTTTGGGTAAATCATTACCTCAACCATGTGCCTATTTTTCAAGAGCCTCCTATTGACAAGTCAGTCTCTGAGGAGTTGTCTCTTGACCTTTTTCCCATCTTAGAGGAGTTTCACTCTGACAAACTAGTTTTTATGGAGCCCATTATGTCATCACAAGCCGTTACTTGTCCAAAACCAAATATTTAACAAAACATCATTATAATAGAGTATTTGTTAGATGAAGAATCAGAGTTAGAGTTAGGTTCTATTCTTGAACCAACATTAGATTTACCATCAGAATCTAAATCAACATCAATCTCAACATCGGATTCAAATTCCCTTGAGTTAGAATCAGATTTAGAAGAAGAATGTGTTCATGTTTGTTACAACATTGGTTACGCATGCTTTACAGATCAATTTGAATACATTTGTGATCCTTTTGAAAAAAATTAGGATGAGTACTTTAGCTTCAACATAAGTTATCCTAGTATCTTCTACGAGGATTATGTAGCCTCTTCCCATTCTATTACCATTCCATAGGCCATTACCATCAACCAAAATAGACATATCATTGACATTCCATCTCCCACAAGTGTCGATTGGGATCGATAGAATCACACTTTGTTGAATTGAATCCATGGAGACATAACAGTTGAAGAAGAGCAAGGAGGCCAAGACCACATTCATATAGCAGAAGAACACTCTCCTAGTGAAACCTTTTTAGAGGTGCTAGAGGACAATCAAAGTCAAAACTCAACATTTTCTAGTGACACTTTTTTTAAAGCACTAGAAGACAATCAAAGTCAAAAGTAAACATTCCTTAGTGAAACCTTCTCGAAGGTGCTATGAGACAATCAAGATAACTTCATTGATGAAAACCTCTTTGAGCCACCAATAACTAAGCACAAAAGTTCTTCACTACTTGATGAAGACAAAATCAAAGATCAAATCAAAATAGCTTCCAATCTACTGCCTAATCAGATGGTAGCTACTCTCAAGATCAAACAATAAAAAAATATGATGGTCCTATCAAGAGAACAAGTCTTCAACCTTGTCACAACCAAAATTATGTCAAATCTGGCATTAGCAACATTACGTGTGATTGAAAGTCCTGATCTTCATTTATTTCCCCACCATTATACATTCTATTATCATCTGCCATTCCATTTCATAATCAAACCTACCAAACATTATTTGTCCTTGTTTACCATCTATGGCCACACTTTCCTTTGTAAAGGCTACAAAGATACCTTGTCTCGATGCTTAAAGGAATCAGAATCAATGACCAATGAAGATCACAACATTCTTAGAATCATATTTTGCAGGTAGTTCTTGACAGAGCAACTATTCAGACGAGGTGTGGGCTAGCAATTAACATGATTGATTATTCTATTTGTATCATTTGTTGATTAGGCAGTGCATCTATATCTCAGTAGGAACAATAGAATCATATGTCATTTATCATACCCAGGCCAAAAACATGTACCATACCATTTCACATTGCCATGCCATTGCCATTGTTACATATGCTTATTTGCCATTATCACAGATCCTGCCATTTACCCCATCACTTGGGGGCAACCCTCCTACCATTTTAACCCAATTATCAAACCATCATATCCTACACAACACCATATCATCCTATCATTCCATTCTTATCTAGACCAAAGCCTATTTTAAGTCATCCTACCCAATCTTGTTTTGATCTTTGTTCATTTGGTTCTTCCCACACCTTTTGTGAAAGGATTTTGATCAAGTTTCAACAAATCAATCAAATTTGTGTTTAAATGACAGTCTATAAAAGTAGTGTGACAATTGATCTGGCAAGATATATTTTATTTTCCATCATGTATCAAGCTTGTTTATGTGATCTTGATTATAACTTCCTATGGGCAAATTAGTGTTTCATCAGTCTTACTACTAATTATAATCATTTATGGGCAAATTAGTATCATTGATCTATGCCATTGTATCCTAGTTATAACCGCCTATGGGAAAACTAAGGGCAATACTTGTTTATCATGCATTGCCACATCACCTTACCATTACTATTTTATTTTGACTGGCTATTTGGCATATTTGAGAACTTGTTGGGACCTAGTTGGTTTTTCCCCACCTTTTGTGTGGATTGAATTACTATGACTTGAGGTCATTTTAGGACTATGTGGGTCATGCTCAATTCATGTTGAGGTCACCTAAGTCCCCCTTTCCATACGCTATCACCATTTTATGAGCAACCTAAGCCAAACGCTCTCACCATTTTGTGAGGTGATATCTTGTCATTCTCTAATGTGTTAAGATACCTCAAAATGCCAAAAATATTAATAATATTTCAAAATTCAAAAACATTTGTCCAGTCTAAGCCTAGCCAGTTATCCTTGATCTACCTTACTGGGGCATTATCATTGTTAGGATGTTTTTTTTTGCTTTTATTTTTAGGCTTTTTGTTTGTTTGTTTATTTTAAGTTGTTTGTTTGTTTTTTTTGTTTGTTTGTTTGTTTATTTATTCGCTTGCCTATTTGTTTGCTTTCAGCACTGTTACCTTGAATCAATATTATGTGTTCATTGGGTGATTCCTTGCACACATTATTCTTGAATCCATCCATATTTATATGTCAACATTGTCATCATGGTTTTTATCATTAGTGCATTATTTTCACTAGGAGAGTGTTCTTATCTATATTTGTTTATCTATTTGTTTGCTTTCAGCACTGTTGTCTTGACTCAGTCTATATGTGTTCATTGAGTGATTCCTTACACACATTATTCTTGAGTCTATCCATATTCATATGTCAACATTATCATCATGATTTTTATCATTGGTGCATCATTTTCAAGTGTTTATTGGATCGAGAGTCAGTCTTTATGCATATTTTGGTCAATTCTTCATGGTGTTCTATCATGATGCCTACCATCATATGCTATAGCAAAAATTAGCTTCAAGAAGGTCTAAAATCAATGGAGTTATAGACATTTCTCCTTGGCACCTTGGCAAATCCTCCCATCCCACCCTTGATCAAATTAACTCATTAACCATTCTAGTTGTATCATTGCTAATCAAGATGAGCATCTCCTTGTTGGTAGGTACAATTAAATTATTCAAACTGATCAATCTTATTCCTCTATCCATCTCTTTCATCACTTTTTACCCACTCATCTTTAATATATATTCCAAATTATATCTTTTAGTTATGCTTGCTAATCATCCCTAACTAGGGTACCATCAATTTTATCTAATCTAGATCCGCTTAATAATTATAACCGTCTATGGGCAAATCATTATTTTGACTTTTATTCTTGATTATAACCACTTTTGAGCAAATCAATATCCTTTTTACATCAATACATGCAATAATTATCTTATTTAGATTAATCTCAACCATAGGTTAATTCCACCTTTCTTCTTGTTTCTTTTTGAGGGACCATCCATCAACAAATATGATGGCCACTCCCTCAAGGGAGCATCATCATAGGCTTCCCAAAACCCTTTGGAGCTTTGTTCTTAAACCATCATCTTATTTTTGGCATACAAGCCTTTTCTCATTATTTGAGAATATATTGCTTTGCCTATGGTTTTTAATATCTTCTCAAACAGGGGCAAATTGTAGACACCTAAATCTGGCCACCGATAACTTCCAACTAGACTTTTGACCAATTTCCATCAAAATACACAATTTGACTTAAAAATACTAAAATGCATTAAAATCTTTGAATCTAACATATTCAAGTACCAATTTTGACCAGGGTATCATTAAATAAGGCAATGTAATTTATGGGCCAGCTAACTTTGATCATATCATTTTGAGTCAAAATACCAATTTTGCACCTAGGTGCTCTGGATTGTTTTTTTCTATCAAATTTCTTATACAAGATATGTGTCTTTGTTATTTTCTATTGAAAACATCCTAAATGGGATAATGGATCCAATGCATCTGATATTGAATTTCAATTCTAATCTAGTCAAATTTTGGACTAATAACAAAGCATTATGATCAATTTGAGTAATTTGTGCACAAAGTGCTTAATCATGCTTAAGAGCTAATTAAACCAAATTAGAACCTAATTAATAATTCCATGGAAACTTGTTGAATACTTATTTTTAGAAATGAATATTGAATATCTGCATCAACAGGTGACCTTATTTCTTAAAAAGACATCCCTAGGCCATAAATGCCACAAATATCAAAATTCATGTCTCACATGCCTCAGCAATGCCCTCCATGCCTCTTAATTTCTCTTTCATCCAAAATATTGATGAACCTATTTATCAATTTTAATTTCATAATTGGATTAATCTTTAGCCACACATCTCAATCCTGAGATGGATGATTAAAGTTGATTCTAGCCATTTGCAAAA
This sequence comes from Torreya grandis, assembly GCA_037957365.1. Classification (NCBI taxonomy): domain Eukaryota; kingdom Viridiplantae; phylum Streptophyta; class Pinopsida; order Cupressales; family Taxaceae; genus Torreya; species Torreya grandis. The sequence continues at coordinate 2,280,727 of JARHVA010000315.1, forward strand.
ATTTATAAATAGAGAGGCCATGAACATCATTTCTAAGCTATTTTGATGAAAATTTATAATGCACAAATGATTCCAAAATCCATTTAAATTAGTGTTACCATGCTAAATTGATTCCAAACCAAGCCAATCCAAAGCCAGAAGGTGCCAAAGAGAAGAGGAGATAACCAAGCCTCCTTTGATGAAGACTTCATGAGCACAAGCTGAGCAAGTCATTACAAAAAAGAATTTTGAAACATCTAACGAAGGGAAAAGAAAGTTTCTTTTACATTTTAGTTGTATGTTTTATTCATGTTTGTTAACTAAGCTCGTCCTAGTGTCTAAGCCTAGAGATGTTATGCTAGTTAGTGTGTTTCTTTCATTTTATTTTTATTTTAAGACTAACACGATACTAACCATCCTCTCTAGAGTCAAATTCCTAGCTCACAATAACTATTTGAACATGTATGTGAGGCATTGGATCACTCATGAGATTTTTAGGGTGAACCTATAGGGGCAGGACTTTCAAACTAATCCTACATCTAGACCTCTCTTAGACCCCGCCTAGCCTAATGAGGTATGACGATCAAATTTTAAGGAAAGTTTGCATATTTGAGTATTTATAGAGGTAAGATAAGTTTTTTTAGGCATTTTCACAAAGTTTGAGGTCATGGTTTGAAGAAAATTGCATGAAACATTATTTTTTGCCTTCTCAAGTTCACAAAATGAGGTCTCAAGAATCGAGAAGCATTTTAAGACATTCATTGGCACGTTTGACCTCTTCATGGGAACCTAAGCTATTAAGAAGAGATGGGGAAGGATCCTAGTTAAGATCTCTAGGCATTGGTTTTGGATTTAAGGGGTAGACCTTTATGAACAATCATTAACACCAAAACTTCTATTAAACCTCCCTAAAACCCTAATAAGGACTTGATGTGAAAAATATTGTTCAAATCAGATTAGAATGGACTTAAATGCCTAAACAAGATATTATATCATGTATTCAAATATCCTAGGCACCTCTAGGTGGTGGTAGTTAGTCAAAAGAGAGAGAAAATGCACAGTTACAAGCTTATTTATCAAAAAATTATTGTAGCTCTCAAAATTTGTATTAGTCAAGAAGATAAAATGGATGGAAAAAGAATATAAAGACTCATACTACATGCCTATGATGGTTTCTAGATATGTTACACCCTTCAAGTGTGCTAAATTGGCCATCCAAGTTAGCCAATTGTAGACAGACCTAATGGTGTGAATAGTGATAAACCTGAGCAGAGATGAGAAGATGGATTTGAGGGTCTGAGAATGTCATATTGGTGTAACAAAAAGGAATGAAGAGTTTATTTATTACTTTTAATTAATATTCATGCTTGGTATAAGTTTTGGAGGTCAGTGAATATGGTGAAAAAGTTGCACACAAGTTGACATGTCTGGTTCAGATAAAACTATGTGATATTAGGTCAAGAAATTGGTCTACAAGACCAATATTTGCCATTAAACCATATGATATTTATACTTTAAGATGGTCTAGTATCTCATAAGACCATTTGCATGCACCAGGAGTCATGGCAAGTATCTACACAGGTGTTGAAATTCTAAGTCACCATGACTGGTCTTAGAGGTAAATTGGTAGTTCTATGTGAGTGAGCTGTAAAGATGTTCTTGAATCGTTATCTCATGAGTGAAAGTGTTCCAAGAATTTGGTGATGACCCTGAGGTCATGTAGAACCTATATACATGTTTTATTTTTCAAAGTTTAGTATCTTAAGAGTGTTTGAGCTTCATTTTTTCAAGACAAACTTTTGAGGTACACAGGCCTAATAGGACAGTTGGTCCTAAAGGAGATTTCATGATATGAACGGAAGACACGGGTCTAATAAATTATGGAAGAGGTCAATATAGGTATTTTTATAATTTATTGAATGGTTTTCAGTTGTTGGAGAAGGCTACCTAGGCCCAAGAGATTCAAGCTTTGATGCTAAGAAGATAGACCTAATGTAATTAGGTCTCCATGAGGCCTAAAGGAGAAATGAGGCCTAATTGAGTTGTTTCAAGCCCAAAGGGGTCCAAAGTTCATTTAAATCTTGTTCATAAGATGTTCTAAGACTATTCTATGTCCGACCTAAGAGGCTGAAGGTGGGTGGCTGACCAAATGGTGTGTGACCATGAGACTTATATATATACAAGGTAGATTAGGCTTAATTGAAAGTAAGGAATTAAAGTGAATAAAATCTTGCTTGGTAGAGAAGAAGGAGGTCTTGAAATGAGACCATAATAGCATAGGAGAGGTTTGGTGATCAAAATTCATGAGGTGGCTAAGTTGGTGTTGAGTCACTTAGGAAGTTGGTGCTTCCTTGCAAGTAGGTGCTTATTAAAGCCTAGTCAAGTGGGTGTTTGACTTCATTGGGCTTGGCACTCCAATTTGAGTTGATTCTCAACAAAATTTGATCTTTTGATTTATAAGACTATAGTTCATTTACAGATATCACAATGGGTTTTCTTTCCCTTGAGGGTTTCCCACTCATATGTGTGTTTTCTCGTGTTATGCTCATGTGAATGACTCATTGTGCATTGTTATATCTTTGTATTGCTCTAATAATTCAAGGAAAATTAAAATACATGTGAAAAAAAGTTTTTAACATTTATTTACCCCCCCTCTTTTGACCACCTTGATATCTACCTCTGTATCATCTTTTTTCTGTTGAAATCCCCAATTGTGTGACCGTTGCCCAATCAATCTTCCTTGCTACATTTGTTGTGGATAATGTTGAGGTGATTTTGGAGCCCAATTTGATTTCTATTGTTGAGGACTCACATTGTTCCATGATGATTGATATTGATATTATGGCAATGATGGTGTCTAGCCAGCCAGACCCTGGTATTGATATTGAGGCAACAAAGGCATCCATCTGGGACTACCTTATGTTGTATTAGTCATTTCTACCTTGGGGCCTAGAATTCCTTGATTTACTGTGGGTAACCATTGTGTTGTGACTGCGAAGACATTTTTGGTGATATCTTCTTTTAGTTCCTAAAAAGCTCAATAACTCTTTTCATCATGATTAATCAATTTACAAAAATTATAATATAAACTCTAAGATTTAAATGTACTATTATAATATATAACATTTTGAGGTTGTGTGCCCTACTATTATACATAGTTCAAATAATTATTTCTTGAGTTTAGTACAATCATTTCTATGATGCCCTTCTCGACCACACTGTATACACCATAAGCCCAATTTAGGTTTATCGCTTTCATGCATCTCATCCATCCTCTTGAACAAAGCATCTATTTTTGCCTCCACTTTGGAACTAGCTACTAAAGCATCTCCATAGTCCTCAATTTATTCCACTCGCAGGGCAGTTGCTCGAGCATCAGCTTTAGTCAAGAATTAGGTGTGTGTAATGGAAAATCTTATTCTAGATCGCAGCCCTTCTACAAACCAGGCAACTTTTTCATTATCATCCATGATAAAATCAATCTTATTCATCACATTTGATAATATGCAATCATAATCCCATACGGATTCTCCACTCCATTGTCGAATCTCCTTCATGTCTTGAACAGTCCGACTCAATTAATTTTTTATTTTAAATTATGTAATTAGTTGTGTTTTAAATTATTGAAGATCTAGAATATTAACATCTCTTTTGCAAATGAATTCCAAAACTCAACCTACTAAAGCTTCTATGAGCTCGAACTTCTTTACATCATCATAAATTATTCCCTTAACCTAACATTTCATGTTGCAAGTTAACAAATATTGCTTAGGGTCCGTAGACCAATCATATTTCTTCAACGCAATAAACATACCTAGATTCAATGCCATCTTTGGTGGGATTGCAATTACTACTATCAATTTTTGTGCTCTAGTGACCATGACTATAAGTTGGTATGCACTAGTTACTGCGACTAAAGGGTTCTACACACTAGTTTTGACATGTGTCTCGAAATCAAATTCAACCTCTTCTAGCCTCTTCTTATTTATGGACTTCTTAGTCTCTACACTAAGTTTACCAAATTTCTAAATGACTCAAACCAACGTCTACCTGTTCCTTCCTTTTCACTTTGTGCTTTTACTAATGATAAAATGGGTTGGGGGGATGCATGCTCAAGAAATGAATGATCTCTATCCTTGACTTCTTCTATCTATGATCTTGAACTTGTGATACTTCTGCACTTTTGCATAATATCTCCTTGAAAATATTCTTTCATCGATTCAAACAATATTTTTCTTCTTAACTGTGATCTATTCCTATCTTTAATTGTTCTACTTTTATCCTACTTTCATCTTCCTCTTCACTCTGCTCCATATCCTTGCTACTCTTAACTCTTTATTATTCCTCCTTGGGCCCTTCTCTTTCTTTCCCTGTATACTCTCTACCTTCTCTGCTTATAGCATCTTGTGAAGCCTCTCCATGGGCTCCCCTTTCTTTAGCATCCTTTACCTTATTCCTAATCCTACTTGCAATTAAGTCTAGATTATTCAATTTGTTCCATCCTCTTTATTGTTGTAGTTATTTTTCCAATCCTAAAATCTTCTTCTAACTCTAGCTCTTTTCATCCTCCATATTTTGGGTTCAAGTTTAAGTTCATCTGCTCAACTTTGCATCATTCACTCCTACATTGCACACCACCCCATAATGCCTGAAGTGACTACTCCATATTGGTAGGAGTAGGCACCATGGCCTTTTCCACAACCAACATCTTAATTAGAGTAGGTAGTTGTTAAATTAACTTTCTACATATTCCTCTAACAAATAGGGCATATGTATGTTCAAAAGCCAAATAGCCTTGTACAGTAGATTCGATGATATATTCATCAATAGTAGCCTTTATCCAATAGCCTACTGCACAAGTCTAACCAGTATCTAAATTTCATAGGGTTTTTAGCTTTTCTTCAGACCAAGTTATGAATTATGTCCTTCTTGGTTGAAAATAATAATACTTTAATTTGGATAACCACGCAACTAATAGCTCAAACAATTCAGAGTAGAAGATTTCATAGATTTGTTTGTAGATATGCTCCTGAAAATTTTCCTTTGCAGTCTTCCCTATTCTTCTCACTTCCTCCTTTACAAAATTTTGAATTCTTTCATTGAGCCATCTTTTTATCTCTTTGCCTTGCCAACCATCTCAACATATTTCAATAAAAAGCTTCATGCTAACCACACCATCGTTAGTAGAGGTTCTTTGAAAACTTTTCAGAACATGTTAATATAGGGATAGCTTGTATATGAAATAACAAAAGTAAACATTTGATGGCAATTTAGACTGAATATATTCATTAACAAATAAAATAGATAAATGCACAAATAAATGTAGACTTATTAAAATCTAAATATTCTATATCAATTCAGGGAATCAATAGATTAAAGCAAACATAGTACTCACTGCACACATAACAATCATAAAAGATATATAGGAAAACCATTTTAAACAATATTTATTAATCTCTATCACATCGAAGCCATATCCAAATACAATTGAACACTATATATAGAGTTTTACAAAACGTTGTTTCTTCATATTCCAACCTTTCATCATGCCCAAAAGGAGTGACTCTTTACATTTTGAAGTCTATTAATATGCTTACAAAGGTCGAATACATACAAAAATATTATGAAAAATACAAAATAGTGTAAGTTGCACATGTCTCCATGAGATATACTCTATGATTTTGATAGTCGTATTATACATTCAACAACGATGCAATTTGATTCAAGTCCATTTATTCATATTAGATTTTGCTAAACCCACATTATCTTGCATGCTCTTTATCCTTCTAGGGTTAGATCTTGTTTCATGCTTGTGATAGATTTGAATTTGCTTAATGTTTATTGATATGTTTCATCCCCTTTGGTTAGATCTTGATTCACATTGTGTTATATTATAATCCATTTATGACTATTCTAGGGTTTATCCTATTTGCATGTTTCTATCTCGCTTTCCTCTAAGCCTTGGGTCATTCTCAAATTTCTAAAATTTTGTTTCAAAACCCTTGTGTGCTCACAAAAATTGTGCTTGCCTATGTGCCTCTCCTTAGGCATTTTCTTAAAGTTGTATCCTTTAAATCCTAGCCATAAATTCTATAAAAAATTATAAATCTTGTATTTGTATGTGTAACTTCTCTTTTTATGGATAGGAATATTCTTAAATGTGATTTCATTGTGTCATGCTTTAAGAAAATTATCTTTACATGGTATATCCGTAGCATGTATATATTATTGTGTATTATGTTGTTCTTATTTTACAAATTGCTAGTATTCGTATGGAGCTTTATGTTTCAAATGGAAAATCATATAATGTTAAATATTTTCTAATACATCTTATATTTTCATACAATTCTAATAGTGTTTAATGTTTTGTCTTTCTACCCTTGATAATGATATAAGAGTCCTAGTCTTGTATATAGACATGTCTTCTTCCAATTTAGATGTTTCCTATTGCATGATGACTTATTATGAGGTGGACCATATTGTGCAAATGAGGGCTAGGGTAAAGAAAGCAATAGTCTCTCTTAATCTTCCATAATCTCAAGGTGGGAATAATTGGAGTGTACCTCATAATCTCCCTCAAATTCCAAAGATTAGGTTGCATGTTGTAAAAGATTATGATGTCATGGATCAATATTAAAATACTCTTGCTAACATATGTATCATTGAATTACAAACCAAAACCAATGTTTATAAGGATATCCTTTACAAAGCATTAGAGGACACAACATTTTTAAGTGATATTCAATTATCTCAATTTGTTTATATTGTTAAATCTTTGAAAGAAAGTGACAATGTAATTACCTTTGAGAATAATGAGATATCTTCAAAAGATATTACTAATCAGGACTTACCTTTGCATATTGAAGTAAGTATCAACAATATAGGAATCAAACAAGTGTTGTTCGATAATGGTCCAGGATTGGATATTTTTAGTGAAAGATTTATGTTACAATTAAGCATTAGTAAAGAGGCCTTAGCTAAGTCAACCATGATTATAAATGGATTTGACAATGAAATGTGAAGGACCCTTGGTACAATCACATTTAATTTAACATTTGGACCAAAAACATTAGAAACTGAGTAAGTTACAATATTTAGCTTGAAAGATCTTGGATTCATGCTATGGGTGGTCGACTCTCTACCTTACATGGATGCTTGAAATTTCTACATGATGGAACTATTTATACAGGTCGAGTGTATGAGATGCCATTTAGATTATGCAAAATGGTTTAACCTCAACATAACTTAGTTGCTCGTGTGAATAAGAATCAAACAATTACAATGGGCCCTAAGCAATTTGGTCCACTGGATCAAACCACAACATAAGAAATTGGTGAATATAATAATGTTAATAAAGATAATAGGGAGAATGATTACTAAGTTGATAGCATAGATTATAAGTTATTCAAGCTAATTTTTACACCACCATGCACTGGGTAATATAGAGATGACATGAGTGTGTTTGATATTGGAGCTCTATATAACCCCTCAAAATTATGGAATGTTAGATCTTGTTTCAACAAGTACAAAGGTAATAACAAATGAAGATAAAGACAAACCACCAATGAGAAATGAATGTTGTGTCACAAATAGTAACAATAAAGGTGTTAATTTTATTCAAATATTTTTGAAAAATTATGGAATTGGACTCAAATATGTACAAAAGATAGTTTATTGTGATAAGTGACTTAAAAAATAGAGAATAAGGTATAGTACAGCATATTGTTTTGAATGTCCATCCATTCAAGCAAGGATTTGGTTATAATAATAGTGACAAGTTCCATAAGTATTCCAAGTATGAACATATGAATGATCAAACACATGTTGGAATTAGTAACATACCTTGTTATGAGTTGTTTACAAAAAATGCACATAAGTATTGAAAACATTATGCCAATTAGGTAAAGTAATGGTAGAAGGAAAATTGAGTAAAATACAATAAACTATAGTAAATCATACTTGCCTAGTGTTGAAATAAAGAAATTGAAAGTACCATGAACTATAAATGATCAATAGAAATGAAATGAGAGAAAAGGAGAAAAATAACTAAAATGAACTCACTTGGATCTTGTCAGCCCTAGAGAATGGAGAGAAGAGGGTACTAGAATTGTGCAAAATGAATCCCAGAGATCAAATTGTGTTCCTTGTAGATGACCACTTTCAGTGGCGCTAATAAGGGTCAACCTATTTCCTGGATAAATGAAAGAGGAAGTTCTAGTTAAATGTGTAATTTTGCACTAAAATTGTCCTTATTGCTTTTTGTAATTTGTAATTTTATAAAACTCTTTAATAGCAATAGATGAATAGATGCCACTTTCAAATTCACAAATAAGTGTGGGCAGATGTCAAACTCTTATCTCCTCTTGAAGTAACCCTAATTTGGACCAATCACTTGCAAAACACACAATATAGAAATAATGTGTAGGGTAATTGGCTCAAGTCCTCTTGGAGGATTGCAGCTACAAATCATTATTGAATCAGGGCTCAATGTAGTTTTAGTGCTTGCAAGTGTCCCATCCCAATAAGTGGAGAGAGGCTTCCACCTTCTCCCCCTATGATAATCAAATACAACTTGTATGATATTTCACTTAGGCCTTCTCTTGGTACAAGAATGCAGAAACAGAAACCTTTCAACGATTGAAGAGCAAAAGTAAAATCTTGGTAGTGTGCCTAAGAATGGTATAGTGTCTTGATACTTGTTTTCACTTCTTATTGAAAATGCCTTGGAATGCTTTGTATATATCAACTTCTCAAATTCAAATTAAGGATCTATTGACGTGCAAGCAAACACAAGAAAAGAGGAAAACTAACAAACATGGGCCCACACAATGGGCAAGAGGAACAAGGGTCAAATGACCCACAAAGGAAAAATGACCACTTTTAATAGCCTCAAAAATGGTCAAAACACAGAAATAACAAAGTCAAGGAAGAGATATCCAAGCTCTGGAAACACAAAGAAGAGAGAAAATATAATAAAGAGAAAAGCATGAGACCACACGGAGAAGAAAAGAGAAGCGAAAACATAAAGAAATGTGTCAATATGAACCTAATTTGAACTAATGATCCATATGCACAAAATCGTGCTAATAACATTACAATAATAACCTTTGTGCCAAAATTAGGTGTTTGCATGGAAAAATAAATGTTTGAGTGTTCAAATTCATCACAACATTAACAATGGTAAAAACTCTTTCCAATGCATTTGCAAGACAATACAAACCTTTGATGTCTATTTTAAGAAGTCTACAATGGATCACTCTCGAGAGCCTGCAAGTATAATGTGTCTAACAAGTATATTCACAAAATCACGCTAATAATATCACAATAATATGCCTTGAACCAAAATTAGGTGTCTATATGAATAATAATATTTGGATGTTCAAACTGATCACAATATTGGCAATGGCAAAAAATCTTTCTAGTGTATTTGCAAGGCAATACAACCCCTTGATGTCCACTTTAAGAAGTCTACAATAGATCACCCTTAGGAGCTTTGCCAACATAATGTATGCCTCACAAGTATATGTACATGAAAGTGTGCCCCACCACATGGTCATTTCCTAATTCATTGTTATCCTTTTCATTCACATTCATTGACTTATGCAAACAATCATACTCGTGAAACAAATACTTCAAACCATAGTGATATAGAATTGTATGATCCAAATGTTTTGCCTCCTTTACTTTTTATGTGCATATAGTTGCCTTGTGAAAACACACTATATGCTATGATATGCCTTATTTTTGTTTCCTTGTTTACTTGCAAGATTGTTTACTTCATAATTGTGCTAAAGTGCACATTGTATGTTCTTGCAAATTTCTGCCTATTTGAAAGAGGTTATGATGCAACTATTGTTTATATGCATACTATTAATGATATTATCGAGATAGACGTTGGATTTGTATGCACAAGAATCTGTACATGATTGTGGATTCATAGTACATTGGGGGCATATCCCATGTTCACTCAGTGGGAACATTGGGATAATTATGGGGGCAACTTCGAGAACCATTTTAGGTTATATATTCAATTATTATATTTATCATATGTGCATTGAGTTTGTCTTGTATTCTCCAGTATTTCTTCCCTATTGAATGTATCCTTATATGCTCAGTGCTTTCATATATGTTACATGTGTCTCATATGTTGCTTATATTCATACTTGCTTCGTGCCTGATAAAGTTACGTTACTTGCATCGTGCTCCATTTTATAGGTTACTCCTATTATTTTGTGCTTGCTTCCATGGTTGCATTGTGTGATTCTTTAGAGTGTGGCTCGTCTACTCCATGTATTGTATATGTTCTTTGCTTTCTCTCCCTACCATTTTTTTTGTGTTCCTTTCCTTCCATGTCTATTGTGTTTGATGTGCTCCTTTTTTTTCTCTTTCTACTTTGTGTTTAATATGTTTTTCTTGCTTTCTCTGTTTACTTTGTGATATGTTTTCGTTCCTTTCTTTTTCTACTATGAGTTTGACGTTCTAAGCTTCCTTTTTTTATCTACTTGTTTAATGTGTTTTCCTTGCTTTGTTTGTTTGTTGTGTATTTGATGTGTTTTGTTAATTTTATGTTTTATTGTGTTCCTTGCTTTCTTCGTCTACTATGTGATTCCTTTCTTTGTCTACTCTGTGTTTGATGTACTCCGCCTAATATCTCTGTCAACTCTACATTTGATGTGGCTTCCTTGCTTATTATATCTACAATGTTTTTGATATGTATTATAATGTCATAACTTATATCATATATAGGCCTCTTACTACATGTCTACTATCTTTTGATCTACATTATGCATCTATTGGGGGCAAGAACCCATCCTTGTGCATAACAATGACTATATTCTATTAGTACTATATTGGTTATATCTTGCTTTTTAATGGGGCATTTTTATTGATCTTACATTTTTAATGGGGCATTTTTATTGATCTTACATTGTTTACATGTCTTAACCATGTGGAGCATATTACTCTTCTAAATATATTGGTTATATATCACTCATGTGGAGCATAATACTCTCGTGCTTATATCGATTACATCATAAATCCATATGGGTCGATTTATTTATAACATACATATTTCTAAGACGATATATTTCTATGTTAAATATCAATGATTTTATTTATTATCTTACACATGCATGCAATTCCTTTTTTTTAAGATGTGTTTTACAAGGTCGTTCCCATGTCTCAAAAGGGGGCATATATTCCACCAATTTTATCGAAGATATTCTAGGCTCCATGCTTCAAGCATTCATTGCAATCTTTTGCTCTTCTAAGTAGGGCATTAGCATTTTTTTTATTCATATACATCCCCTACATATGGCACTTGTTTCCACAAGATATACACAACGTATTTCTCAACATTGAGTCTTCAAAACTCAAAGTATCACTTTATTAGTCACTAAAATTTGTACTACAAAATGCATGCAAGATTTAGCACTAGTTCAGGGCCATGAGATTCAACGCACAAATTTGGAGATTTATAACTCATACAAGGACACCCTCACATTCCCAAAAAAACCAAGAGTATTGTTTTCAATTTCTTTTCAACTGGAGAAGTTGCATGGCTCACAAAGAACCCACCATGGATCAATTCTTGCTGCTAGCAAAACCTAACACATGAAAAAGGATGAGACGGGGATCATAACCCAAACGACTTTGAAAGAATAGATACCGCTCAGTCATTGGCTCTTAGCTCAAGATCACTGCGTAAAACATGATTCATCCAAAAAAAAATCTTTACTAATTTTTAGCAAATTATTGTTACACATTTACCAATATGTAACCATCCTTGTCTCACTAGTGCACTAAAATTTATTGTAGTCGATTCAACAAACACAAAATTTTGTTTCCACCCTCTGCATATTTTTTACTTTGATATGTACGTGCACACACATCAAAATAGAGTATCATTTAAATACTTTAAAATGATCCTTAAAGACATTAGTCAACAAATTGCATTACGATAAGATATTTGTGTACTTGTCTCTTATTGGTTCAAATAAGGCTCAATTAACTATTGTGTTTGGATGTTTTTTTTGGTCATGTCCCTTCCCCCTCTTTCATCTCCTCTCCTCCCCAATTGTTTTTTGGCATGTCCCTTCCCCCCCCATCTCTTCTCTCCTCCCCACTTGTTTTTTTGGCATGTCCCTCCCCCTCTCATCTCTTCTCTCCTTCCCGCTTGTTTTTTTCCATGTCATTTCCCCCTCTCATCTCTTCTTCTCTCCTTCCCCGCTAATTCTCATAATTTTTTAATATTACCCAAAAATATTATCCTATTAACCCATTTTTGTTGTTAATAAATGCTTTATCTCTTCCCCTCTAATCCCATCTCTCTCTTTTCCCTATTCTTTAGTGTGTTGATGTCTTTTTGTACATTTCTGGGGGCCATGAACATAAATTGTACATTTTTTAAGGGTGAGTTCTTCTCACCCATTCGAGGTCCCCGAAAGGTTTCAAGCCCTATTTTGTCAACATTTTTCCATGTTGTCTATCATCCAACATTAGTGCATGCATTAATGCATTTAGAACAATAACATGGCAGTGACAATAAATGCAAGCATATTGAGAATGCATCCAATAATCTAAGTCAATCTAAAAAAAATTTTACAAATTATCTAAGTCGGCCTAAAAAAAAATTTACCAATAATCTAAGCCAACTTATAGAAAAATTTACCAATAGTCTAAGTCAATCTAAAGAAAATATTGCATTTGTTGTTCACTATGTTTTAAAAGAGATCAATCATTTATAGAGCATTCATTAGCATTGAAGATCATTGTAGCAACTCGTGCATTACAATGAACTACTAAGCTGAATTGCATTTTACTTGATGTGTTGCATCCAATATTGTATACCGTTGAAAGCCTAGTGCTTAAAAACCCTTCTAACTTTCTGTGCATGCCACAAAACAATTTCTTGTCCTCGCCCTTTTGCAAGTTCAATTTCCCCATCAAGGTCTAAAGAATTACATCAATTTCCCAAAGATTGGCGCGAAGATTTAAAACAACAAACGAGGTTTTCATTGCCCTACCCTTAACAAACACATTCGTCGAAAATAATTGTCTACTATCCACCATAAAAGTCGGGCATACAATTCTAGGGAGGGGCTCAAGTACCTAGAGTTTTTTTGGTTCTCAATGTCTTGCCACAAATGCATTGCTTCTACAATCACACTCCATTGACTATTTCAAGATTGTCCAAAAAGTAGTGACTATTTCGAGATTGTCCAAAAAGCAAGATAATTCTCTAAACCCTCTCTTAAGTTGTCAATTATTACTTTAGTATTTTATTTAGAAATTAAGTCTTGATTTTAGTCTTGTACATTACTCAGCTTAAATATAATTTTTATGCATAAAAGTGATGCAATTTGATTTAAGTCCAATTATTCATATTACACTAACTAATTGTGGCCAGCCAGCTCTAAGCTACCAACCATATTTGCACCAATGTATATATATATAAGCTCAACGCATACAACCGCAAAATTTAAGATTTTTTATCCAATAAAAGTCAGCATTAACATAATTAAATCCACTAAAACTAAGTACATGTTAAAACAATTAAAACGCAACCATGACTTCCAACGTCTATAGCTATTCTATCTTTTGCAATTCCAAGATCTCGACCACTCCAAACTTCAAAACATGAGCATTCTTTTGCATGACGTTCAATTTTTGTCCTCCTACGGTCGCTAATAGTATCTCTTGTATGAAGTGTATTTATAACATCCACCACCTTTGCAGACATTGAAAGCGTGTAGGGGCCCAAATTAAAGAATGCAAGGTAAGTTTCACCTACAAAATTTACATTACAAAAAATCATGTAAATATGTTGAAACAAAAACTACATGGATATAGATAAAACATTTTAAAAAAAGTGACAATTTGCAGTTTTTACAATTGAAGTGCCTTCATGAATTCACAAAACTTTTTGCATCGGATACACTACCTAGAAAATGCATCGATCTAAACACTAAGGCTTCTTTCTTCCTCTTTCTATGTTTATAGACTCAAAAGATGATAAAGGAATAAATTTAACAGATTTGAAAGGGAATAAATGAAAACACTATTACATACCTTTTGAGCCATTCGCTATCCAAGCACGCGCATTGTCAACTTGGTTCAAAACTTCAACAACAAAATGTGCTATACAATGTTAGCTTTTAACAAATAAAAATGCCACAGAATAACATAGAATTTGTTTACATAATTCAAGCTTATACAATCCATAGTGTTTTAAGAGACAAGATTCTGGATAAATTAAATACACGAGTTTTTTTAATGACATTTTGAACCACAAAATGTGGTTCAACATCAAAATGAATAACTAGATGACAGAAAAAGGCTCCAATGGGTTATCTATATAAGGAGCCCTTTTCTATAATCTCATCATTCATCCTAATGATGAACGACATTGTGTGGTTCAAAACGTTGATTCAAAAAACTTGTGTACACAATTTATCCAAAAGCTTGTCTTCAAAATAGAATTTGTTCTTATTCATGGATTGAGAGAAATCACCTTCAACTTTAGAAACACTTGCACAAAGGCCGGTGTAATTATTTTGAAGTTCTCCATCGTCTGTTAGTTCCCAATCCTATCATGAATGAAATTCACAAATTTGAATCAAACAATAAGATGGAAAATATGTAAAATATAGTAGAGTTATAAAATCGATAAGTTTAATAGATTACCTGACTTGCACGGCCAGTACATGATGCGAAGTGATTGCTTTTTAATTGACCGAGTGTTGATGGCTCCTTTGGAGAAGAGTCTAAACATACTTCCTCTATGACAGATGCTAATTGACGAGATCGTCTGTTGTTCTCTGCATACCTAAAATCCCTGCAATGTATTGGTATCGGAGAAACCTATTTAAATAATAGATATAAGAATAATCATTTGAAGTTTTACATATTGTCAAATCTAAAAGAATTTTAAGAAAAAGAAACTTGAAATCAAGTCAGATATATCATAAATACTATGCATGTTGTCTAAAACTTACAATGATGCAGTAGGTTGAGTTCTTAAATGTAGACATATCCTTTGTTTGTCTCTCATAGCCAAGCTATCGTTCCAACAAACTTCATTCATATTCTCATTTGTAGATCCAATGGCCCAATTCTTTGTATTCTTTTCATTGCAACTTGAAATCTTTAGAAGGAATTCAATGCTAGAATTGGATTTTGGGTTTGCTTTTAGTTTGTTGTGACGAGTCACTCGAACAAAACTAATTTGAAAAAACTGAAAAAAAAAATTCAGTGCAATTCTACTAAGAAAATTAAACATAATTCATAATAATGATCAAAACTTAAGACCACAATGCCTTTACAATTCAAAGCATACCTCTTTATTATTAGTGCTATGAGCATTTATAGCCAACAAGGTAGGATTTGTAATAAGGCTCATTGTTGTATCATCAATATGCTGTAAATCACCTCCAAACATAAGTGGAGACTTAGCCATGGACCACAAAGTCATCTGCAGCAACGAAGAAGATGATTTTAAACATAATTTATACCGCCGGAAGAGACCCTCCTACTACCATAACACTTAATTGGTTGCAGGATGACTATGTTTGCTTGCTGGGCCTTCCCCTCTCCTCTTTGGCTTCGTGATACCAAAAAAAAAAACCGTTTAAATGCCACTGAATACTTGCCTTACCACCTCAAGTCAGATATGGCTCTTCATTGCATCTTGGAATTGCTTCTACGATTTTAAAATCCTCATTCATCTATTCATTTATGCCTTCATAATTCAACTAATCACAACCCTACAAAAAAGTTCTATGAACTAACCTGGGTCTTTTGCTCTTCATAAGTAAGACTACAAAAACGATGTGGACCTTGATTTACCCCTGTCAAAAACAAATTGACAATTAATTGAAATAGATAAACATTACAAGATTTTAAAAGTTAACTATGCAACCTCTACATAACCTAAATATAATAAATCAGTCATATTTTCTGAGTTCCTATTCCTAAATAAATATAATCACCACCTGGATCAGTAAGCCACCCCAATGGAAGCATGTCCAAATCTGGCCAGGATTGTCCATGCAATCCTTGTGCCCCGATCAAACCGCTTGATGCAAAGGCTCTACATTCAACACTAACTACCAATTTAAGAATTTAATCACATTTTAAAATTCAATTCTTAAGCATTTGAAAAATACAACAATAGATGTCTAATTGCTTCCTCTAGTGTGGTTACTCCAATTACAAATTTTAAAATCTCCTGATCTTGTTATCACCTTGACACATCAAAATGTGACCGAACATCTGCCCATGTATCCCAATCATCGCCAGTCACTCGATACATGTTAACCAGGCTACTAATTTTCATGGCCATATCTGGTGTGGCATGTGTCCCAGGAGAAATGGAGTATAAAATTGGTCGTTCAAGCTCTCCAATAATCTGAGGGTAAACAGAGTCTTAGTAAAAGCACGTGTTCTTCAATCTCTTTAAACGTGGCATGATTGATACATCTTGTCTAAGAATCAAGAGAAGAAAAGCATTCCTACGTTGTATTCAATGTGATGAGTTTTCAAATAATTCAACTATATTCAAGCCCCATCGATGGCAAACAATAAAAACAAATGAAAAAGAAAGGAGAAATTTGGAGTACAACGTCATTGCATGGCGTAAAGAAATGAATCACTAGAAAGTTTCTAATTATTCAAGTTACATACCAACAACTACTGAATACCAAAGGTTACTTTGTTACTTGGTTCATATATGTTACCTGTTAGTTGGTTTACTTTGTTACTTGGTTCATATATTAAGAGAGGATGTCGAGTTCGTTTTGTTTTATCATCCAAAAAAAAAATATCTAATTAGCCGACTTGAATTATAATGCCTCACGTCACTTTACCATTAAGACAACCACATGAACAATACTTTTTATAAGTATTTCTTTGCTGGAGAACTAACCAGCCAGCCTGTTGGTATCAGGGGGCGGCAGGAATAATCAGCCTCCTTCAGCATATGAGTGTTATGGTACTGAAGGTTATCCATTCGGCCAAATTTGCCTAAGACTCGAACCCAGCCTCATCCCTTTTTATTCAGGTATCTCTGAGGATCTGTACCTTAGTGAATGGCATAACAATTGTTACTTAACATCATCCGCACCAAATGGACCGCAACCCTTCAGATTTATTTTCTTTAAAAAGTCATCATAAACAAAAAAACACAAAATTAAATATTTAGTTCTAGTTCTAGGGACTTTATAGCAATGAAATTCCTGAAAATCCCTAGATAATCCTTATCACAGTAATTCGTGGTGCCTCCCTACTAGGAGTATGGGGTGGTCTAAGTTACTTTGCAGTCATGGACCTTCTGAAGGACCTTACCTCACCCTGCCTTAATGCAACTTTACTTCTTGTCAAGTTTTTAATTAAAGAAAGGAGCTTTTGGAAATAACCGTAGAAGAGGGAGTAATTCCAAGTTAGGAGAGCTTGGAGCTCTGCGCTAGTGTGGGTAGACGAAGAGTCGACCTCCATGAGAGAAACTTCAACCTTTCGTTGGGCTTGTGCATCAATCACATCAGTTCACTTTTCTTCTTGGTCATTTTTGTCTAACTGCTTTGTTTTGAGTGCAGGTCTTACTCTTTAGTTATCCCTGTGGATTTGCTTTTTGCTTTTTTTTATTTTATGCATGGTCTTCCCCACCTTTTGAGAGAGGGATTTTCAAAGATGTGCCCAACCTTGGGTTTCACTTTAACATAAGGTATATGGCAGTAGATGAATCTGCTCCTGCAAATGAATTTCAAAGGGAGAGAATTAATAAAGCCCCGTCTAATGAAAATATTGTTGGTTCACAGGGCAATAGATCTGAAACCCATCAAAATGCTCCTCATTTAAGTGATAATTGGACGCTTGATAAAACAGCAGAAGTTGGAAAAACTAAATAAGCTTTAAAATAGTTCAGTGAAGCCCTAAGCAAAAGGAGTCCGTCGCTCAATTCGCAGAGTTCTTCCTTGCAGGATATGGACCCATCAGCAAGCCAGAAAAGAATGGAGATTCAAGAGGAGTTGGTAAGTCCTTTGACCTCCTTAAAACATTTAATTTTTGCCCTAATGATGTGGCCATGCGCAAAGATTTGTTGACATAGGAGATTAGTTTGAAAAAATTGGGTGATATTTTGAATTGTTTGAATGGAAATGCTCCCCCTTGGGCATTCTTTCAAAACCTGGATATATTCAGTTTGGGGAAAGTAAATGGGAATGCATGTTAGCTCATGTAGAATGATTCAAAGAGGGGTTTTTAATGTTTTGTTCAAAAATTCCAATATGCAAAGAAGGGCCATAAGCAAACATTTCTAGAATATGTGACAATCAGTTTTTAGGACCCTCCCTTGGAACTCTAAACCATTGTTACCAAATTCAGCTGGTTCCGGATTTTTTGGCCACCCTGATAAGTTTGTCCAATTTTGAATCATTATTATTTTTTTTTGGCAAAAAAAAAGGACCGACCTGGTCAAACTTATTCGGGGTGGCCTACAAATCCAGATCCAGTCGGATTTTGGGTTGGCCCTGCTTTTTTGCCCAAAATATATATATATATATATAAAGTTTTCTGCACAAAAAAAACACCCTGAAACCATATATATGATATAATATTAACATTTTATATTATTTTATTATTGTTTTTCATTATATTTGTCAGTTTTGCATATTTATAAAATTATTCTCACATATATATAAGTATATATTCCAGATCAATTTTTTTCAAATTTTTTCAAGAATTTCAAATTTCCAATATTTTTGCCCTCTCGAACGGGATCTGGATTTCCGAATTTGGTAACTATGCTCTAAACCCTAATATGGATTGGTAAGAACTAGCAATAAAAATGACTCCACGGTGGATAGAAATTCAGAATGTTCCTCTGCAACTTCGTAATTTCCTCACTCAAGCTCTTAGGCCTTTGGGGGGAAGTCCTCCAGATTGAAGAAACTAGGGCAACATTGGCTAATATGAATGCTAGAGTGTTGATTTCTCTCAAGCCCTTGGCTCATTTCCATGAAACCCTAGCTTTCAGTTTGCAAAATAATTAATTTTCTTGCCCTATTCTAGGTCTTGGTGGTCTCAAGTCCTGTTTTTTTGGCAAAAAATCATCAAAGAAAGAATTGCCCGCTCTTTTCAAGGAAAAGAATATCAATTCAGAGGCTGAGGCTGGAGTTAAGCCTTCTGCCCTGGGGGACCTAAAAAGAACAATCAAGGCAGAGGTTTGGGGTCATGCCTTCTGCCCTAGAGCCCTCAAAGACTCCTGAGCTCCCTTTCAAAAAGATAAGTTTGTTTCTTCTGAAGAAGTTAGCATCCCCTCATTGTCCAAGTCTAATACTGATTTTCCCCCTCGAAATGAGGAAACTACAGCACATATCTCCATGGAGATTTGTGAAATCCCTCTACATGATGAGATACCCTCTGCTGCCTCTGATGAGATCTTTATGCTTCTTCCATCTGCTGAGGAAAGGCTTTCTGACCAGTATAAAGCCATTGCGGCTAGAGTGCCCGCTCCTGTACCTAAGCAAGTCTCACTGTAGCATCCAGTTTCGCCCCTACAAGACCCAGTGGTTTTCTCTCTGTGATAAGGGTCTGCCTAACCCACTATCCTCCCAGTTGTGGAGAAGATTGTCTGCCCTCCAGGGTGCCCTACGTCTTGCAATCCTCCCTCAGATAAAGGATTGTATGTGCAGGTTCCTGTCTTGACAAAGATCAAACCGTCTCCCTTTTGCAAGCCTAAAATGGGCTCTAAGAGGCTAAAACTGATGATGTATGTGGAATCCAGATGGCTCCAGACCTGCCGGGTAATTACCCTAATAGGAGAAAACATAATGTTGTGGTTGGTCCTGACAATTCTAAAAAGAAAGCAAAGTACAGCTACATACCACCCTGTTCTAATAGACTTTATCAGAATAAAAGGACTGCTAGATCCCCTTCACAAGATTCTAGTTAATGCTTTCTTCCACCCTCTTTTATGAAGATTGACAGCTGGAATGCAAGTGACCTGGAAACCAATGATAGAAAGTCAATTGTCCGCCAATTCAGAAACTTTATAGAGAACATTGATTTTTTTCTCCTTCAAGAAGTCAAGGAGGCGGATGTTTCCCTTGAATTAGCCCTGAAGTTCATCTACCCTGAGTCTTCTAGTTTTTTTTACTACACATGAGAAAGGTAGACGAGGTGCAGTGGATTGACTGCATTGTTGACTCTAGTGTTTCTCCCACCAACAGATTGATCTGGTTTACCCTGAAGTATATGAATCAAACTTTTGGTTTATACTCTGTTTATGCCCCAAATGAATACAGAGAGAGGACTGATCTTTGAAACTGGATTGCATCTAACCTCCAAGATGTTCCTTGAATTGTTGGGGGAGATTTCAATATGATAGAAGATAAGGAGGATAAGAGTGATGGGCTCCCATTTTCTAGGAATGGCAATGAACACTTTTTTTGGGCTAAATTCAAGAGAATCCTCAATAGTTGACCCGCTGTCACATGGTAAGGAGACTAGCAAAAGCATTTGACACACTTGGTGTAATAATCAGCACAGCAAAAGAAGAGTCTAATCCAGGTTAGAGAGGTTTTATGTGAACATGGACCATTTGATTATCCCACCTGGGGATGAGGGCAGCATTGTTTATTGTCCCATTGAGATGACTTTTCAGTTGAAATCCACTCCCCTTCAGGATTTCAAACAATGGAAAGGGCTATATAAAGTTATAAACTCTATATAAAGTTATAAACTCAATGTTTCTCACCTGCAAGGCGAAGACTGTAATGAAGGGATTAGGTCTTCTTGGAAATTTGTTAAAGGATTCTCATTCTGTCTCCAAAATTGGATCCCGAAACAACTCTACTAGTTTGTGCAAGAACTTTATGAGGTCACAGGGTAAGCTAAGGCCAATATCAGGAAAAGAAAAGAGATAGCCCTACAAGAACAGCTTATCCATGCTGAGACTATATGGAAAGACCCTCATAACACCACTCTCCTTGATAACCTGGTGATTGTTAAACATCAGCGCAAAACTCTTCAGCAGGACCTAGCCAAGGGTGCTCAAATTAAGTCCAAATTAAAATGGGGGGAAAAGGGACCAAATACTTCATCAGGATACTTGAAGCCAAACACGTGAGAGAAAAGATTAGAGCAATGGATATTGGAGGTATTGTATCTGAGAACATTTATGTCATTAAAACTGCCGCCTCCTCCATTTATAAGGGACTTTACTTCTAATGGTTCAGATAATAAGATCACTAAAAACAGAGCACTTTGCTCTAAAATCATCCCTAAAAAGTTGAGTAGGTCTGCTGCTGCACCACTTGAGAAGGATATCTTTCTAGATGGAATAAACTTTGTTATGTCCCTTAAAGATGACAAATCCCCTGGTTTTGACAGGTTCCTTGTTGAATTTTACAAAGCCAACAAAGATTGGTTAGCCTCTTAATTGCTAGAAGCGTGTAATGAAGCCATCCAATCTGGCTCATTGAGCAAGGATATCAACAGAGAGGTGATTATGTTGATTCCTAAGGAAGGGGGTTCCACACAGCTCAGAAACCGGAGACCTATCACCCTACTTAATGTCTCCTATAAGATACTTGCTGATTGCCCCTATCTTGCAAGAGGACAAATCCCCTGGTTTTGACAGGTTCCTTGTTGAATTTTACAAAGCCAACAAAGATTGGTTAGCCTCTTAATTGCTAGAAGCGTGTACTGAAGCCATCCAATCTGGCTCATTGAGCAAGGATATCAACAGAGAGGTGATTATGTTGATTCCTAAGGAAGGGGGTTCCACACAGCTCAGAAACCGGAGACCTATCACCCTACTTAATGTCTCCTATAAGATACTTGCTGATTGCCCCTATCTTGCAAGAGATCATCTTGGTGACTTTTGTTTAAGGATGGTATATCTTAGACAACCTGATCACCAGCAAAGAGGGGTATGTATTGAGCGAACAATACCAAGCAAAATGTGTCTGGCACTCCTTGACTCTGAAAAAGAATATGACATAATAGAATAGCCTTTCATTGACCACATGTTGAGATCTTTTGGGTTTCATGATAGGTTTTGCAGAATGGTTGATGTATTGTCCAAGAGGCCTTAAGTCGGGAACAAGTTAATGGTGAGTTTACTAATCCATTTGTCCTGCAAAGGTCAATAAGATAGAGGCGTCCACTTGCTCCAACTCTCTTTGCGATTGTTTCTGAAGCCCTCCATTTTCCATTAAGAGATGTGTTGCCAGTCAAGGGATTAAGCTACCTAATAATGAGAATCTGATTGATAATTTGTTTGTTGATGATACAACCCTTTTCCCGTCCTTGAAGAGAATTTCGAACAAATTTCTCTTAGATTGGAAATTTATTGCAATGCATCTGGTTCTAAAGTGTCAATACACAAATCTCTTTTACTTGGCTGGCTGGGAGGAGTCACCACCAAACTGGATTCTCTCTTTGGGATGGTCTTGGTCAGGACCATATGAGATGGTGAGATATCTAGGTATACGTCTTGCCTTAAACGCCTCTTTTAAGGATATATGGACTTGGATTTTTGAAATAATAAACAAAAGAAGTCGCTAAATGGGAAGGACATTTGCTCTCTTTATCTGGTAGAATACAAGTTTGCCATACATCCTCTCTACTTTCAGCATTTACTTTTCTTCTTGATGGCTTTTTTGTAACTCTCGGTTTTAATATCGATAAGATGCAAAAACTGCTTAAGGATTCCATGTGGTCAGATGGTAAGGGCAACAAAAAAAGGCATGCAATAGTTTGAAATGAATGCAGCAAGCCTAAAAATTGGGGTGCCTTGGTATTAAGAGTTTGAAACTCCAAGTTCTATCTCTTGCAGTTAAGTGGATTCTCAGAGTTGTTCGAGAGAATGAACCATGGATAGTTCCGGTTAGAAACAACATTGTTAATGGAACTCCTAAGAGTAAGCCTCAATACAAAGGTTTGCACATAGTCACAAGGTTCGGAAATCCGAATGCGTTCGGAAGGGCCAAAAAATGCATAATCCGGACTTCTTGAAAATTTTCAAAAAAAATCCGGAAAAATCCGGTTCAAAATATATATATATAAAGAGAGAGAGAGAGATGCAAAATATTTCAATCTACTAAACAATGAACATTAATTTAACACTTGCAAAATTAAGAAATGCATAAGATTTTCAAACTCGAATTACAATCAAAGATAGCAAAATATCCATAGTCCATAGTTTAGAGCCTAAGCTCAAAATTGCAATAGAACTTAAAAAGTTTCAAACATTTGCAA
Organism: Torreya grandis; assembly: GCA_037957365.1. Lineage (NCBI taxonomy): Eukaryota > Viridiplantae > Streptophyta > Pinopsida > Cupressales > Taxaceae > Torreya > Torreya grandis. The sequence continues at coordinate 2,303,965 of JARHVA010000315.1, forward strand.
CATCAAACAAATCCGAATGCATTCGGAAGGGCCAAAAAATGCATAATCCGGACTTCTTGAAAATTTTCAAAAAAAATCCAGAAAAATCGAGTTCAAAATATATATATATAAAGAGAGAGAGAGATGCAAAATATTTCAATCTACTAAACAATGAACATTAATTTAACACTTGCAAAATTAAGAAATGCATAAGAGTTTCAAACTCGAATTCCAATCAAAGATAGCAAAATATCCATAGTCCATAGTTTAGAGCCTAAGCTGAAAATTGCAATAAAACTTAAAAAGTTTCAAACATTTGCAACATCAAACCCTGCTTCAAAACCAAAACTAGCACTAGCACCATCAACAAATCTGCTATCAACACTATCAATATTCTCGTCAGCTCCTTCAAAGGATGGATCTCCAAAAAGAAGATTGTCATCTTCTTTTGCAAGATTGTGCTCAAGCAATCTTAAACTGTTGTGGATAAACACAAGATCTGAGAATCTTTTGGCTCCTAGTCGGTTTCTCTTATTAGTATGGATCAAATCATACGTGCTCCAATTTCTTTCAGATGCAGAAGCACTGACACACTAGCTATGGATACACACGGCAAAATTTTGTAACTCGGCAGTAGAATAACCATATGTCTACCACCATAAATGGGGATCCATATTACCAATGTCCTCTTGTGCTACCTTGAGGGAAAACATGCCTTCTTGGTTCTTGAATGTAGTCAGTTGCCTTCTCACCTTAGGCTTTTCATTTTCATCTTGAACCAACCTGTCTATTGTTGTCAATAAACCATTCTTCACCTCCTCATCTGAATCATGATCCACCTCTATGAACTTAGGATTTAAATATCAACCTACATAATGTATAAGTCAATGTAACATGTTCCATCTGATGTCTACAATGTCCCAAATGCGTTGAACTTCATCACCCTCATTTACTAGTGCTTTTTTAATTTGTTTTTTTGCTTGCTCCATGCCTTCATACACAAAACTAATACAAAGTTTAATGCCATCAGCCAATCTCAATAACTGCACAGGTGGCTCAAAAACCTTAAGGGTCTTCTCCACGTCCTCTCAAAATGAACTACCCGAGATAATTCTCTCAATATCCTTTGCAATGCTTTCCTTAGAAAGCTTAGATTGTACCCATTCTTCACTAGTGACAAATTCTTCTCAATGTTGTCCTTTCCTCCACCTCCCTTTGCAAAGTGATAAAATTAGATGCAAATCTTGTTTCAGCTGGAGAAAGAAGTTCACGCTTTATATATGAGTGATACAAGCTCAAGGTCAAGCGGTGATTACGTATAAACTTAAAAATTTGTTTCCCTTCTCTGACAACACAATTCACCCACTCTAACTTTGCAAGATCTTCAAACAAAATATCCAAAACATGAGTTGCACATGGAGTCCAAAATAAATGAAAAACATGTCCATAAGAAACTCCCCTACTGCTTTACAATTCGTTGTATTGTTCGTGATAACTTGGATAACATATTCTTCTCTTATGTCCAAAATAGCAATTCAATACATTTGAAAATGAACTCTGCAGTCTTCACCTCATTGCTTGTATCAATTGATTTGACAAACATAGACCCTTTAGGGCATTGGGTCAATATATTGAAGAGGGGCCTTCGTTCTATGTCAGACCATCCGTCACTTATTACTGTGCAGCGTGATTTTTTCCAATGCTTTTCCATTTTATCTAGTTCACTAGATATTGATGTCACCTCCTCTTCCAGCAAAACAGTTCTCAAAGTTTCAAAAGATGGCATTGTGTACACTTTCTCGAAATTGGCGATCCCCTCTACCATTGCTTTCATATGTGGATTTCGAACAACGTTGAAGGGGATGGCATTTGCATTAAAAAAACAGGCCACCAATCTATCTACTTCATGTTTCTCCTGCGGCTTCCACATGGGCTTTCAAAGAAGGTTGAGAGTGGAACATTTGATGTTCACTTTTATTGGCTTTTATAAACACTGAGAAATGCGTCGAGCTAGAAAATGAACTAAATTACAATGTTAAATTGTGTTGAATTTTAGCCCTCTTTGAAGATTCCGTTGTTGATACAACTATCTTCAATTCATATTTGCTTCGGAGTTGACTAAGAAATGATGCATATATGAGGTTCGTCATTATTGGGCAAATCTTCACATATGGGCCTCCAAGATAATGGTTGCAAACCTTTGTTATAGTCCTTATGATATTTGAATCACAAAGAGTGCATTTCATATTTTTAGGATTTGCATCTCATTGAACAATGTATTTCTTCTCAAGCGGAGTACTTGCCATGATGATAGGTTGTCCTTTCGCTACCTGCTACTCTACAAAAGTTTTATAAACATTTTTAAATACACATTTAAAAAATTCTATAAAAAATATATTTTTTAATTTTAGTAAATGACATATATACAAATTTACAATAATATTATAAAACTATAATCATTTGCATAAATAAATAATAAAATTTAAATTGAAAAAATTAAGAAATTAAAATATTTAAAATAAATATATAAATTATAATTTAAACATAAATATGATTATATTTTAAAATTTATATTTATCTATTTATGAAAAACATAAAATATATTTATTTTTATGATAAACTTAAATTTATATTTATTTCTTTATAATATAAATAAACGAAAACTTTATGTAATAAAATTTAAATTTATTATAAACAAGTAAATTTAAATTTATTATAAAATAAAAATTAAAGTTTAATTTTATTTATATTATAAAATATAAATCTAGAAAATAAAAATAAAAATTTTATTTTATTTATATTATAAAATATAAATTAAAAGATTAAATTATGGATAAATTTTAATATTTTATTTAATAAAATAATTGTAATTTAACATAAAATATATATTTAAATTATAATTTTATTTTATTTTTTAAATATAAATTAAAGTTTAATTTTGTGTTTAAATAAATAATAAAATTTAAATTGAAAAAAATAAAAATAAACATTATAATATATAAATTTAAATTTAAACATAAATATAATTATATATATATATATTAATTAATTTATTACAAGCATAAAATATATTTATATTTATGATAAATTTAAATTTATTTCTTTATAATAAACTAAAACTTTATATAATAAAATTTAAGTTTATTAGAAACAAATAAATTTAAATTTATTATAAAATATAAATTCATAAAATAAAATTAAAAATTTTATTTTATTTATATTAAAAAATATAAATTTAGAAAATAAAAAAATTTAAATTATTAATAAATTTTAATATTTAAATTTATTATAAAATATAAATTCATATAATAAAATTAAAAAAATTATTTTATTTCTATTAAAAAATATAAATTTAGAAAATAAAAATTTTATTTTATTTATATTATAAAATAAAAATATATAAATAACAAAATTTAAATTATTAATAAATTTTAATATTTTATTTAATAAAATAATTAAAAATTTTAAATTTATTATAAAATGTAAATTCATAAAATAAAATTAAAAAAATTATTTTATTTGTATTATAAAATATAAATTTAGAAAATAAAAATAAAAAATTTATTTTATTTATGTTATAAAATAAAAATATATAAATAAAAAAATTTAAATTATTAATAAATTTTAATATTTTATTTAATAAAATAATTAAAAAATTTAAATTTATTATAAAATATAAATTCATAAAATAAAATTAAAAAATTTATTTTATTTATATTATAAAATATAAATTTAGAAAATAAAAATAAAAAATTTATTTTATTTTATTTTATTTATATTATAAGATAAAAAAGTATAAATAAAAAATTTAAATTATTAATAAATTTTAAAATTTTATTTAATAAAATAATTATAATTTTTAAAATTAATTATATATTTAATTAAATTAAAGTTTATTTTTATTAATATTATAAAATATAAATAAAAAAATTATTAATAGATTTTAATATTTTATTTAATAAAATAATTATAATTTTATTTCTAATATAAAATAATAAAATATATATTTAAATTATAAATTAAATTTTATAATATTTATTCATATTATTTTTATATTTTTTAAAAATTTAAATTTTATTATATTTAATTAAATTTTATCTATATTATAAATTATAAATATTGAATATAAACAATCAATTTAAAAAAAATTAAAAAATATATTTTTTAAAATAAAAATAATATTATAGTTCAAATATATATTTTATTATTTATATTAAAAATATTTTATTAAATAAAATGAAAATAATACAAAATTTAAATAAAATAAAAAATAAACAAACAAATAAATAAATAAATAAAACAAATCGTATTTTTTTTAATAAATTTAAACCTAAAATTTGAAATTAAAACCTACCTCTCGCCGCTGCCCACCACTTCCTGCCGCTGCCCGTTACTCCCTGTCGCTGCTCGCGTTTGATGCCCACGTTAGTGCCCATGTTTGTTGCTGCCTTGACTACCCGCGTTCATTGTCTACGTTTTATGCCTGCGTTGTCAATCGTCCTCAAATCGTGATCCGCCTTCAACAAATCGCTTGTTCTCAGTCTCAACGTGTTTAACTTCTGCAATTTCACATGAATTTATAGGTTTTTTTAGAGTTTCGAATTGCCCACAAGGTGCTTTTAGGGTTTTTTTATCACTTTTCAACTTTTCAAAATTTATTATTAAAAAATGCATCAAACCTGCCACCACATTAATCCGGCCGTCAAAAAAAATTTAGATTTTCCCGAATTTGGCCGAGATCCAGCAGAACACTGTGACTATGGGTTTGCGTACTTCAAACACCATGTTTGGTTCCTTCTCTTCAAGATAGTTGGCTAACCCATTTTTAATTCTCTGTGAAAGTCTTGGGAAGAGGTAAGGCCCCTGGTGGTTAATAAACCACCTTTCAATTGGCATGCCACTAGGTGTCAAGGCTTCAAAGCCATTTAGTCAAGCCTTCATTATAACAATTCCCTTCTTGCTACATTGAGGGGGTGCTCTACTACTTTCCAAAGGTATTAAAACTTTAGCTGGCATTTTTGAACATGGTAGATTTATGTCATGGGATGAGCTTAGAATCAAGTACAATTCACCTAATTCTCACTTGAGAACCTTCACTATATTAAGAAAAACTATAAGCTCTCCCTCTCATGGTTTGATTGTAGAAGATGACGAGGATTTTTGCTTCTTTGTGAAAGGCTTGGGAAAAGGTAAGGCACCTGGTAGTTAATCAACCACCTTTCAATTGGCATGGCACTAGGTGGCAAGGCTTCAAATCCATTTAGTGGATCCTTCATTATAACAATTCCTTTCTTGCTACCTTGAGGGCATGCTCTACTAGTTTTTGGTTTACCAAAGATATAAAAACTTTCAATAACAATTTTGAACAAGATAAATTGTTGTCATGGGATGAGTTTAGACTCAAGTTTAGTTTACCTAATTCTCGACTAAAAACCTTCGCTATATTAATAAAACTATAAGATCTCCCTCTCATGGTTTGATTTTAGAAGATGAATGTTTTTGGGAGAACATCAGATGGATTAAGGGCCCACCTATGTGAAATTATGGCCAAGCAGCTCTATGACAAGCTCTCTCTCTCAAGAGTCTTTTTAAAGTCTTGATAGAAAATGGTCTTTCTTTGACCCTCTCCATAGTTGAAATTATAGGCTTGATGTCATATGGTCCTCCTATATTGAACCCAAAACGTCATGTTTTAGATCGTTAATTCTCCACCAAAGGCTTGCAGTTGGTTCTAATATCTCTAAACATGGTTTTGTAGCCCTTTTTGTAATAGTGAGCTTTAAACGATTAAACACTTTGTTTCTCTTGCCCTTTTGCTACTATTGTTTGGAAAAGCGCCCTGGCACCTTGGTATTTTTTTCTTGGTCATGATATCACTTGGCTTAATATTTTGTCTGAATAGATTTACTCAAAGAAGAAATTACCATGGTTTTTCAAGAAATTATGACTTTTAGTTTCTTCTGAAATGCTTTGGCTCATTTCAAAGGAAAGAAATAAAGATGCTTTTCAAGGGAAGGCAAGGGAAGGGGAATTACTAGCTTCCCTAGTGAAGTCATTAACATAATTCTACATATGCAAGTGAATTTGCTATAAAGAATGAGAAATAAGACCGTTCCAAGAACCCACAAATTTGAAGCATTCACAACAAAAGCATCACAAGACGCTGCAAAGATGAAATGCAAAGACAAGGCAAATCATATGCTATTCAGAATAAGACATGCAAGTACAATGGAAAGACCTTGCATAAATAGGCAAGGAACAATAAAAAACAAGCCTAACTAACCAATTTGTGATAAATCCACACAAAGGGCAAAACTAAGAAAAGACAAAACACTGTCTAGAACCTAGTAAACATGAGAACAAAGGGCATGATGAAGGTCTCTGCCAAATATCTAATTGGCACAGGTGGCATTCCTAGGTACAGCCCATCCGCTAACTCATCCCCTGACAGGCAAGTACTTCATTCTACAGCTGCAGATGTTCATATTTCTGAACATAAGTGAGATTTAATCAGGGAAGCTTACTTCTTACAATGTGATAATCATAATCCGAATTTGGTTGGTAACTATGAAAGTGAACAGAACATTGACTTTCCGACTGCATTAGACAATGATGGTATTTTGGATGCATTACACTCAAATCTTTAAAGTATTGAGCAGAATGATAAGATAGCTTCAACTTCCCATGTTCATGACAGGTTGAGTAGATTTGCTGGATCAGTAGTTCCCAGTTCTCCTTCTTCTTCTCTAGGTGGCAGACCACTTCCTGACCAGGGTTATGGTTGGTTCTTTACCTGACTGGCTGGAAAAACTTATTGAATCCAATGTGCAAGAGACTTTAAACAGGCATCAAACCATTATTGCTCGTGCAGAGACAAATATGCATAGGAAGGCTGCAAGACAACTAACTGTTTTGTAAGTCTTCATTCCATTGTTGATGTTGCGGCAGATAAAGGCAGTGACTCTGATTATGTGACTTCTAAGAAACGACAGACTTGACTGTTTGTGAAAGATCAGAGGGGCTTGTACCTGTACCTGTTGTGGGTGACAGACTTTTTATGGAGCAACCTGTGATGAATCTTGTGGGACCTGAAGATGAATTGCTAATGATGTTTGTAGTTCTGAGCAGGGCTCAGCTGGTCACATTGGTGAATCTCTTTAAGGCAAAAATGGCCTTATGGACGTGTATCTAGGCTTTGCTGCCTAGTTATCAGTTGTTTCTTTTGTTTCCTTGCTATTCTGGTCACTTTGGTAGTTGCGGTTTGATAACCTCTTTGATAGTACTGTTCTCATGTTGACCTGAACTTTTAGAACTGTGCTAGATTTTGTACTTATTTTTTTATACCCTTCTTATGGGTCCATTGATACTTTTGGTTGTATTTTGTGTGTCCACTAATAGACATATATTGTCTAGTAGATGTACCCCAATATGTAAAAATATAACCATGTAGCAAATTTTTCAATCAGTGTTTCAGATCTCACTCTGTGATCCATCATCAAGATTATAAAAGATGTGTAACCCTGATGATGGATCATGAAGTGTGGTCCGAAACACTGATTGAAAAATCTGCTACACGGTTATTCGAAAAGCTCATTTCTTAAATGTTATGGACCATGAAAAACTTGTCTTTTAAGTTTTTTAATTGTTTTTTATTGAGATTAGCAACTGGTTGCTATTAGGTCTACAATTTTTATAGGCTCAACTTATGATTAATTCTTGCAACAATTTTCAGTTCTTTCCTAACAATTTTCTTTTTTAACTAATTATGGACTTCGAAAGCTGAGTCTAATACTTTCAAAGGTTTTTGTACAAAAATCCTTTTGTTTTTTAAAGTCGTCTGTAAATCTGTAAATGTGAGTTGTTTTGTTTTATAAGCTACCTTTGTTTCTCTAGATAAATGTGGGTTTTATCAAGTCTCAACGTGAGTTGTTTTGTTTTATTGATAGATAGATATGGCTCCAACTCTATTCTGTTCCCAGGAGAGGCCGAGGGGGAGGGGGGGATTGAATTCGGATTTCATCCCGAATAGAATAGGGTTTACCCAGACTGGTTCCGACTGAGCTATTCCCCCTCTCCCTATCATCTATCATCCACATCATCTATTATATACGTGATATGACTGATGAACTCGGGAGACGGAATGATTGGTGTTTACATGCTACCTTTGTTTTTAAGATAAAATGTGGGTTTTATCAAGTCTCACTATCGTCAAAACATAACAGAGGCAAAGCAAAATTACCACAGGCATATGGACTTGCCAAGTGAAATTGAAGTCACAAGTCTAGTTCATCCATGCAAGACACCACAAACCCACTAGAAAGAAAAAACTAAAACCACGAAAAACTAGTAGATGTATAATCTAACCAAATACCATAGTTGTTGGACTTCAACATGTGAGATCCCCCTCTCGCAATGTCATTCCTTTACCTCGCACTAGCTTGCCAAGTGTGCCATCCTTGCGCAATACCATTGTCAACCAAGTTGGAGTCTCTTTCTTCTATTTTGCATGCTACTTCATAGTGAAAATATAGTAGTATTCCATCCTCTATCAAATAAATATCCTATATTTAATTAAGTGTGAAGACATTGAATTCCTTACAAAGTTCTTGAATAGATTTAAGGGGTTTCTTTAATTGAAGATGTACATTATGGGGGTAGTGGTTTGGTTGGGCTTCTAATAAGTCAAATTCTATGGCAAGGTGTAAGTAGGTTGATAAGGTTCAATTTACTCTCGAGTTTGGTCATGAATAGGTGATTTGTCATTGGTTTGTTTCTTAATTAAAAATTGTGGCATTTGTCAAGTTTTAGGCAAAGGATTGCTCTATTAACCTATAATACTTATGGAGAGCATTGATGCATTACTCTAAAATGCAGGTTTAAGTAATTTTCAAAGAAACTTGCTAATCCTCCCTAATATTCTTCACATATTGCACGCATGTTTTGAAAACTGAAATGCTTCTTACTCATGTTTTTGATATTAGAGTACTTCATACCTAGATTTAATACTCTTCACATATTGCACACATGTTTTGGAAATTGAAATGCTTCTTTTTCTATATTTTTTTTCTTACACATTTGTTTCTAACACATTACTTCTTTTTATAGGCACTTTAGGTGGAAAGAGAATCAACAAATGCAACTACAAAATCAGGAGGAGAGGGGAAGGCTGAATCAACCACTATGTTAGTAGGAGGGCATCTTTTGTTGTAGCACTACCCCCATTGATTAAGCATGGCATATTGGATCTATGCGTTGTCACAGAACAAGTCTACCTACCTGTAATGTCCCATTTTAACCCGCAGCACTGAGTGTGTGTTTTGTCTACAGTTAAAACCATAGTCACAAGGTTCGCCAAATTTTTACCTAAAAATTTGGAATTCGGCGAACTTAATGCCCTTCACTAAAAATTCGCTTAAGTTTGCCCTGTTCGGCGAATTTCATGTTCGGACCCAACAGTATATAAATAAAATAAACATCTAGTTTCTTATACTTTAAGTTATATTTTATTTATATACTTTCAGGGTGTTTGAGAGGGGTTTCGGACCACTAGGAGCTATAATGCAAATTCTAAGTTTTGGAGGATCCTATCATATTTCAGAGTTAGTCAGATTCCAGGGTTTCAAGGTTTCAAACTTAGCCATATTTCAGGGTTTCAAGATTTCAAGGAGACATCATAGGAGGTATGAACGCTGCATGAAGGGATGTATGCGTGATAGAATAGTATGAGAATATCTCTCGCAAAGTGCCACAAGCCGATCCCACCCCATTCCCAGTGCACCCCTTAAGGCATGCACTCTGTGAGATTCAATGCACCAATGAGCCCTTGTGAGAGAAAGTGTCAATAAATGAGATTGTGCCCACAAGTGGTCTCAACACTAGGGGAGAGTAGCCGAGTGGTTTAAAACGGCACAAGAAGACATTGTTAGCATGGATCCCCATTTATGGCGGCAGACGTATGGTTCTTCTACTCCAAAGTTACAAAATCTTGCCGTGCGTGTCCACAGTCAATGTGCCAGTGCTTCTGCATGCGAAAGAAATTGGAGCACGCATGATTTGATCCATACTAATAAGAGAAACCGACTAGGGGCCAAAAAGTTGTCAGATCTTGTGTTTGTTCATAGCAATTTAAGATTGCTTGAGCACAATCTTGCAAAAGAAGATGACAATCTTCATCTTGGAGAACCATCTTTTGAAGGAGTTGAGAAAAATATAGATAGTGTTGATGAGCTGGATGGAGGATTCGTTGATGGTGCTAGTGCTAGTGCTAGTTTTGATTTTGAAGTTGGGTTTGATGTTGCAAATGTTTGAAACTTAAGTTCTATATCAATTTTGAGCTTAGGCTCTAACCTATGAATATTTTGATATCTTTTAATGTAATTCAAGTTTGAAATTCTTATGTTTATTTTTATTTTATTTATTTATTTACAATTATTTTTAATTTTTATTGGATTTCTTTTTGACTTTTTTTTTAAATATTTTTTATGTTTTTATATAAGTCGAACTTAATGGCGATTTTTTTTTCGAACTTTATCTATTGGCGAACTTGAATCGAATTTTATCCTTCTCGAACTCGAACTCGAATCCAAACCTTGTGACTATGGTTAAAACAAAAGATTGATTCTATCAATCAAAGTAAAGCAGCTTAGTTTGTCTGCAATTAGAATAAAATTAGTTGGGAGATTACTTCATAAAATAAGGCAGAGAGATTGTTTGTCTCGGTCAATTAGCATCAGAATTAGAGGGAGTTGTTCTTCAGTTAGCTGCCTACATTTGAAGAAGTCGATTATCAATTAGCTGCCGACATTTGAAGAAGTCGATTATCAGCTAACTGCCTACATTTAGGGAAATCAATTATCAATTAGATGTCACCCTTTTATGGACTGACTTCCTATGATTTAGGATCACTAGGAGTTGGGCAGTAAAACAGTGCATAAGGTAGAAAGTAAATGTCTTTTTGAATATTAACAAAACCCAACTTCAGCCACAAAAAGGTGATGCTGCTATAGCAGCTTGCTTGGCGCTTGATGATGAAACCCTTCAGGGGTGAACCTAATCCTCTTGGGGATGACAACCCTCAGGGGAATACGTGGTGCAAGACATTTCAGATTTGCATAGAGACTCAAAAAACAGCAGAACAAACAATTGCATGGCTGCATGTGTGTTAAGGACATTTCAGAGTTCAGAATTGTATGTTACACATTTTTCCAGTGAGTGTATTAGTTTATATCCTCTCCATTTGCATGTATGTGTTTCACAAAAATAATTAAAAATTTATGTTGTTAGAGACTTTCTAGGTCTGATTATTTGTATTAATTTAGTTTAAGTCAGTTCGGTGGCATCAAAGTTGTGATCTTGCCAGCCTATAGAAAACACACCCAAAAAAAAACAGACTTTTGTATTGCATGTCAGAGAGTGACAGGGAAACAAGATATGAATTGAAGGAACAAAGGAAGCAAAAAATGGCACACGAGTATAGAGAGAGGAAGATGACAGAAGATGAAAGGGCGCATCTATCTCAAGATACTCTGATAGGAATTCATTGAGGACAAGAAGGAATGGCAGAACTAATGGCACAAATTTTACACTTCCAAAGTAACATGTAAAATCCAGATCATACTATATTAATAAGGCATCTCAGAGAGAGAGAAGTTCAGCTTCGCATGACCAACCAACGGTCGGTCCAACAAGATTCCTTCAAAAACCCGCTAAACCCATGTTTATGCAAAAGAATGAAAAAACAGCCGCTGAGACAATTACTCCAAGTGAGTTAGACACACTTTTTGTGGAGTATCAAGAGAAAGCAGAAGATTCCAAGGCTACAGTCATAGTTACCAAGTTCGGAAATCCGAATCCGTTCAAGAGGGCAAAAAAATCAAAAATCCAGAATTTTTGAAAAAAATCAGAAAAATCCAATCCGGAATATATACATTATATATATATGTGTGAGCATAGTTTTATAAATATGCGCAATTGACAAATACAATAAAAAACATTAATAAAGTAATATAAAATGTTAATATTATATAATATCTATGGTTTTTGGGCATTTTTTCTGCAAAAAACCTCAAAAATTAAAAAATAAAAATAAAAGAAATGAAAAAAAATAGGGCCTGCCCAAACAAACTTATCCGGGCCAGCCAAAAAATCAGGATCCAACAGGATTTTGTGCAAATCCGCCCAGATTTGGTAACTATGGCTACAGTAACTTTTGTTAACTATTTGGAGATCCTCCGGAAAAAAGCTCTGGGTGGCAGAACCCATAGTAGCAGCTGAAATGATGAAAGGAGGGACCTACAACAAAATTTGAACAAATTAAATGCTCTTACCTTTGATGGCAGCAATAAAATATCTATCGGGCATGGTTGCAAAAGCTGTGGACCTACTTTACACTCTACCCTATGGTGGAGGAAGATGCCATTCAATTCGCCACAATGTATTTGGAGGGTGATGTCTATGACTGGTGGCACCATGATTTGGTCACACAAGAGCATAGTCATGTATAATAATTTTGATGATTTCAGTCAGAGATTGTTGGACCGCTTTGAGCAAAAAGATGAGGACGTGTACTTCAAGGAGCTTGCCAAAATCAAACAGCAAACCTTAATCGATTTATATGTTGTTGAATTTCAATGAGTTGCAGTTATGGTACTTGATTTATCAGAAAAGAGAATCACTTTTCTCTTTATCGCAGGTTTATTTGAGACCCTCAAAGGCCCAGTTGTTGCAGTTATGGTACTTGATTTATCAGAAAAGAGAATCACTTTTCTCTTTATCGCAGGTTTATTTGAGACCCTCAAAGGCCCAGTTAAGAGCTTTGCACCCAATCATTGCAAGAGGCTATTAGGAGGGCTTTGACACTTGAACCATTTGTACTTGGAAGATGCCATTCAATTCACCACAATGCATTTGGAGGGTGTTGTCTATGACTAGTGGCACCATGATTTGGTCACACAAGGGCATAGTCATGTATAATAATTTTGATGATTTCAGTCAGAGATTGTTGGACCGCTTTGAGCAAAAGGATGAGGACGAGTCCTTCAAGGAGCTTGCCAAAATCAAACAGCAAACCTCAATGGATTTATATGTTGTTGAATTTCAATGAGTTGCAGTTATGGTACTTGATTTATCAGAAAAGAGAATCACTTTTCTCTTTATCGCAGGTTTATTTGAGACCCTCAAAGGTCTAGTCAAGGGCTTTGCACCCCATCACTGCAAGAGGCTATTAAGAGGGCCTTGACACTTGAACCATTTGTACTAGGTAGCAAATTTTCATCTCAACGTAAAGCACCTACTACAAGACAACAAAAGGGTAATTTTTAGGAAAGAGGATTTAACTCATACCCTCAAAGAGCTACACCTCAGCCCATTGTAGCACAAAAGGTTGATGAGCAAACTAGAAATGAGCTCAGAAGATAGAAGTTGTGTTTTTCATGTAAAGAGCCTTGGGAGCCAAGTTATAGATGTTTGGGCAAGGGCCAAGTCCATTACATTGACGTAATTTTTAATGAAGAGATTGGTTATGAGACCAATAAATCAGAACAACATGCAACAGAAGAACTGATTGTAGGGCATGAGCTTGAGCAACTGGTAGGAGATAATACTGGCACTAAAGAAGGAACACTTGCAGCACCTTCGGAAGCACCACGGTATCACCCATTATGAATTCGTGGGGAGTTATTTGAACAGCGGATTACTCTGCTTGTTGATAGTGGGGCCACCCAAAATTTATTGATGAAGGCCTTGCGGTTAAGAGGAGCTTGAAGGTGAACTTCTTAGGGTTCAATGGCATTGCCACTGATGGTTTCACTATCCTATGCACCAAGGTAATTCGACAGCTCAAGTTATCCTTTGAAGATTATAATGTATGTGATGATTTCTATGTTGTCGGACTAGGGGAAGCACACATGGTTCTAGGTATACAGTGGTTGCATTCCCTTGGAAAATCTCCCAAAATTATCAGTCCATGGAGCTGAAGTTATATTTTCAAGGGAAGGACAAGGTACTTAGGGGCATCTCTCATGGGTCACCTTGTGTGGTCACAACTAATGGTATGGAAAGGACTTTCTGCAAGGGACGGTTCTCATGGGCCAGTTGCTTTGTAATAAAAGGCAAGCCTACCACTTCACCTTCAGGTAAGCACCACACTTATCATGCTCACATTCAAACTATTTTGGATAAGCATAGTATTGTGTTCAGTGATGTGCTTCCAGGGCTACCACCGGATAGGGGACTCCAACACATCATAGAGTTGGAGCAGGGTTCTAAGCCCATCATGATAACGGATAACCCCTTATCGCCATTCACGGATATATAGAGAGAGAAAATAGAAAAGGGACTTGGCCAGCATGTTGCACCATCAGTTGATTTGCCACCCTTGGATGATAAGGGGAAACTTGTACTGGTTCCAGAGGCCATCATTGCCATACGAGAGAAGAAATTGAGGGACAAGACTGTCGCAAAGTACTTAATCCGTTGGAAGAACCTCCCACCGAAGATGCCACTTGGGAGAGATCTTCAAACATATAGCAATGCATTGCTTGTGGGCAAGCAATTCCGGGAAGGATGGATTTGTAATGTCCCCTTTTAACCTGCAGCACTAAGTGCTTTGTCTACAATTAGAATAAAAGATTGAGTCTTTCAATCAAAATAAAGCAGCTTAGTTTGTCTATAGTTAAAATAAAATTAGTTGGGAGATTCCTCCATAAAATATGACGGAGAGAAATTGTTTGTCTCAATCAGTATCACAATTAGAGAGAGTTGTTGAGTTAGCTACCTGCGTTTGAGGAAATTAATTATCAATTAGCTGCCACCCTTTTATGGACTGACTTCCTATGATTTAGGAACGTTGGCAGCTGGGCTATAAAACAATGCATAAGGTAGAAAGAAAATATCCTTTTGAATATTAACAAAACCCAACTTCCACGACAGGAGGGCGATACTGCTACAGCAGCTTGCTTGGCTCTTGACGATGAAACCCTTCAGTTGTAAACCTGATCCTCTTGGGGACGACAACCCTCAGGAGAATATGTGGTGCAAGACATTTCAGATTTGCACAGAGACTCAAGGAACAGCAGAACGAACAATTGCATAGTTGCATGCGTGTTAAGGACATTTCAGAGTTCAAAACTGTATGTTGGGAATTTTCCTAGTGAATTGCATTAGTTTAGTTGCTCTCCATTTGCTTGTATGTGTTTCATGAAAATAATCAAAAGTCTCTATTGTTACAGACTTTTTAGGTCTGATTATTTATATGCATTTATTATAAAACTTTTCACCACCAATTTGGGATTAAATTTTGAATGAATAAATATTTTAAAGTTGTAAAAGCAATTCCAAGATGTGTTGAAGAGGTGTATCCAACTTAGGGTAGTGAGGCATGTAAAAAGTTTAAAAGATGCATTTGAACAGGTTTTTTTGGGGATTATGAAGCCACAAAGTAGGAGAGGGGAAGGCCAAGAAAGCAAACATACTAGCGTAAGAAATTTAATCAAGTTTCCACACATAGGTTTAGAATTTGTTTGATAAAGGTAGACCATGATTTAAACTTAAGCATTATCTGTAGTTTCTAAGCTTTTTTTTTTACTCGTCTCCATATGGATAGCAAGGGTTGAAAAGTAAATTGTGGGAACAAATATCCAAAAAAGCAATGTTTAAATTCAAAGGTTTACCCTACTTATCACGGAATGTTGTTTTGACATCTGGTTGTCTATTCAGCATTGCCACTAAGCTAAGGGAGGTAATAATCAAAGAATACATATTCTATATAAATTTGCATATGTTTTATTAAAGACACTAAGATTTTTAATTGTCTCTCATAATTTTCCCAGTCATTGAATACAATCTTTATATAAAATGACTGTCCAAATCAAAACATAGATATGATCATCAAACCATCAAATTTGGTCTTCAGCAAAAAATGAAAATAAGGTCATACAACCATCAAATTAAGACCCTGGCCAGAAAGGGCGATGTACTAAGCATCCTAGTTCCCATGAGGTCTTATTAGGTTAACTAGAATTTGATACGACCATAAAAATACAAAGACAATAAAATTGGAAAAAGGGAAAACTTAGGAATACAATTTTAAGAAAAAAGTAAAGCCTAGAATGAGCATCAAGAAAACCACTAGGAAAAATGGAAATGAAGTACCTGGGATACTGTGAAGATCTCGTCTACATTGAGGTCATCTCCAAAGATACAGTCATGCTTTACTGCAACCCAAACACAAAAATTACTTCCAGAAGCCTTCTCACTAATTTTAAGGACTGTCAAATCCATGTGTCTCTCATTACTTCCTTGGGATTGTCCTTTCACTCTGGTAATTCCATGCCAATAGAAGCATTCAATATATTTAGTAAAGTGCAGAAAATTTCATCTTACCAAAGTCGACACCCCATTCAGCATACTGATGGTAGAGAGAGCGCAGGAAAACCCTGCCTGCCTCCATCTGTGTATTGACACTCATGAAGCACTTTGGCATCCAACCGCATCTATGCCACACCAATGCAATATCTCTTGCTCTCCATATCCGCCCATTCTCTTCGTAAGGTACTCCCTGCACACAACAATATCATCATTTTTGCTTCAAAAATCAAAATTCAAGTTAAAACTACTTACTACCTAACTAAGGCCCAGGGCTGCTGCTCTAGTTTAACGGCCAAGTGGCCTGGTAAGAGCTGCTAAAGGCAAAAGTAATTTTCACCATCAAACTAGACACAAATTTGATGTAATATACTCCCTTGTGGAACCCAATTTGATGTATGAAACCTCCCTGTGAACCCCGTTTGGGAAAGGATGTTTTTGTACCCTGGGTTTTGACCTTTATGAATAAATTCAAGAATATACATCAACTTCTCTCCTGATGTAGAACCCAAACGTTGAGTTTTCTAGTCTCTTTTTGGCACATAACTATTCCACAAAAAATTCTATTAATACTTCAACTTGGCAATCCATTGTCATTTGGGTAAAACAATAAATCCTGGGCAAAATAGGACGTAGTGACCAACTTTGACGAGTTTTGGAAAGTAGCTGCTAAATCTTGATAGTTATTTTTCCAGATGATAACTGCTGGGTAAAGCTTCTTTTTTAAACAATTCTTATCTACTCTACCTTTACGTTAAAGCTTAGCAATACTAATAAAAAAATTATAAACAACATTTGACATGAAAATATTAGTAAAAAGTCTTTTGGAAAACTTGTGTAAGTTTTTTTATCTCGCAGATTAAATAAACACTTACACAGTTTTTCCAGAAGAATTTTACTTACATTATGAACTGTGAAGGCATCAGATTTTCAAAAAAATAGAATTCCTATCATTGGACCTGCAGCATTTAAAACAATGCACCTGTTTACCTGTTTTTGGCTATCTACAAATCCTTGATTGCTACCTATTGATGGAAGAACAAGGGTATTAAATACTCGAGGCAGCTCATGAGGGGGAAAAGTGATCAGTGGTGCAATCGGTCATTGATGAAAGAAATCAGTATTACTGTTAAATAATCGCCACATTTAATTCAAGAGAAAATCACAAGCTTCAGAGTGAGAACTTTAGGAAGATTCTTGGGGTCTGGCTCCTAGAATTTAACACAAACAGGATAGTATGCAGGGAGCTGCAGCTCCTGCGTCCTACATCTGCTCTGTAGAGGATCATATGAATGCTGCCAGATGGAACTGCAGGAAAAAACATGATCTTTTACAGAAAAATAAGAACCTATATTTTTTAGGTTAAATGTTATTCGCCTGTGTGGAAAGTGGGGCTGTAACCTTCCCTCACCTACTTAAGAATTTTATTGCCAAGTGGAGAGTACAACTGCAACTATGATAGCGTTCCAGGTGATCCCTGCAACAGAAAACTTCAGTTGAAAGCAGAGAAACTAAAACTTTTTTCCAAGATGTGGAGCAGCGGCTGAATCTGATGGCCTTTTCCAGGACAGGAAGGCGTGGAGGGCTAGGACTCTACATTGCCCACAATATATTTTTGTGGCCATTTGTCATGCTGCATATGGTTTCTGTACATATACATGTTTTTTTCTGAAAAGGCAGACAAAATTCAGTTGCTAAAGGAAGAGCAAGGGACCATATACATGTAAAATTCTCCTAAAATTTCGCCACAGCGCCAGCTAAGAAATATGCAGTTGCCCCCTCCATGGGACCAGGCCTAAATGTGGCTATTTAATGCTATGTTTTTGGGAACACTCCCTGATTTTTCTCAGCCAAAGAGAAAACAAAATCAGAAATGTACTGGGCCAACTTTGAACTTCAAATCTGGCGGGCAATCCCATGGAGGGGGCATTCCACAGCTTTAATAGCCCGTGCTGCAGATAAATTTTAGGATCTCTTTTGTAATTATACAGTCCCATGAAATATCAAATGTTAGATTTTGCTATAGATTTGAAGGATTTTTCTATTAAAATTATTTAAAAACATATTATCAAAAAAAATTAGACCACATATAAACTACGATTTACTTAAAACCTTCCCTAAAAAATTATAGCAACTCCTAAAAACTTCCTTTCCCCTATTGAGAGCACCAGCAAAAATGCTATTTTAAGAAATGATTCTAAATTTTGTACAAGCAGGTATTTTTATATTTCATGGGATCACCTGCACCATATATATAACAGTTGTTGCCCCTCCATGGGACAACCTATAGATTATCTCAGCAACATCAGCACTATGTCGCTCTACACACGCCAGGTTTTGAACTAAGGTGTTCCAACATAGCAACGCCCTATCGCAGACAGCTGGCTAAATAGGAAATTTAGCAAAAAGAAAAGAAGGGGAAAAAAAACTGAACTGAACTGCAATTGCTTAAATAAGTAGCTAACTATGAACCGACCTGAGGTCCCAAAATAGGGGTATTAGCCTTCACCGCCTGCGCGCTTATGCCCCTCATGACATGTAGACCAAACTTTAAACCCATCGCGTGCACGCGATCCGCAACAACCTTCAGCCCTCTGCCCCCTGCTGACGACGGCCATCGTACAGGGTCTGGAATAGGCCGCCCCCATATGTCTATCACATCGAACCCAGGGGACCCCACCGATGCTCCAGGCTCTAGCTTCCTGTACCACAAAAAATCCAAGACTGCATACTGCATATCTCTTTCGTGTCAGCTGTAGCTTCAACTTCTAAACAAAACATCGGAAGCTCAAAAAAATGGTTTTTTCTTCTGTTTTTTTTGGGGGATTTACCTCGTAGCCGAGTGGGAGCAGTTCATCGGCCATAATCTGCGCATTCGCCAGAAACGCGTATTCCGATATGATCCATGAGAAAGAATCGTACGAATTCCATCCTCTCGGAGGCGTGCTAGCCCTGCGCTCCCCTGCATCGACCCCGCTGAGGGCACCACGGCTCTGATGTGACCACCCGCCGAAAGAAAACCACAACCAGTTTCTTGAAATGGCAAGCTAAAATAGATAAGGACGTGGAACTCACCAGATCAGAGAAATGCTTAGCGTAATAACCAGCAGCAACGCCAAGCTTTGCGCCATTTTGTTTGGAAGTGAATACGAAAATATCCAGAGGCGCAGGGTTTCCCATTTATAGGAAAAGTTAAAGCGGAGACCCTGACTGGTAGGTTTAGGCTTGCAAAGAGGTCTGTCCTGACACACTTCGTGACGCCCATTGTCTTGCCTCGCAATCGGCGCTGCTTTTGAGGATTCTTTATTTGTGTTATTCGATTTGTCATCGGATTTGGACAGATGACGCTCCGTGGATTGAGGCACCCACACTGTGATAATGTAAACGAAAGACAGGCGGTCAATGTCATTTCTCCTGATTCCAAATCCAAGGTAACAAAGGGTCCCACGCTGGGGCTGCCTATAAATATGACAGACGAGGTCTTATGATACGCTACGCATGGCATCCAAAACTCTAAAGTATTTAATGGGTATCTCATACGCTACGCATGGCATCCAAAACTCGCACGGGAAATTGTTTTGATGCGGGCATTCCGTACATGTGAGCGGCTATTTTTATCTTTTTTAAAATTTCTTTTACTCATTGATACGTGGTATCAATTTATTTGTTGTAAGTTAAAAAGCTATCCGCAAGGTGTCAAAGGTACGTGCATGGGTTCAAAGACACTATCGAGTGTGCTCACGGCGTTTTTTCTTACTGGAGAGATTATTTAAGAATAGATATGCAATAAAGTGGTCTAGGGTTGAATGTCAAAAAAGAATTATAAAATAATTTTTTATTGGTTGTAAAGTGTTTTTTTAAGCCTAGATTTTTTTTATGAGAATTGTAAATTTTTGTCTCCAACGTTTATTTATCTCTGAAAATTTTTTCCCTATGTAGCTACTGCGCTTACTCTAAAATAATTAGAGTTGCTCCCTCTAGAGGCCCACCTTGTTATTGTCACTTTTGATGTTGTATGCTAGGGCTAGTACTCTTACAAATATAGGAAATAGGTTTCCATTAAAAAATTTAATAATTTTCACTGATTGAAAAAAAATCTTCAAAAATGCTTATTTTGGGTATCATTTTCAACACAGGGAAGTAATGAGAAATGGAAAAAAAAAGTTTCAACTCCGTAAAAAATTCAAATTTTACTTATGACATGGCATCCTTACATATGGTTGCTTCCAAAATTTTCCCTCCAATATTTTATTTGGGGGTTTAAGACTACAATATATACAACTTAAAAGTGTTGACAGCGCCAAAAAAGAATGCAGAGCGGAACAAAGAGCTACAAATCTAAAGAGGAAATCATTTGAGATATAAAAAGTTAATTTGTATTTTTTTCTTGTTAATTTAAAAATAAATCAATAAAAAATATATATATATATAAATCATGCATTTTATATTTGCTCTTTTGCTCCTTGAAAAAAAATCCTAATTTATTTTAGTAAATAAATTAGAAGTCACTCATTTTATATTTGCTCTCTTTGCTCTTTTTCCAGAGGGTTGGATTTGAGATAAATATGGTTTGTCCTTGAGTTTTGAGGATCCATTTTTTTATTTCTTATTATTTTAAAAAACAATAATCAATCATAGAGTTAGTGAAAATTAGATCAGAACATACAATTCACAATTACACAATTAAAATTCAAATGTGCTAATATTTTTATTTTTGGCCTTAATTCCTATTTCTAAATTAAAGTAACATTCAAAGATAATATTTTTGCTAAGGATCTTCTCTAATGCAACTTTGTAAGAAATCATTGCTTTCTCCATTAATGAATACAAATGAAAAAAGGACAAACTTTTTCATTGCTTATGTTCTTTTTTGGTATAGTTAAGGGACTTTTTCACTATGTGTGTTTCATTTTTTGTAAAGTTGGAGAACTTTTTCACTGTTTATGTTCTTTTTTTTTGTGTATTTGAATGACTCCCTTCGCTAGGATGTCAGCACTATATCCCTCAGATGTCCTTTACTGCGAACATATGTCTTTAGACCTTCCCTAGGTTGTCCCTAATGTTTGGGGATGTTGGGGAACATTTTCCATGTGTCTCACCATCCTTAGAATGCTAGGGACACAAAGTATGCATCTTGGATCCCTGTGATGCAACCTCATATTTTCTATAAAACATTGAAGACCACCAAGAATCAGAGTAACATGCATATACAAACATAGAGACAACTTTAGAAATTAGTTTATGACATTTTGCAAACAATAAATATTTGATATATGATTTTATGGTTAAAAAAATGTCAATCTTATGACTAAAGATTAACATAGAGTCTTATAACTTCAATTGTTTCCTTTCCTATCATAACCAATCGTGCTCTACTTCTATTTGTAAATCCTACCCTATTATTTTATCTTTGTTTCCAAAATAACAATTCTAATCTTCTCTCCAGATAGTAAATTGTCAAGATCTTTATTTTCTAATGAAAAATTCATAATAATTGTAAGAAAGCATTTTTTTGGAATAGGGTATGGACATCTATCAAAAAATAATTATAATTTCCTAATATACAAGTATTTTAAATAGGAGCACGTGCACTGTTCAACAAAATGTATATTTATATGTGTGCATGTAAATGTATTGCATCAAATGAATGTTATTAGAAACTTTGAGAGTTTTTGTTGTAGTTTGTAACGCCTTTTGATTCATATCTTCATGTTTTTATTTTTCATACCAACGCAACTTATGAATCAAATTCTGTTCTTTGTGTATTTAATCATTTCATTATTAATCTTCCATTCAATGTATTAAATAATAGTACAATTTTAAGGTCTTATTGGAGCATGTTTTTCATTATAGATTTCAAAAAACTGACATCTCGAGCAAAGATGATATCACATATTAATTTATGATCTCCAACAGTTTCACCAAGTTAACTTTCATTACTGTATTCAAGTAGTTCAAGGTAGTAATATTTGTTGTGCTTTTAGTGACATCACTTCAATCTCTCTCTTGTGTAGCACTATAATCCTCTGAACCACTACAAATGTGATCGCTATGAAGGTGGAATTGATGAATATGTGAGCTTTGGCAATTCCCTTTCAAACTTTCTAGGCAATGTAGTGTCATTTATATTGATGTGGGTTTTATACACACCAAATATTCTTATAGGAACGTCCCAAATATTTTAGTATTGATGAATATTTATCCTATAAGCATGTTCATAGAAAGATAAATTAATTCTAGCTTGATCAGATTGAAATCAAATCATGATGGAATGTGTCATGATAATTGATTTTGACCTAGAGAAAAATATTGAAGAGAAGAGCAGTTGGAAAGAGAGGGAGGTATTTATCCTCTAAGTTTGTTTGTATAAAGAAAAATATCTCTTAGATATATGAATTTATCACCAAAATATGATAAAATATATCCTAATAATGGTTTCCATTAAAGGCTATAAAGTCAAGAGAAGAATGATTGGAGAGGGAAGGGGTATTTCTCCTATGAGATTGTTTGTAGATACAGACAAATTTTATAGAAGAAAGAGTTTGGTACCAAAAAATGATGGAATGTTTCCTAATAATTAGTTTTCCTTTAAATCTAATTATATAAGAGAAGAACAGTTCGAAAGTGATGAAGGTGCCTCTCCAATGAGTTGGTTTCTATAAATATAGAGATTTTGTAGATGAATGAGCTGACCCAATTCATTTTGAATGGCACATGTGAAACTATTGTTTATAATATCATTATAGACCAAGAAAGAGATTTTACCTAGAGAAGAGGGAATCATCCCTGATAGTTTACTCAAATTCAAGTTTAATAACTTAAACTTGATAGTTTACTCAAATTCAAGTTTAATAACTTAAACTAAGTAAGCATACCCTATTTGAGGGGAATTGGTCCTTGGAGTTTGTCATTACTCAAAATTTAGGACTACAAGGCTAAGAGATTACTCCAAGTAAATGGAATGGTGGATGACAATATATTATTTTCATTACTTAATGCAATCAACTAGGTGAGCATACCCAACTCATTAGAAATGAAGCCTTAGAGTTTATTATTACTCAAATATAAGGTTATCAATTTTGAGAGGCTACCCAAAGAGGAAGGAATGGAACCTATTAATTTGTTGTGTCCTAGGAAAAGAATCAATAAATATGCGATGAAACCTAATTCGTGGGGAATGCCACCTTCCAGCTGGTTCTAACCTAAGGTTAGAATTTTAAACCTATAAATACCACCAAATTATTGTGGAATATGGCCATGTAGGTTGTTTTTGGTCAAAGAAAGCAATGTCAAAAATACAAATTACTAAGGAAAGGAGATATTGAACCATTTTAAACTAGTAAGTTTTAGTTCAACAACCCTTACCTTGTCCAAATTGCATTCAACCCTCATCTAATTACAAAAAGATTCATTGGAATTTTAATTGGCTAATGAATGAATAAGATCACTAGTCACGAAATACCTAAATTGGAGTAGATATTCCTAATTCTAGGAAGAAATTTTCCCCAAAAATGTGTTTTGCAAAGATTTGAATCTAAGTTATTTAGAACTCATTTGAGGAAGAAATTTACTAACATTATGGAGGTCAATAGCAACAAAAATAGTATGGAAGGAATAAACAGCTGCCAAGATAGCAGTAATGTAATGAAAGTGATATGGGATTGTTATGACTTCGGTTACAACAAAATGTTACCTTCCTCAGGTCCATGAATAATTCTTGCCTATTGGAAGAATCTATAGAGCCATCTCCAAGTGAGTGTGAAGCATATGAGTAATATCTGAATCTCTCAGAGCTCACTTCAAACTGGAAATCCAAGGAATGTCTTGATTTATCTTCAGAGCTATTTCTAAAACCAACCATTTAATAGATTACTTTTAGGCTAGTTTAATCAGTCATATGTGACACTATTAGGCAATCATATTCTTGAATATGATAAGAACTACAAACCAAGCTACACGTATTCCTTCAAGAAATATACATAGGTCCACATTGTAGAGGATTGCAAACATCACCCACCCTCCTTTTCTCTTCCCAACCATGCCATCACACCTATACAACATAATGGATTTTTCCAATAGTTCAAAGAGTTCGAGGATAATAATAAAAAAAAAACACCTTTCCTTGAAAAAACATGAACTTGCAATCAAGTGGCATGGTTTCACTAAATACAATAACAAATCGATAATTTTATTTTTATCTGCATACTCTTATGAACCATGAAGGTCTTGAATCTCTAATTCTTAAATTGTTTCAATCACCAACTTTACATATAAAATACATTAAGACCATTCGATTTGCATCCTTAAATGATTCAAATCAATTTTATATCAATCTGTGGAAATACAATCACACCAATTAGATGATGAGAGTTTATTTTTCTAACTTATGGTACGAGCTTATGTCTGGATTTGTGTTATAAATTTAAATTTGAGTTTTGGAGGGATTTTTTTTTTTTTTAAATGTGGGAAATGTTTGTATCGCATTTTGTGTCGAGCCTATTTTTTGGACATTAAAATGGTCAACAAATCATCAAATCATATTTTTTCACTTGGTGATGAAAAATTGGCATTAATAAAATTTGGATAATGCAAATTTACATTATAGGAAGACATAATTTCATGTTGTTGATGCAAACATTGATGCACCATGTGTCACTGAAAGAAAAATTACTAAATTGGAGAACTATTATCTTGCCAAATTTAATGTGACCATGTCTGATGCAAATTATATTAGTAAAATTTATTGATGCATATTTTGTGTCAGTAATAACCCAAAAAAAATCTATTAAAAACTTGTCACAAATTAATGAAAATATACCAGTGAATCTCAATAAAATTATTATTCTTTTTTTTAATTTTATTTATTTTAAGATTATGGATTATGAAGACTCCATGTATTAATAAATGTATTGTAGACACATAATTATAGTGGTCACAAGTACTTGACAATTTTAATTCTTGATGAATTTTAAATCACTTAACTCATGCTCAAATACATGACTCTTATTCGCCATTCCTCTGGTCTCTATTTATATACAAGCCTGACCCCTCTATTCATCATCACTACTTCACATGAATTTCCAAGTCAATGCTCAAAATTGCTTTATATCAATCTCCTGATGCTTCCAATCTTAGGATATGTGTCCCTAATTTTCTTGGATAGGTTCACGCTAGGTAGACATGCTTGTTGTCACGGACCTGTTCACCTAGTGAGGCCTTGTACTTGTGCCATTTAACAGGTAGTTTCCAAATTTAAAAATATTCATTGGGGTCATTCATATGATTCACAAGTTGGTTACAGGAAATTATTCAAAATATTCATAATAAATACAAATCAAATGCCATTCATTATTCCTAGCTTGACACTATTTATTAAACACATATACATTATTGCACATTGAGAAAATATGCCATATTCTTCCCAAATTCAAGACCATTCACTAGAAGCAATCAAAATCCAAGCCTAAATTATCTCAAAAAAAATCAAGATCTAATATATTCAAGCATCAAAGTCAAATCTCTAGATGCATACACATAGTTGATGAACATAATTGCACAATCACTCGGGATGGGAGAACTATGTGTGGCTTAATTCTCTCTTAAGAATATTTGGATGCATAGGTAATGACCAATCATCAAAGGGGGTGATTGAGGTCAATTCAACCCATTACACTTATTCTAACTTTATATAGGTTTTTAGCTCTTGTGAGCACCCCTAAGGTTTACAAAGCAAAGAGAAAAAAAATAGAAATTTCCACACAGTGATAACATAAGCAAAGTATCTCAACCCAATCAGCAGACTTGAAGGTGTAAGTGATAAAGCAATTAGTTTCATCAAAGTCAAAGTGGAAAAGTCTATAGTCAATAAACATCGTGGCCTACATTATTGTCTAGGGAGCATGTACCTATCCAGACATAGTAAAAAAAATCTACTATAAGTTTGAGTTGTCATAGTCTTACTTAACCTTAATTTACACTAGCAGACATTAGTTAAAGCATTCAACCCTTTAGTAAACTAGTTTCTAACACACTTCTCTATCGACATCGGTGAAAAACTATCTTATGCATAGATTGTTAAACTCAAACAAAGGTCTAATAAGCCAATCATTAAATATTTTTGCAATGCAAAACTATGTTAGCTAAGATGAAAAATTCCATGGCAGATAATGAGTTACAACATATCTTCACACAAAGTTTGCTAGTACCACTCCACAAATGTATCATGTTTAAAAAACTCAAATATTTTGATGAGTTATGCCATATAGTTAAAAAATAATAAGTAAAGCTCATAACTTTGAACAAACTTGAGTACACACCAAATACTCCATCTACTTCAAATACTAAGTTTCAAAACAAATCAACCTACAAGGTTAAATCTAATAAAAGCAAGCATGAAGCATAAGTAACAACCAATGCAATATCAAAACCAACGAATAAGCTTTTGTCATCAGCCCCACCAAGGTGGTAATTTTACCATCACCTATCATTGCACCTCAACATTACCACCCAATGCACTTTGAAATATTTCACCATTTGCATGTTATATATGGCATTTCCCTTTCTTCCATGGGTATGAGTATGGTGTTTAGGTATGTTCTTAACCCTGATGTAATTTCTCTAGGTGTCAATATATTGGCAACATAGATGAAAAGAAGCCATGAGATAACCTTTGGAATCTTAGTGCCGTGTCGCCATATCAATGTCATTGTAGCATTGATTTGCGTCTCACATTGGGCGTGGACCCCTATCGCAATTAAATTAGCGTCATGATGTCATTGTCCACTCTTGACAATACCAAACGTCCAATCAAAGATCCCACCACCCTACATTTTACACACCCTTTTGCAATGGGTGCAATACATGTAAATCCAACAATTGCCCTAAATCTTTATATGGTGTAGGATATCATTTTACCTTACCATCACCACTTGACTCCCGTTGAATTATTTCCACCCTTAACAATAAAAATGGTCATTCAAAGATGCTACCACGTTGTAAACTATAGATCCATTTGTAATGCGTAATGGTCATGTAAATCCAAATGTTGTCTTGAATCTAGGTCTTTTGTTTGATATGGCCCCCTTGGTGTACGATATAATCAAAAATACCAATCCATTTCCCCTGACCATCGTTGCTCATCTCACTTTGAAATATTTTACTATTTTCATGTTCTAGTAGATATACATGCAAAGTTTAGTGACATGGCAAATTTGTCAATGCAATATTGAGCTTCTATCGAACTATTTCAGTTACCTAATAAATCCCTGAAACATGTGTCACCTAAATGAAAACAGGGGTTAAATATCCAATAGCTCCTCTAAAAATGTAGAGAATGCACCATGTGTCAATTTAGAAGAAATTAAAACTAATGGACAAAAACTATGACTGCTTAAGCTATTTAAAAACTAATTTGATGACTCTAAAATCAATTAGATAAAAACTGTAAAAGGCTCTTTCAGTGTAACCACTAGTGCTGCCAATTTTTGGTAGTCTATTGGACTTAGGAACACATCCACACCAGTCTCTACATACTCTATACAAGCACTTTAGTGCTCTGATGTATATAAAATTAGGCACCACCTCGATGATTATAGCTTTCCTTGTGGATGTTGCAACTATCATATTGAAGAACATAAGTTACACTAAAATGGATGTAAGTTTATATTTTGATAAGAGGGGCTTTGTAAAACCAAAGAGTGTAAATCGAGAGTTGTACCTCACTCAACACCCATGACCGCTGACCCCATCTCACCTTTTGTGCACGAAGTGTATATATATATAATATTTTTTTATATTACATGTTAGTTATTATATAATATATTATAATATTTTTGTAAATTAAACATTACTTATATAATAGACATGAATATTATATTATGTAATATATAAATATTATATCATATAGTATATATTATAACATTTTTTTAAATTAAAGCATTGACAATTTAAAACTTCAATATAAACGATTATAAAGAGGCTCAAATTTTTAAACTTAAAACCACCACCTAAACATCACAAAACCATGAATTGGGAAAAGGTGGTTTATTAAAGACTTGAAGTCAAAGCAGGTTGGCAACAAGGGAATGAGAGAAGTCACAACTTTCACATTATTTCATAAACGATGTCCCCTTATGCACCCATGTGGCAGGGAATTTGAAAAATCTTTGATACTCACTTCAACCATAATGAAAGCAACAAGATAGACTTCAGAACCTCAATTTATTGCCCCCATATTAGCAAAATTACATTATTGATTTGATTTGCACATCAAACGTGTAGTCTTTTTGTAATCAAATAGAAAATAGTAAATAAAAGATGCCACCACCTTGCAAGCTACAAACCCCTTTGCAATGGGTGTAGCTCATATAAATTCAAGAACTGCCCTGAAGTTGGGACATGTGTATGAAGTGTCTGATATGGTGTCAATATATTGGCAATGTAGACAAACGTAAGCTGTAATATAGACTTTAAAACCTTAATGTCTTGTCTCCACATCAACAACATTATAGTACTAATTTGAATCGAACATCAGACATGGATCTTTCTTGAAATTAAATCATCCTCATGTCTTCCTCATCAACCCTTGACAATAGAAAACATCCAATCAAAGAATCTGCTACCCTGCACGCTGCACACCCTTTTGCAATGGGTGCAAGTCATGTAAATCTAACAACTTCCCAAATTCAGATATGGTGTAGGGTATTATTGCAGTATATTCCCATTTTAACCATATGACGTGGACAACACCTAATGCGTGAGAATTAAACCTACCAAACCTACTTGCCACCTATTAAAAAATATTGGAACGTGAATAATTATTTTAATCAGCTAATGTAATAAACATTATAAAGGCTATTATATAGCTATGAAAGTAGTTCAAACAACCTCCAATAAAATAGCATAGAGGCATAACCAAATAACCTAGAATAAGTCTACGGGTGAAACAATAAACAAATTAATTAACTCTTATTTAGAGTTATTTATCCTATGGTGAATTAATCACTATAAAATATTATCTAACATTCCCCCTCCTTAGTTCAACATATATCGAAGTGAACATGAGAGAAATTCTCTAAATGCCTCAAATTTGTCACGTGCAAGTGACTTAGTGAAGACATCTGCACATTGTTCTTCTGTCGGGAAATACTGGAGTTGGATGTTATGTTATTGTACATGTTCGCGAATGAAATGAACTTGCACCTCAATGTGTTTTGTGCATTCATGAAAGATTGGATTACGAACAAGTTTGAGAACACCCTCATTGTCACAGTACAGGATGGTAGGCGTCTTCTACGATACTTGCAATCTTTCTAGTATACGATGTAACCCAATCACTTTGTAGGCAGCTCCTCTTGCAACACGATATTCTATCTTTAGTGGAATATTGAGAAACAAACTTTTGTTTCTTGCTCCCCAGGATAAATGTTAGGTTGTGGAGCTAAAAGCTTCATTGATGCAGACACAGAGGAGGTTGCAGAAGGGTTGCGGAGTGTCACAGACAACGGCGTAAGTCAGGCCAATCGACGTTGGCATGATAAGCCAGGAGAGCAACCGACGTCAGTCAATAGTCGGTCGGCGTCGGCGACCCCCAGGCAAACAAGGACCGACGTCGGTCACCTGTGTGGTTCGACTGCGAGTGTTTTACGGGCAGTTAGTTGACGAACCAAGTGTTTGCATGTCAAGAGCCAATTTTAGACTGAGAGTTGCGGATCTAATTATTGTATTATGTGTCTAATTATTGTTTGGATGAGATCTATATAATAGACTCATGGATTGTATTGTAAACTAGTGCTAGAGAGTAAGAGAGCAATATTATAAGCTCCTTCTGTGTGTGAGGTGAGCAATGGTGTGTTCCTCCTAGTGCCATAGTACCAAGTGTGGGTGCTGGATTGGAGAATCAGCAGGGTTCTTCATGTATGTATGATCTTGGTCATCAGGTGAGCATGGCTTCTATAGGAGATCTACATGGTAAGTAAGATCATTGATCTGTAGGTGTATGTGTGTGCAAGGTCAAGGTTCACAGGTGTGCAGAACCAGATTGATTTGCAGGTGTGCAAGATCAGAGAAGACAACAACACAACAGGGAGCAGAATCAGGTGGGATCTACTTAGAGTACAGGTGTGTACTCAGAGCAAAGAGGAAGGCAAGGAAGATCCTTCCATAAGTAAGGTCTATTGAGGTGCAGGTTGTTGCAGGTTCAGGAGAGATCTACTTGAAGTACGTTGAGTACTTGTGGAGTACGTTGAGTACTTGTGGAGTGCGTGGAGCACTTGTGGAGTGTGTGAAGCACAGGTGTAAGGTGAACACCAACTCAGTATTTGAGTTGGGTGTTGGGACCTAAAAAAGAGAGCTTTGAGGAGAGAATTACTGTTCACTTGAGGTGTGGGAAGCCTCTGAAGAGGTGGTGGAGAAGAAGTGGCATCTACTTTATTGTATTCTTTTCTGTATGAGTATTAATACAAGTTGTGTATTGTCTCTCATATCTTGTGTTATTTCTGGATTCTAGTTACTTGTTGATTCTGGTTATTTCCTAATATTAAGTTGCTTGTATTTGGTAATCAATTGTGTGCTTCCGGTATTCATATCCCAACAATAAAGGATCAGATCCTAAAAAGAACACATATCCAGAAGTGGATTTTCTGTCATCAGAGGATCAAATCCTAAAAAGAACACATATCCAGAAGTGGATTTTCTGTCATCAATATTTCCTGCATGATTTGAGTCAGAATATCCTGTCAAGAAGAAATTATCATTCTTATATTCTAGGCCGAAGTCCATTGTACCCTTGATATATCTTAGTATTCGCTTTGTTGCTTTCCAGTGAGACATCTTTGGCCCCTATATGAACCTTGAAAGATAGCTAGCTGCATAGCTAATGTTTGACCTAATATATGTTAAGTAAATAAGACTCCCAAGCAACTATTGATAGAGAGTTGGATTTACTTACGGTGATGGATTTATACGAGACAACTGAAGCCTTGTCTCCATAGGTGCATCAATTAGATTACTATCCATCATCCTAAATTTATCGAGCATTGTCTTGGAATATTTCATCTAGGACACAAAGATGTGGTGTTCCTTTTGCTATACTTCTAATCCAAGACAATAGTTTAAAAGCCCGAGATATGTCATGCCGCATGATCGGTTAAGATCTTTCTTGGTTGCATCTATCATCTCCACTGAACTGCCAGTGATGACTAGATCATTGAATATACTACAACGATTACAATATCTCCCCTTGTTTTAGGTAGAGATTTGGATCGTAGGGACATCTTTGAAATCCATGTTGGATGAGATGTTCATCGATATTTCTGTACCAAGCTCGGGGAGCCTGTTTGAGACCATACAAAGATTTTATTAGTTTACATACTTTTTCTTCATTACCAGGTGAGACAAAATCTTTTGGTTGTGTCATGTAAATTTCTTCTTGTAGATCTCTGTTGAAAAAGACACTTTTACATCCATTTTGTGGATCTTCCATCCAAATTATGCAGCAAGAGCAAATATCATTCTGATTGTTTTGATCTTGGCCGTAGGAGCAAATGTCTCCTCATAATCTATGTCTTCTTTATGTGCATAACCCTTATTTATTTCCAATGATTTAAAGGGACGATGCCCAGATGTTGTTGTTGCAACTATGTTAGGTTATGGATGCAGTAACTTAAGCACGATGACTTTACCCATAAACGTGAGTCAAAGGCATCGCTTGTACCGAACACTACAATTGAGTTTGAAAACTTGTGATTTTCTAATTTATTTGCTTGCAAGAATGAAATATTACAATGTTTTTTTGCAAATACAAAGTACAATATACATAAAAAACACTAAATCCGTATTTCAAAATAATATCGCCCCTTTTAAAATTTTTTTATGACTTTCCTAGCTAAATTTAACTAGTTACAACTAAATTTGGTGGGATTGCCAAAGTTAGTGGAAATGCCAAAGTTGGTTTTTCTTTCAAAATTGGATTTGGGAGGATGTGAACCTCCAACCTACTCTTTGCTAAAAAGGCGACCTACCAACCCATCTATTCATAAATACAAGTATGTAAAGGACAAAACTTGTAATTAAAGACTTAAAAATTGCAAACCATACCTTGTGAAAAATACCACAAATTTGAAGATAGGCGGTTTTGGAGATAATTTCCTACAAAGAACCTTTTTTTAATGGCAATTTTGGATGGAAAGAAGGCGGTTTTCAACTCTTAAACGCTGATTTTGCTTCTTTAAAGAAATTTAGCGCTCCAATGAAGAATCAAATCCTTATAACCATTAATGCACTTTTTCTTAATATTTTGAAGTGGATTTAGCACATCGCCTTTCCTTGACCAAACATATGAAGGCATGCTGCATATATGTTGATTTTATCATTCCAAAAAATAATATACGCTGGAAAAAGAATATTAAAATGCTTTATTTGCATAAATATTGTTGTATTTTCAGTAATGAGAGTAAGTGCTTCTCCAAGGCATGTTTTAATGCCAAAAACAAAGACATTCAATTATAAATTGAATAAATGCATATCTGAGAGCACGGGCTGCTCATTCATCCTTTAGCTGTGGTATGAGGGTGCCTCGGGGCTCCACGTTCTGCAAATATCTTGGAAAAAAAATACCTTCTCTGATACCAAATAGTAAAAAATATTAGAGCATGAATAACTATTTTAATAAACATTACAAAGGCTATTATATAGCCATGAAAGTAGTTCAAACAACCTCCTATAAAATAACATAGAGGCATAACAAAATGACCAAGAATAAGTCTACAAATGAAACAATAAGCAAATTAATTAATTCTTATTTAGAGTTATTTACCGTATGGTGAATTAATCATTATAAAATATTATCTAATGCCCCCTGGGACCGATCGCCATCGATCACCTTTTCTCTCAACGCGTACTCCTCAACCACGACATTCACATTATATCACCAATCTTACCCCCTTATGCACACGTGGAATGCACTTTTTAAACACTTTGGTACTCACCTCAACCTCAATGAAACCAATAAGATAGACTCCATAACTTCAATGTATTACCTACAAATCAACAACATTGCATTGTTGCTTTGATCCACACATTAGACATGCATTCCTTTCGTAATCAAATAGAAAATAATCATTAAAAGATGCCACCACCCTACAAAATACAACCCCCTTTACAATGTGTGTAGGTCATGTAAATCCAACAAGTGCCCTAAAGTCGAGGCATGTTTATGATATGGATCGTATGGCGTATGATATAACTTGAGATACCCTATCATTTCTCCTCATCATCACTAGCATGTAATTTCTGGAGGTGTCAATATATTTGCATCATAGACGAACATAAGCTACAATATAGACTTTGGTGAGATGGTGTTGGTGGCAATGGGTTTCAAGTTACCCACAAAACTAAATTAAAACAAAAGTTGTTTGATCGTATATTGATGTGTGTGTTAATGTCAACAATGTCAAAAGTATACACTCTAGACTGCAGTTATTAATAATATATTGTACTATATAATATTTATATATTATTATATTTACATATAATTACAATATATTATATTATAAAATATATTTTTTGTGTTTTTTTTTGTAAGTGTTTTCTTTTCATTTATGGAGTATATTTCCCTTTTAAGTGTATGATGTGGGCACACCCTACTACATGTTTATTAAACCTACCAACTCTCCCTGCCACTTAAGACTGATCGCCAATCGACCATCTTTTCTCTCAACCAGTGACTCCTCTATGACGACATTCACATTGTATCACAAACAATGCTCTCTTATGA
Source organism: Torreya grandis (assembly GCA_037957365.1). Classification (NCBI taxonomy): domain Eukaryota; kingdom Viridiplantae; phylum Streptophyta; class Pinopsida; order Cupressales; family Taxaceae; genus Torreya; species Torreya grandis. The sequence goes on from JARHVA010000315.1 coordinate 2,338,079, forward strand.
AATGACCAAGACAAAACCCAATCACCCACAATTGGCTTGACCCCAACATGTTGACCTTTTCACCTAGCCAACACATCTAAACCAAGGGAGTTGCAATTTTGACATAGAGATTGGGCAAAGACACTATCTCTTTCTATATACATTATTATTACTATATATTATTTATAATATATATTATACAAATATAACACTATATAGCATATCATATTTAAAATTGTGTTTAATATTATTATATATTAAAAAATATAGATATATCATAAGACGTGCCACTACATGCCCCATTCTCACACCATAGGAGTAAGCCTTGCTATCATGCCACTAATCTAATGCAGGTTGCGACAAAGTCATACGTGGACCCTGCAGGTCCCTCTGACGCCCCTGCTTCCCTTTATTTTAGAGCATGCATTGACGTGGACCAAACATTTTCCACTCTTGATGGAAGAAGTCCCTCACGTAACGCATTTATGTTTATGTCAAAACAACGTTCTCGTAGAACAGACGGTGACAAAACGATGGCATGATGATATTATTGGTGGAAAAGCGAGGGACAAAAAGGTATAAAAATATACTACACTTGTCGATCCTGCTGCAACATGGCCTCCCCCCGTATTTGAGAATTTAAACATTATCTTGACTTTTTGTTGTGTGACCTTGAATACTACAATATAATTAGGTCCATGGGGATATCAAGTATGGTATTGGGTTAAGAATGTGACCTTGAATAAATATATATAAACTCATGATGTTTTAAAAAAAAAACTTGGAACATTTTTTAAGATGCTTTCTTGGATATAATATTAAGTCAACCCATGGAAGGCGCTCTTTTTGGCATTGGTTAGTTTTACATGGAAACGAGTGTCATCCCAAGCCACAGGGTCTTCTTGTCGAACCTCCCCATTCCTTATGCAAGGAATACATGTGAGACATTTTATTTTTAATATTTAAGTCTATTCTCTTTCGCAGTACAAAAATTTACATCACTGAAACTACATAACGGTATGTAAACAACTAACATTATCTTATATATCTAGTTTTCAATATATGCATTTATTACAAAAACAAATCCAATAAAGCTCAACTTTTTCTACAAAATACATACTATTCCTCTAATGCATTTTACTTGACTGGACCTTGTTTATGATGTTAATTTTAGTTTATCAGCCCAAGGGGGAAGCTCCCAATCCTTTACCACCAGCGCAATTTCAGAAGAGTGGAGCATATTGATGTCAAACATTCAAAGACCCACTACTCTTCACCGCGAGAGGTTACACCGTCATAAATATGATGGAATTGTTGAACAATTTCATGTGACAAGAAGGAATGCCATGGTGATGGGGTTCAATGTTGTGGAAGTACATGTAGTGCATGAATACCTGATCGACTAGTTCCTCAAGGATGGCGTGAATGATAGGGCGGATGATTACGATGAGTCCCTTGTGAAGAGATGTCATTTTATTGTTGAAGTGTTGGAGGTGGTGGTGAATGAGATTGGCACATAGCACACTGCCATATGCTTGTCACCCATCATAGATCATATGGGGCCCACTAATTCCAACCCTCTCTCCCTCGCCTCTCACTGAATTCACGTGCTCAATTTGTATCCTATGGCTTATCTCCACACGACTGACCCTGGATTCACTAGAGAAGGCCTCACAGAGCATGCGCCTTAGGGTGAGAGCATGGCCGAAAAAATGTGGAGTATCATGAAAAAACTACATAGGAAGGCTTACGAGGAGTGGTGGATATACAAGACATAGTGCCATGGAAGTTGTCTTGAGCGGTAGTGTAAACAAGGTATCATTCGATAGGGTTTTCATTTCGAATCCAAATTTGCCCTTAAGACTCGCCATAGATTTGCTCCTTAGATTAGCATGTTGGATCTTTGTTTGATACATTAAGGCTTTCATTTATAACACAATGTCAACTATTTTAGTAGAGATGTTTAACACTTCATGCACACAGAATTCAAAACTACGGCTCAAAGATTCACATCTGTGATACCATGAGACGAATCTTTGAGGTTAACACCCCAATAAAAATGCCTCCGACATAATTATTATGTGGTTACATATTTATTTATATTATTCATTTTTATATATGAATGTTACATTCAAATTTATTTATAATGTCACAATCAAATATTAATAATATTTAATATTAATTTTAAAATTATAATTATACATTTTATAATTATAATCATATAATATGATAACATTATTTAAATAATTAATAATATTAAGTTGACTTAGTGTTTCATTTAAAATCAACATAATGTTAAACTTTATATCACCTTCAAATCAATCTCATGTCACATGCACTTAAAACCACCTTAGTGTCACTCACTAACGCCATTTTAATGTCACTCATTAACGTCACCTTAATGCCACTTCTTAATATCATATGAATGAAGTGATGTTAAAAAATGACATTAAAGTAGCTTTAAGGTCTTTAAATGGGTCAACTTCATCACATCATCATATACATTAAAGTAGCTTTAAGGTCTTTAAATGGGTCAACTTCATCCCATCATCATATACATTAAAGTCCAATTAGTCAACTTCATCCCATCATCGTATACATTAAAGTCCAATGGATCAGCTTCATCCCATCATCGTATACATTAAAGTCCGATTAAACTTGGCTCTCTAAATTTAAATCCAACTTTTATGGGTTAATTTATATAAATCAGTGACAAACTTTTGGCAAAGGGAAAGAGGCAGCGTAATTGTTTGACAAAATGCCCAGCTGAAAATTGCACACATGAAGAACAATCATATATTTAACAGATTTTCTTCTCTTTTCAGCAACACAATCATATATTTAACAGATTTTCTTCTCTTTTCAGCAACACACTTTTCCAGCAACCTCAACTTACTCCAGGATTCACTTGCTCTGACACCAACTGATTATATCACCACTCTGCCTCTCCGGCTTACAAGGATAAACCTATTTTATCACCTTCAAACCTGCAAATATGTACGTATTCAACTGGAATAACAAAGCTGTCACTTCTTCTCAATCAATGACAAAATGCATTACTGCTGATGTTTTGTATATGTGAGTTCATTTATGTCATCTCTTTTATTCTCTTGTTGCTTGCTGCTGCGTCACCAGAAATCAATACGTGGAAGAACATTCGCTGTCGGAACCAGACATTCTATCAGTGAACATGTGGACCACTTTTTTGACTTGGACATTCAGGGAACAATAAATTCCGTGGTCCACAGAGGTCATAATTTCTAGTAAGTTAAACAATAGCAGTGGCATTAGCAGAACTCCCTCTTTTGGAATATTTATGTATTTTTATTTATGAATAAAATAAGTTTTAAAAAAAGGCCCAAACCTTTTTACAATAAAATCCAACAAATAAGAGCAACAGTCAACACTGGGTTATATTATATCCCAGGTTGTAACAATGCTGCAAACATACATCAAAAACAATATCCCAGGTTGTAACAAAGCTGCAAACATGTAACAAAAACAGCAAACATCCAGCATACAAACAATGAAGATACTTCAAGAATAATTAAGGTAGAGATGAGCAAAGGTCATTCAAAGTTTTTGTTGCCTCCCATTCTTCTTTCAGAAAATTCAAGGGTTCTGATCCTTTCTAAAATTCCTTACTATTCTCTGTTTATTTGGGTCATTCAGCCTTCTTATATTCCATGATATAACCTTCATTTGCAATATCTAGCTAACGGTTTGAAATCACTAAACTCCATAATACTCTGACTCCCATTAGCTACATCTTTTGCTGTCTTCCTACTTCAAACTTCTTTAAGATTCGGTCTTCCTATCTTAGTTTCCACCCCTAGGTCAGCAGACTTTTTTGCATGTCTAGTTACTTTTACACGTGTTTGATCCATGCTTTGTTTCATGCTCATTGAAGGAAAAACCATTGTTGCCCCAAGGGCTGATCCAACGAGCATGGTATCACTTTTTCTGTTTCCAACATAAGGTCACAGGTTGAATCCAAGTGTTGACTCTCAACTTGAGGGCTTCTTTTCTCCTCTTCCAAAACATAAGTAGAGGGTGGCCTAGAAATTGAACCTCTTGGCCAGATTTCTCTTTCCAACATTGCAGTGTTCGTTTCTCCAAGAGCTGCTATCTCCCCTCTCCGTTTATTCCCCTCTTCTTCCTGTTCCATAAAATGAGTCTTCTGATTTTCTAAAACTTGAATATCGTTCCTTTTCTCAACCCTTATAGTTTCCTTTACTTGATATTTATCTTTCATGGGGCTAACCCCTTTCTGCATTTGCATTCTTTGCATGAGGACTGATATGAGAAGATCTCCAGAATGCTCTAGTTCTTGTTCTTTCTGTCTATTATTATAGCTTTTATCTTCCTCCTCCTTCGAATCCTTATCTTTCTTATCTTTAGCATCATGTAGAGTATTTTGAATATTCTCATCATTCTTTCACCAGATCTGCGGATCCCCATTTTGTGACGGTTTTGGCACACAAATGAGGTATTTTCATATTCTATTTGTTGAGCCCAGTTACCATACTTGGATGACAGTTTGATGGACAAAGATAGTTCCTTACCTATATTTGCATTCACACAGAATCAGGCGTAGACCAATCTTTTCTTAGATTTAATTACAACATCAAAAGCAATGAGTTGCCCAAAAGGTTTTGCTATGTCTGTTGTGATTTCATCCTCCCAATATTCCAGCAGAAGTCGTGGTAACCTAACCCAATTGGAACTAGATTTATATTTTCCTTCTCTAGATCAATACCCGGCTTCCATTTTATTGAAAATAATCGTGTCTTCCCTAAAAACCACAGTCCTCTCAAGAGGGTTCAAACACAATCCTCATGATTTGAAAAGGAAATCAAGAAAAATCATTCAACCATAGCTGAAATCTCTAACTGTCCTTTCGGTTTCCATTTCCTAGAAGCCGAGCTCCTAAATAAAAAAATGTTCGCCCAAGAACCCAGGAATTTCCCTATCAGAGTGTTTTCAAATCTGGGGAAAAATCTATCAACCACCGTATCAGGTACCCTCAGCAGAAAGCCTTCTTCATCAACATATGGATCCAGAGAGCAGCACACAACAGGATTCACTGATTTCTAACTTTTAGCCTCTTTGCCCACAATCTTTGATCCTCTGCTGCTTCTTCCTCGAAAACCTCGCCCGCATCAAGATTCTCATCTCCTGGATTTGGAGGGATCCCCCTGGGCCCCCATCACCATCTTCATCCTTCGATGTATCAAGATCACTGATCCCATCTACTCAGATCTGTCGCCCGAAGATTCCTGCGTAGAGCTCATTTCTAATTTGCCTTAACAGAAAATGCATGTTGATTCCCTTGCCTAGTACAGTTGATTCCCTCTTTTGGAATTTATCTCTTGAATGTGTTGAAAGATAAATTCAGATAGCAAAGCAATTGAAATTTCTTCAAGGAATTTGGTAGTGGACCAGATAAAAATTGGAGGAAAGATCCAGGTCCATGAGATACTTCAAGCTGCCCATTTTCTCCGGAATAGGACCCTCAAAGGCATTTCTTGATAGATTCAAATATTTCAGTCCAGCATAACTTCCAATTGAAGCTGGAATGACACCAAACAACTTATTGCCTGAAATGTCTACATATTGAACCGCTGTAATTTTTCTAATCTCTTGGCACAAGGACCCTTCTAAAAAATTCTGTGAGAGATCTAGAAAGAACTGCAGATTTTCACAACAGGTAAGAACGACTCCAGATATACTGCCTGACAGCTCATTGTAAGACAAGTCTAGCAGTCTAATCTCTGGCATCCCTTTAGACTGACAGGTATCTGTCCTGATAAGCTGTTATGATGACAATAAAGTCTTCTCAGCTCTTTGAGGTTACCGATGTATTCAGGAATCATCCCAGATAGCTTGTTCTGACTGAGAGTCAACACATCCCAGGTTTTGCAGGTGACCTATCTCACTTGGAATGCTTCATTTTAATCTGTTGCCATTCAAATATAACCTTTCCATTTTTTGAAAGGTTTTATATGCAGGTGGAATAAACCAACCCAACATGTTATAAATTTAAACCTAAGTAGTTTAAGTTGGAGAGATTTGTAACTTGCTGAGGTAAGCTTCCGCTTATGTTGTTGACTGATATTTCAAACCAAGAGAGATTAGGAGAAAGTTGGCCAATGGGTAGAGACAAAACATCAATTAAATGATTACTAGTCAAAATTATCAACCTTGGGTTCGAGCAATTTTTGAGAGCTGTGAGGAAGTCCAAGGGCTACCGTTCCCACTAAACAAATTGATTGGAATATAAGCTAATGTTGGGCACCATTCCACTCAGCTGGTTGAATTGCAGATAAGGTCTCAACTAAGCTGATTTCCCCATAGATTTTGTATTCTTAAATTGTTGAGTTTTTTCACAAAAAAGAGATGGAATATGTCCTGAAAAATTGTTTTGATATAAAGCTAATTCGTGAAGAGAATAACAGTTGGAGAGGGAAGGCGGTATTTCTCTTGTAAGCTGGTTCATCGAAAGAGAGAGCAATTCTAGGTTGATAAACTTGGCACCGAAATCTGATGGAATGTGTCCTGAAAATTTGTTTTCATCTAGAGCCAAAACTTGAAGAGGAGCAATTGGAAAGAGGAGGTGGTATTTGTCCTCTAAGTTGGTTTTTAAAAAAGATAGAGATCTTTTATATAGATGAATTTATCACCAAAATCTGATGGAATATTTCATAATAATCAGTTTTCTTGTAAGGCTAAAAATCAAGAGAAGAACAATTGGAGAGAGAAGGGGGTATTTCTCCTGTGATGTTTTTTTAAAGAAAGAATCAGCTTTTCCAAAAGAAAGGGTTTGTTACCAAAAAAATGATGGAATGTGTCCTGATAATTGGTTTTCCTCTAAATATAATACTAGAAGAGCAGAACAATTTGAAAGTCAAGGAGGTATCTCTCCAGTGAGCTGGTTTCCAGAAATATAGAGATTTTGTAGATGGATAAGCCAACCCAATTCATTTGGAATAGCACCTGTGAAACTATTTTTATATCCCAAGGAGACAAAGGAAGAGATATTTCCCAGAGAAGAGGGAATGATGCTTGACAGTTGATTCCAATTCAAGTTCATTGACTTCAACTGAGTGAGCATACCCAGTTCGAGGGGAATTGGGCCCTGGAGTTGATTATTGCTCACACAACAGCTCATTGGAAATGAAGCCTCAAAGTTGATTATCACTCACATTTAAGGCTATCAATTCTGAAATGGCTATCCAAAGAGGAAGGAATAACACCTGTTATATTGTTATGTTGTAGGAAAAGAATCGATAAATTTGTGAAGAAACCTAACTCATGAGGAACGGGGCCTTCCAACTGGTTCTGCTTTAAGGTTAGACTCTGCAACCTATAAAGGCCACCAAATTGTTTTGGAATGTGGCCGTGCAGGCTGTTTTTGGCCAAAGAAAGCAATGCAAGAAAAGACAAATTGCCAAGGAAAGAGATATTGAACCATTTAAACCCATACAAGTGAGGTTTGAGTTCAACAACTCTTACATTGTTCAAATTGCATTTAGCCCCCATCCAATTACAGAAGGAGATGCTAGAGTTCCAATTGGCTAATGAATGAAGAGGATCAAGAGTGACGGAATACTTGAATTGGAGCAGCGCTTCCTCATCAGTAGTGCTGCTGGCTGCATGAGAACGGACCACTGACAGCAACAACATAATCACAAAGACAATGGTGTACATTTTGCTACTCTACAACCACAAATCCATCCCTCCAATATCCTCCTCACAAGACAGATGTCAACAACAGTGTCTAGGAAAATTACAAATCAGGTAAGGCAAGATAAATTTTATAGCCTAAATGTCAATTCCCTGAGAGATTTCTTTATTAAATTTAATATTTCTATAAATTAGGTTACACATGGTATGTGCCCAAAAAAGATCAAAGAGCAAGCAATATGCAGGAAGTGATTAGGGGTCCTCCATATAACCTGCAATTTTCAAAGAAAAAATAAAGCAAAGCACTAATGTCAACGTTAGAGTTCAAAACCAAGATGTTTCCGAGTGTGAGAGATCAACATTAGCCCTAATTATTTTTAACTTTGTCCTGAATTTTTAAAATAAATGCATGAAACAAAATGAATTATTTGGAAATTTTACAAAATTAAAATGGTCTAAGAGGCCACAAAGTCGAAGCTACTATTCTAGTGGGTCTGAGGCCAAAAAGGGAATCAAGAGTCAAATTTGTGGAGCTGTAAATTCTTTCTAGAAAGGGGTTGCTTTATTATTTAATCTGATTAGAAACTTCCCTATTTACAAGTCTAACATCTTCAAAGAAAACAGAACTTAATTACATAATGGACGCTTGCTATGAGGGAAAACTTTTAAGGAAAAGTAAATTTTTAAAATTATTTAAATGTGGATAAATCTTTCCGAATCAAAAAATAAGAAATATATATAATAAGCAAATTTTAAGAAAAAACATAAAATTCACTACTGTTACATCTATATTTTGATGAATTTAACAACTAACAGTATACTATAAAATATCACACTAAAATTTCATAAAATACCATACACATAAAATTAATTAATACTTGTATACTTTAATATATTCATAGGTTAGGTTGTCACATGCTAAATACAAGGAAATTCAAAGATGAGCAACATCCAGCAATTTGACAAATAAAAACAGAGCAAGCACCAAAGTCAATGATAGACTTCTAATTTTTTAAAGAAATGAATGAAATAAGTATTATTAATTTAGTCAAAACAATATAGTCTACAGGACCATAGCTGCAGTTTAAGTAACATATAAATGATCAAGTCTATACTATACTCCAGTTTGTTTTCGAGAGTGACTTTTTATTATTAATTCTGATTTTAGTTTGGCCTGTTTTGACATATCTCCACCCTTCAAAGAAAGTAGGAGCTCATTGCATTGGAATTAGTTCTCTTTGATGAGATTTGGGGGCGATATCTCTGAATCTCCACCCTCGCTTCGCCTCCTCTCAACCCTGCCATTGACATCACTCTTTGCTTCCCAATTCCCTAATTTGTGGCAAACTAATATTCCCTCCTGCTTCAACTTGAACCACACAAATGCTGCATGCATATCTACAAACATTCTTTCCATTGGCTATGCTCGATTCCTGCTTAAGCGCCTCAATGCTTAAATACCTAGTCTAGTTAAATTTTACCATCTAAATTTTAAATGGTTTTGTACTGTCTAATTATGGATGTCAAAGATTTGTATCACAAGTAGATCGCAAATCCTTATTGGTTAAAGGGGCTTTGCTTATTTCTTTAAAAAAATTCTAATAAATTAAAGGGTTTTGTTTATTATTATAAAAAAATAATAATAATTTAAAGTACACAGGAGAGAAACAAAATAGGTACATATAGACATCAGCAATGATGGCATCAGCATTCAGACATTAGTTGCATTACAAGCGAGAGTTGAATGAGTGCTCAAGAGTCAAAACTACTCGAATACATGGGAAGAATATCACTAGTATGTCTACGAGTTGTATTACAAGCGAGAGTTGAATGAGTGCTCAAAACTACTCAAATACATGAGAAGAGTATTGTTAGCATGTCTAGGCATTGCATTACAAGAGAGTTGAATAAGTAGCGAAGAGTTGAATAAGTGCTCAAAACTACTCGAAAGAGTATTGTTCCTATGTCTATGAGTTGCATTATAAGTGATCATTTGTGGAGTCCATTATTATAATTGCCTTGGAATTGTAAGTGCTTAAAGCTATACACGTTTGCAGAATCGAGGAATTTCAGATATTTGATTAGTTTGATGGAATGCAAAGCATATATTCATTTAAAGAAAGGATTAGAAAAAATGATAGTGTCCTTAAGAATGGGCGCAAGAGGTATAATAGCAGCTGTGAATCGATGATCTGGTAATACAACCTCCTCTCCCCTCCCCTCATTTTAATAGCATTATTACCAAGTCATTCAAAGCTACTGTATATGTACATAACACCTTGAATAGCACCATAATTGCAATTTTACAGATCATAACATTACAATACAATTAATAATATAGAAAAGCTTGATCTACAAGTTATAATTTGGTGTGAAGCCATGAATGTTGTCTTGGTCATGGTGGAGGAAGGCAGGATGTTAGAGAATGGTGGTGAAGAGCTGAGTGCCTATCAGAGCATTAGTCGGCGGCAAGTGACCTTCAGGGGTAGAATCCACCAAATCCCACAAACTCACCAGGAAATAATTTGTAGCTATAATGCTCCTGCTCCGCCTCCAACTACTTTATCCATCCAATCTTTTTGAAGAATTCAGTGAAGTCTTGATTGACTCTGTTCCAAATCCTTTGCCACATGCTGTAGCCAAAGCAGTTGCTGTTTTGCTTCCTCCACAGCTCATCAATGGCATTGGGATGAGAGGCAGGGATGAAGTGAACCTTGGAGAAAAACATGTAATTTCTCTTCACGGCAGCATCCCCTGCAAGCGCTATCAGCAGCTGCCTCGTTTCTTGGTTTGCTAATGCCCATTCTGAAACCAATCTGTCCTCCAAACTTTGAATGATATTCTGCTTTCTTCTGCATGCCTAATTCCCATGCCTCCATTGCTATATGGGAGTGAGTGGGAAATTTGTTTCTGAGAGGTGGACTTATTTCTTTTTTAATGAGATTTGGGGGTGATATCTCTGAATCTCCACCTCTTCTCAACCCTGCAATTGCCATCACTCTTTGCTTCCCAGTTCCCTTTTACGTGGCAAACTAATATTCCCTCCTGCTTCAACTTCAGCCGCACAAATGCTGCATGCCTATCTACAAACAATTCTTGCCATTGGCTATGCTCGATTCCTACTTAAGCGCCTGAATGCTCCAATACCTACTCTGGTTAAATTCTACTATCTAAACTTTAAATGGTTTTGTACTATCTAATTATGGATGTCAAAGATTTGAGTAGATCACAAATCCTTACTGGTTAAAGGGGTTTTGCTTATCTCTTTAAAAAAAATGTAATAAATTTAAGAGTTTTATTTATTTTTATTAATAAATTTAAGTACACGAGAGTGAAACAAAATAGGTACATGTAGACATTAGCAGCAATAGCAACATCGTTCAGACATTAGTTGCATAACAAGCTAGAGTTGAATGAGTGCTCAAAACTACTCAAATACATGGGAAGAGTATTGTTAGTAATAAGTATGTCTAGGAGTTGCATTACAAGCGAGAGTTGAATGAGTGCTAAAAACTACTTGAATGCATGGGACGAGTATTTTAGTATGTCCAGGGATTTCATTACAAGAGAGTTGAATGAGTAGCGAGAGTTGAATGAGTGCTCAAAACTAGTCAAATACATGGAAGAGTATTGTTACTATGTCTAGGAGTTGCATTACAAGTGACCATTTATGGAGTCCAACGATATAATTGCCTTGGAGTTGTAAGTGCTTTAAGCTATACAAGTTTGAGGCATTGAGGGATTTCAGATATTTAAGCTATACAAGTTTGCAGAATTGAGGGATTTCAGATATTTGATTAGTTTGGTGGAAAGCAAAGCAAAGCGTGTATTCATTTAATGAAGGGATTAGAAAAAAATGAAAGTGTCATTAAGAATGGGCACAAGAGGTATAATAGCAGAGGTGAATCGATGGTCTGGTTATACAACCTCCCTTCCCGTCCCGTCCCCTCCCCTCATTTTAATAGCATTATTAACCAAGTCATTCAATGCTACTGTATATGTACCTAAAGATTTGAATAGCACCATAATTCCAATTTTACAGAGCACAAAATTACAAGCAAGAGTTGAATGAGTGCTCAAAATTACTCGAATACATGGGAAGAGTATTGTTAGTATATCTAGGAGTTACATTACAAGCGAGAGATGGATGAGTGCTCAAAACTACTCGAATACATGGGAAGAGTATTATTAGTGTGTCTAGGGTTGCATTACAAGAGAGTTGAATGACTGGTCAAAACAGAGTACTGTTATTATGTCTAGGAGTTGCATTACAAGTGATCATTTGTGGAGTCCAACGACATAATTGCCTTGGAATTATAAATGCTTTAAGCTATACAAGTTTGTAGAATGGAGGGATTTCAGATATTTGATTAGTTTGGTCGAAAGCAAAGCAAAGCGTGTATTCATTTAATGAAAGGGATTATAAAACAATGAAAGTGTCCTTAAGAATGGGCACAAGAGGTATAATAACAGAGGTGAATCGATGTGGTTATACAACCTCGCCTCCCCTCCTCTCATTTTAATAGCATTATTACCAGGTCGTTCAAAGCTACCGTATATGTGCATAACACCTTAAGTAGCACCAACACCACAATTTTACATAACATAACATTGCAATACAATTAGTAGTATAGAAAAGCATGGTCTACAAGTTATAATTTGGTATGAAGCCATGAATGTCGTCTTGGTCGTGGTGGAGGAAGGCAGGATGTTGGAGAATGGTGGCAAGGAGCTGAGTGCCTCTCAGAGCATTAGTCAGCGGCAAGTGACCCTCAGGGGTAGAATCCGTCAAATCCCATATAAACTCACCAGGAAATGATTTGTAGCTGTAATGCTCTTGCTCCGCCTCCAACCGCTTCATCCATCCAACCTTTTTAAAGAATTCAGTGAAGTCCTGATTGACTTTGTTCCATATCCTTCGCTGCACGCTGTAGCCGAAGCGGTCGTTACTGTGTTTCCTCCACAGCTCATCGATGGCGTTGAGATGAGAGGCAGGGATGAAGTAAACCTCAGAGAAAAACACGTAATTTCTCTTCACGGCAGCTTCCCCTGCAAGCACTATCAGCAGCCGCCTCGTTTCTTGGTCTGCTAATGCCCACTCCTTGGAACCCAATCTCTCCTCCAGAACTTTGAATGATATTCTGTTTTCTTCTGCAAGCTTAATTCCCATGCCTCCATTGTTGCATGGGAGTGAGTGGGCAATCTGTTTCAGAGTGGATGACTTATTTCTTTTTGATGAGATTTGGGGGTGATATCTCTGAATCTGCACCCTCGCTCCCCCTCCTCTCAATCCTGCTATTGCCATCGCTCGTTGCTTCCCAATTTTCTGCTGCGTGGCAAACTAATATCGCATCCTGCTTCAACTTGGGCCACACAAATGCTGCATGGATATCTACAAACAATTCTTCCCATTGGCTATGCTCAATTCGCACTTTACCGCTTAATGCTCCAATACCTAGGCTACTTAAATTTTACTACCTAAATTTTAAATGGTTTTGTATCCTCTAATTATGGGTGTCAGAGATTTTTTAATTGAAGTATGTAATAAAAATATTTTTATTAACCAAAAAAAAATATATAATACATGAGTGGTTAAAAAGTGGGTGGTATAATATTATATATGGAATAGAAGTGTGACATAAATAAATTGTTAAAAAAAAAATTTGTTGAGAACTAAAGATATAGCGCAAGGTTTATAGTATTATATCAAGGGTGATATCAATAATACATCGATAAAAAATAAGTAATAAACTATTAAGTTATATAGAACATCGATATTGTAAAAGGAGGAAGAGGAGGTGGTGGTGGTGGATTGCTAGGTTTATTCCCCCAATTGATCCCATAGGGGTGCAGATCGTTAGGTATGGGTTCCAAACCATCTTTTCTTAAGTTTCCTCCTTAACTTCTTTTGTTTGTCGGTGGCAGGCTGGGTTGGGGGAGGGGGCGGGCGATAGGGGGAGGGGGCGATGGTTAAATGAAAAGTGCCAACTTGCATATCTTCCCTTTCCCATCTCCTATAGAAGGTGCATACTCAGAATGTCCATACCCAGCCTACGATAAGGTCTACCCTCCATGACCCCTCCAAAGCAAGAATCGTTGACGAGGAGGAGGTGCACTAGAGAAAGTAGAGTGGCTTCATAATTTACAACAACGTTTGTTTTGGTCTCATTGTTCCTATTCCCTTATTTGAAGGTATTGGTGTGGCATGTTAAGGGGAACCCTGTAAACAGTGCAAGGGGCATTGCCTCATGGTCAATGGGCATTTCAAGGTGCTCAACCTTTCAGGCCACGTTTTCCACCTGTACTTGTATTTGTAGCATAACATTTGACAAGATATCAACTTTGTTGGTGGTAGAAAAATCTCTACGAAGATGTTCGTTGTTAAATACAACAAAATTTCTTTCCACAGCAAAAAGATAATTTTAATACAAATAATGTGGCAAAAGTTGCTTGAATCTTGCAAGGAGAAGAGTAGAGTGCCCCAAAAGAACTATGTTATAGGGGAAGGGTTCAGGTCTGAAGGATTGGAAAAAAGAATGAGTCCATCTCCACTTATCCTAGGTTCTAATACAAAACCAAAATATATGTTTTAAAGACTTAGTTTGACCACAAACAAGGCATTTGGTAAAGAATGCAACAAGCAAAAAATGGCCTTTTTAGGCTCTAAAACTGCAAAACAAATGGTTTGGAATCTTTTAATCCAAAGATGGGAAGAACAAGTATGATTTCACCTTTTTTAGCATTTCTCAGGGCACACTATTGGGAGATACCCATTGGTAACCATGCCAGGGTTTGTACCAAAGCATGGGAGTGGACACAGTCTAGTTCTAATATTTCCACCATCTAAGAAAGCCTTTGACTCCTATTTTGTGAAAGGCATAATCTGACACAACCATTTGGATCTCAACAATAAATTCAAAGTCTTAGTTGTTTACCTTGAAATCAGCCTTTAAGTCTTGCCAGTTGGCCCATGATCTAGACCTTTTATCAAAGATATCCCCTGTGACTTGAATGCTTATGTGAAAGAGCCGAATGGTTTTGATTCTAGGAACCTTTACCAAGGGATTCCCATTAATGGTAATAGTCAAGGACCACCATAGATAATAAGAATTGATGGAGAGGCTAGATCTAAACCCATCCCCCTTCACAGGTACCAAGGTTTGATGGTTTCCTAGGTTTTCCATAAACTTTTAGCCACAAAGGTGCATGTAATCTTGATAGGAACATGGGTGATAAATAGAGTTTGAAAACCCAAGTTATTATAAGCACCTTGTAATTTATCTCTAAATCTAGACATAAGGGGTATCTAGGGTTGAGAGGATTATATTAGCTTTTTCACCAGGGTGGTGAACTAAACTAATGAGCGAGTCAATTAATAGAAAACTCGGACAAACAATATTATAAATCTATACAATAAATATTGTTAAAAATAGTAAGTACAACTATTAATAGATTTTGTAATAAATCAAAAATAAATGATATTTAGTTGGTTTATTGTGCGCATATAGGTCTAAGAAGGAATAGGCTAGAAGTGAACTAGAAGATAATCCTAGAATAATTGTCATATTTTGGAAATTTTCCTCTTGTGGCCTCATACGCTTGTGTTGGATCTAGACAATTGCATTGGCATAGGTATCTAACTCTACCATAGGTGTCTTATATGGAGTATTGACTGGATCTCAAACCAACCAATTAGAGCCTTTTGGGTTTTCTGCCACTTTTCTTTTGATGTCTTCAGATCATGCACATAGTTTGTCGTTCTTTGTTAAATGATCAAATCCTAGCTCTTCAACCTTAGAGTGACTATGGAAAAAATGGGTTAGTGGGCTCACAGTGTCAAGTTGACTCCAAAGACCCCTCTATCAATGGGTGTCACCTACATAATCAATACTCCAAAGAGGGCCTTAGATTGATGTAGTTCTCCCCTATATGTTGGTTTGTGTGCACACAAGGGTGCAATGTGTGATAAGCAAATACATGTAATGACCTAACTTGTAACTTGGCAAATATGGCTCATGGGCTTCTCTTTTAATGCTTTAGACCTATAGATAGATTGCTCTTATGACTGATGTGAAAATAAGGACAAATAGGGTAGATTGTATTGTTTGAATGCTTCTTGGTATATTGCACTTTGAGTTATATGTGATTTCTAGGTTCTTTCCCGGTTATGAATGGATCAAGGTTGGTCTTACATATATAACAATCCCTTTTGAGAATATCTTGCATCAAAGCATTAAGGCCAACCTTTTGGATATGTTTCTTTTGTAAATTGGATGATTGAAGAGTTAAAAAATAAGTACAGGTCCAAAACTGGTAGTGAAAGATAATAATTAGGTTTAAATTTTTTTGCACAATATATAAGACCTGGTTCTCAAAATGACAATGGTTGGACTACGAGATGAGCAATTAGGCACAAAGAGATAGTGAATGTGAGCCTTTTAGTAGCATGAAGGTTTAGAACTAAAATGTACAACCATGATAGGTATTTGCAAAGATTACAATATTGAGTACTATATAAATCATATTTTATTATCTACATTTCCCCCTTTAATCTAGTAATGAAATTATTAGTTTAAAGGAAATAAATGTGTACTTGGGTGTGTATAACACACCTTGTCTTTGTGTGAGCCCAACTTGAGTGCTTTGTTGGCAACTGACTTGCAATCAAGAGCATGTTACAATATATAATCAGTGTATAAAATCTGAATTTGAAACAATTTGAAATGCTTGAAAGTAGAAAGAGCGAGGTTAGGAGTGCACCTAAGTCGATACAACCATCTTGCCTTTTGGCAATTTTATTTGAAAGTATGTCTTGTTACGAAACATTGAAGCTGAGATTAGGATAATTCTAAACCTGCAAGTGCATATATATTTAAATATTGGAAGACACATGCCCCTAACCTTAGTGTAAAGGTGAATTGCAACATGACCATTGAGCTTGTTTCATCTCAATCGTGCAACCCAAATATGTGCATATTCTAGTGAGTGTGAATGATTTAATCAACTCACACTATATATCTTGTGAGGATGGATGATTTAATCAAATCCAACCTATAATTATGGTGAAGTTAGATGATTTAATCAAAAATAATTTATAAGTTTGGTAAGATTGAGCAATTTGATCAACTCAATCTTCCAAAGATGAACCAACTATTATTGTAGATTAGCTCGATAACAATCTGTAACAATCCATCATGGGTATGATAACAATCTATAATAATATTTGAAATCTATAAATGATTTGATTTTACAATTTTTAGGTTTCCTTTGCATGTCATATGGACTCCATACATGTCTCAAGCTAAAATATGGGTAAAATAACAATACCAATGTATAAAATATTGCCACAGATATGTATATGAATCATATAACTATGAAATCTGGTGAATTTAAAATTGGTGTAAATGTGGAGGACATGTTTCTATGACATGCCCCCAATGAATATGGAGAATCTAAAAACATGTGTATATGTGGAGAACATATTTCTATAACATTATTGTGTAATTTGGAGATGTTTAGTATTGAATAAGTGTGGATGTCATGCATTTTTGACATGCCTTGATTTGAAAAGGTTAGTTAATGCAATTGCTCACTAATTTATCTGTTTCAGATACCTTAATGACTTTATCAATTTCTCATCTTTTTACATAATAATTGGCTTAAATGATTAAAATTTGGTATTTAAAAACCAAAACTAAAAGCAAGTACTAAAGAATAAAGACAATCTACAAACTGAGTTGATAACAGAGTTCACACAAAATCGAGCTAAATCCCCAAATTCGCTCAAAGGCTGAACTGGTCGATTAAAATGATGCAAAAATAGCATTTTTTACTTCAAATTGTCCTAATAAGGGGCTTTCGATCTGCAAACAAGTGTTTGATGTCCTATAAGAAGTTTGGCTATGGCTCTAGCTCTGGCTCTTCCAAACTATCTCTTGCTTGTCTCTCCCAAATCAAGGGTTGCACAAGTTCACTATAATGTCTCTTGAAGGTCTATGCAATGGCTCTTGGTCTATACTTGCTACTTCGTTGATGTAGACATATAAACTTGCTTTGTCTTCTAATAAGGGGCTAAAAGTTCCTTGTAATGTAACTAGGGGGTCTGTGTAATGGGCTCTTGGCCTTCAATGTGTTACTCCTATAATATCAAACATAAAAACTTTGTTTTCTCCTCTTGTTCTCCTTAGCAAGGGTTTAAATCTTACAAGCTTTCTTCTATTATTCTCCTTTACAAGGTCTTAAAGCTTACAAGCTTACTTACTCATCTTTAATTACAATATTGAGACTTTTAAAGTGTTTCCAAGGCACTTGATTTATGGGTTAAAATATTATCCCTTTTGCATAGGGTTAGGGATTCAAATCTCGTTGGAAAATGCCTCATATCCTTCATTTTTAGCAAGAAATTGAAAAATTAAGGGATAAATACAAGGTCATGCATTTGGTTTGTCAAATATGGCCTAGCTTGTTGTTGGGCCTTAAAAATAGGCTAAGTGGGGTGAGAATGTCGAGCCCCACTCCAACTCCCATGCACTAGATCATGAGGAGAATTTTTTGGCACTTTGGATAATGTTTTATCCCACTTTAGTGGGGATACCAATCAAAAGTTGTTTAAGAGATAAATTTCATCCCTTGTAACTTGGTCATGAAACATGTATTACATGAAACTTGCCTTAGAACTCGTATCACTTGGTGGAGCTTTATGAATGTCATGTTGAAGACTATGATTGGTCCACATGTTAGGCCGTATAGGTCTAGTCAGTTGATGATTTTAGCACTATGTTGTTTTTCCTTATTTGTTGCCACCTTCAACAAGCCATAACTTTCGCACAGATGTTTGTTTAACCCCCTTCAAATTATGTTGGAAAGCTCTTGATGAGATATTTGATGTGCAACTAGTTTCAACAAAATTTAGAACCATTAAATGTGTCTAGTGTGGAGATCCTCCTGGATCATGCCACCACTATAATCTGATTCTATAAAAATGTGGAATTCGTGCCTCTATGACATGCTCCCACTAATATGTCCCACCCCCCCCTCCCCCCTAATTGAGATTAGTGGAAGTAGAATATGGTAATTACCTTGCCTCAAAATAATAAGGTAACTGTATAAGTTGTGTATGGATCATATAACATATAAGAGCAACATGTCTAGGTAGATATAACATTAAGGTACAGTATGTGATTATATCAAAACCTAAGATGCATGATATAGATCATGGCAACATCTAGAGAGTAACAATATAGTATCAGCAAGAAATCAAACACACACACACAAGATCACTCAAAATCAAAGCAAAAAGAAAATGGTCCAAAGGGACCTCATACAATGGGTATGTTCAAATGCCACACAATTGAAGGGATATGACTCATTCAAATGTACAAATAACATAGAAATGACATACTCAAATGTCCATACAACAAATAATGAAATATTCAATTTTCCCAATAGGCAAGCAAAGGCATGAGGGCCGCAATCAATGGAGCATATTTAAATGCTCAAATAGGCAATATAATGCAAGACAACAAGCAAGCAAATAACACACTCAAGGAAGTGCATAAATGAAATCATGGAATATAGGCAACCAACATGAACATAACATACTAGTTCCTACACATGTGTTTGCAAAAAATATTAAGTACATAGCATATCAAGTACACTTTGAAAGGGATAAGCATGGATATAGGCATGTGTAAGTATATAAGCTCAAACATAATAACAAAAAGTATTCATAGAATAATATAACCTAGGTGTATTGTGATCAATAAGCAGATACCCCTAAAATACCATACAAAACATGGCATGTTGACACTTGATTCTTTGTATCGTATTCTTCATTTGTTAAAAACTATGTTTTACTTTCATTGCCCATGCAAACTCTCTTTTATCCTTATGCATCTCATCAGTGATGATTTCTCACATCCCACTAAAATTCCTGATGAATTTCCTATAAAAACTCATTATCATGAAAAGTACATACCTCAAATGTTTTATGTAGTGATGCCCAATCTAATATTGCCCGCACCTTCTCTAGATCCATTTTCCAAACATATTGAGAAATAAAATCTAAAATGTACTAATTATTTATGCATGAAAGTTCATTTCTTCAAATTTATGAGCAATTTTTCATCTTACAATTTCTCTAGTGTTTTGCGTTAATGTCACAATTGTTGTTCCTTTCTTCTACTTAAAATCAATAAATCCTCGAGATATGTTGACATAAAATCTGTAACTTGGTTACATATGGTTATGCAATTCGACATGACTTTATTTAGAGTTAATGTAGCACACATGTTAGTATTGAGAGTTATTATTCAGTGAATATGTGCAATCATTAGATTTTGAAGTGGCTATATTCATGAACATACATAGTACAAAGTACACAAATATTTCCTAATATAATTATCTTTATTCATATAATAAAGCATAAAACATCTGTTACATTCCGCATATCTCTTTACTCTATACTTTTGCACACTCTTGTATTGTTCTCTATATATTCTACTCCTATCTTTTCTCTAATTTTAATATTAAAACATAATTACCAATAATTTATCTATACAATCCAATGGTCATGTTCTTACGAGACATGCATCTTTTTTAGATAGTGTTTTTGTTGTTACGATAGGGTGCCAAACTTTATCGCATTGCCCAAATTGATATAAGCCTTTGTCTCATCAGCCTACATAATATTTCTACTATTACAACAAAGTTGGATTATCTATAGTGATTTCTCATGACTATCTATTTTTGTGAAGAATTATGCAAGTATTTTCCCTTCTCTTATAACCTTGTCTCATCCTTGAGATAACTCTAAAGAATCATGATAGGATAAATTCAAAACAAATCACTTTCTGCAATGTGAAAAAAAAGAACCAACTCAGGCGTAACATGATCAAATAACTAGAAACTTAGACACTTAGCATAATAAACTTAATTATCCTTGCTCGACTCACCTAGATGGATTTATTGGATAGTGGTACCTTTTATCCCAAAATCATGGGACCCCTTCTTAACTAATCACCCCTACTTGTGTATATATTTTTCATACTTCTCCCTCATTGTCTTTGAAAAAATTTCCTAGTTTAATAATACAACATTCATGTCCAAGATATTATATTCTATTTAAGTGTTCACCTTAACCACTTTGACCACATATCCTAGAGCTGGTGAAACCTCCCAAGTCTTCAAAAAAGCCTACTGATTTGTTATTATAGTTTATAGCTTTTCCATTTGATTGCTTAACAATGTTTTATAGTTGTCCATTTCCTCAAAGATAAATATTCTATGAGTTTTCTTCTCATTGCATTCATTTTGCATAGTGACCCATTTCTTCTGCTATTATGTTAAAGGATTTTTATTAGCATCATAGCTAGCAAAGGCTATGTTGAATTATAAATCTAGATTTTCTAATTCAATATTTTTTGTCCTGTGTCTATAAGGGTCAGGTAATAGAGTATGCAAAGTATGTTATTGCATCCCTCATGGTTTTAATTAGTTTCCCAATATGCTCCTTATATTCCTTTATTCTTATTTGATTTTCCTTTAGGAGAAGTCCTGACAGCCCTACCTCGTATTCCTCTATTGCTTCTATATTTATGGTGTTTGGATAAACTTTGGCTCTGACATGGACATTGAAATTCTCCATCATTTCTTCTAATTGTTTCTCAATTGGTAATGTAGAGTTTGGGTCATACTGGAGTCTAGTTTAATTATGGTTGTGAGAGACATTTTTATCCTTTCTTTTAATTTCATACAACTTTCCATACATTCCTCCTTACACGCTATATCAATTTTTTTCAAATGGTTTTCTTATCTATTGATGTCAACTTTTATAATGATGCCATTATTTAAGTCATTTGTTTGTATTTTGTTAGCTCAACCTTGATTCTTTAGAGGGGATCCATGTGTGTTATTGATGTAGAGAGAATAGCTCTGATCTCCCCCATAACATTATATAGCAGTCTCATCCTTTTCATGTGTTGATGGAGCTCCCAAATGTAACTCACTCATAAAATGGGTTACTCTTAGTTTTATAAGTAATCCCTTAGCTCCTATAATTACATTTTCTACTTGTTCATCAATTACTTCATATGGTAGGGGAGGGGGAAGGACAATATTCTTAGTAAAAGGTTCTATACAAAGGTTATCAACATCACCTATGAATGTAACTTTTGTAAAGCTTTTTTACATTATCCTTGGGGAGATGCATGATCTCCCAGCTACCATTCTTCTAATAATTCTCTCCCGTTCTATTTTTTTAAAGATATTCACATTCCCCTATTTGTTTGCATCTAACAAATACTTAATTTTATCCCATGTGCTTATGGTAGGGTCCCACTGTATCGATCCTTAGTGACTCGGTATGGTATTTGTAAAATATGTGCTAAAATTATAAAAATGTATCCCTAGCATAATTTATGAGTATAATTTTAATCGTATGTAGATTATACATATATTCCTCATAGAGGGTAGTATAAAGTTCATAATTCATGTCGATATTGACCATATCTCATGAAATATGGATGCTTTTAACTGTGGTATAGTCCTCCAATTTGTGTAATACATCTTTCATGTATTGGCCTACATCACATACCAAAATTTAGGGTTTTGGATGTTTTGGATGGAGAGGGCCCTCTGATTGGGCTATTATCCACTAAGTGTGATATTGACTTCATACTCAGAGATATATTCAAATCATATTTTATCTTTAATGGTCCTACTTCTCTACATAATTCTCTCTCATCTTTATTTCCTTTGTAATTATTTTTTACTCTCTATCTTGATTCTTTCCTCCTCTATTTTCTTCCTCATCTCTCTGTTTGTCATTATGTATTAATTTTTTACTATTTCTCTTATCTTTCTTAACTAATCTCTACTGATAGTTATCTACACCCTATTTTCCCCTATATATTATTTAAGTTCCCCCAACCATTTAGACTATATATTCTGATGAGTCACATATTTTGAAGATCCCCTTTCTTTTTGTATGCCATCCCTTAGTTGTTCATCCCTCGAAGGAACTCATTTCCTTACTTAGCCATCCCCTTATTTATAAATAACTTGCAGATAAGGAGCAGTACTCTTTTCAAGAATTTGCATTGTGTCCCTTCAAAAAATTTAGCTTTCTTAGTGTCAAAGTTTCACTAGACCTTGGAGGACCCAAATGAATGAATCAAGTGTTGTTTCAAACCAAGAATTAATTACTTGATTCAAATTTTTGATAATGAATTTAAGGGTTGTTAGTGTATTGGCGGTCCACTTTATTAGTTTCATAATGTAAAGTCTAGATACTTTTGTGTGCTTTACCTACCTTAGGATCCAAAGCCGCAATAATTGTGCAAGTATTACCAAAATTTATACTTCCTATGGTAAAAAAAAGTCTACTTTTAATTTCGATAATGAATCACTAGTCGTTATTATCTCAGAGTGTATTTTATTTTAGCACTTAGTCCCAACATCCTTGAATTTTTGTTAATGTTGGTTTTCAGAACTCTAATAAATACTTTCCTTCAGACATTAGATAACCAAAGTCTATTCATTTCCACCAAATGTTGACATAAAATCTAATACCTGGTTACAAGTAGTTATGTGGTTTGAGATGACTTTAGTTAGAGGTAATGTAGCACATAAGTTTATATTAAGAGTTATTATTTAGTTACTATGTGCATTCATTGAAATTTTAACTAGGCATACTCATCCACGTACATAGTAGATGATACACAAATATTTCCTAATCTAGCTCTCTTTATTCATGTATTAAGACACAAAATATCTATTACATTTTGTAGATATATTTACTCTAAACCTCCACACTCTCTTACACTATTATCTATATGTTATATCTAGATTCTCTTTCTGTCTTTTCTCTATTACAATATTATGGTGTAATTACCAATAAGATACCTATACAATCTAATGATCATGTTTTAATGATCCATGCATCTTCTTTTAATAGTGTTTTTGTTGTTACCATAGGGTACCAAACCTTACCACATTACCCATATCGGTAGAAGCCTTTGTCCCATAGGCCTATAGAATATTTTTGTTGTTGCGATAAAGTTGGATTCTCGATAGTGATTTCTCTTGACCATCTCTTTTATTGAAAAATCATGGCAATAAGATACAAAATGAAAAAATTACTAAAAATGGATTAAGAACTTCATTCATCAATCTCATGAATGTACTTGGTGTGTTAGTTAACCCAAATTGCATAACCAACTACTCGTATAACTCTTATTGTGTTTTTAATGATGTTTTCCATTCATCACCGTCCCTTTTATGAATATAACGATATCGGATTTTCAAGTAAACATTTGTGAAGTATCTTGCTCCACTTAAGGAATCCATCAAATCATCCATCCAAAACAATGGGAATTCACACTTTTTTTGGGTGGCTTTGAAATTAGTGCACAATCTCCATTATTATCCATTCTTATTAGGTGCTAAAACTGTTGGTATTGCACATGGGTTCAAACTTTATCTAATTAACCCTCTATCCAAAAAATCTTAAGCATATCTTTGTATCTCTATATTTTCTTTTGGAGTCATCATATGTGGCATTTTATTCAATAAACTCAAACCTATAATCAAATACACATGACGAGTTATACTTTTTATCGATGGTAATCCATTTGGCAGATCATTGGAAACAATTTCTTCAAACTCACTTAGTATCTCTTTTACTTTGCATGGAAGTTTCTCTTCTGATAATGTACCTGCACCAACATCTTATGTTGGCTTTAAAATCAATGCATAGAATGCGATATGTTTTTTCACCTCTTTCAAGAATTATTTTCATGAAATCATCAACACCTTCAAAGGATTTGGTGTATGTGTTATTCCATATTTACAAGATATATATGTATTTGCATGACCATTGTGTTGCACCTTTTAGTCAAATTTCCAAGGCCTCTACATTAAAATATGACAAACATCCATAGACATTATGTCACATAATGTCTCATATTTGTATGTTCTAATATGAAAACTTACTAGACATTGTGCATTCATTATAACTTGATGTCCTTTCAACAACCATGAAACCTTTATGGATTCAAATGTATAATCCTTCTCAAAGCCAGTCTATCTACCATTTTTTATGAAATTATATTATCTATGATAAAACTATAAATAATCAATTTACAACACTTACATCAAAACCTACAAATGATTCTAAACAAAATCTTTCTCTATGTAGAACTATTATCCTCTTTCGTAGGTGTTAACAATACCTTCTTCATCATGAGAGCTTCTCCAATTTTTGGTTCATATATGTTATGAATAGACACAACAATCTCTTCATTATCATGTGTGATATACACACTTGCATCAATTCTCCCATCAAATTCATTATGCACATGAGAACAATCAAGTGTTTTATGACTAGTCTCACCACATTTGAAACTTGTACCATTGAATCCATAACCTCTATGTTGTCCGTAGGATCTTATACCTTTGAAATTTCCTCTACTTCTCTCAGTATTAGTATCTTTGCAGTAGGAAGTACTTGCATCACCTTCTTCCATTTGTATAGATTGTCCTCTACCACCTTCACGTGTCCATGCCCACACATGAAATTTCCTTTTCCTCACGCCACTCCTTATTACTTGAATGATAAGTTTTCCTCCACCTTCAATGCACACTTATAGGCCTCTTCAATACACCATAGTTTGATTATAAGAAACTTGTATTGATTTTTTATACATAATGCATTCACATACCTTGATATATTTCAACACCATATTAAACATGACCCACTCTAATGGTAAGTCTTTAATACTTCTCAATCTGATATTTCATGCTCATCTCTCTCCATCATAAGTTTTGAAGATTCTTGAACAAACTCATGTTATAATCTATGCATGAATGAATTTATCATTCAGCTTTGTATTGAATTTATTCTAAGTCTTAATATTATTCTTTTATATGTACAATATTTTAGATTGAACATGTTCCTACCATAATGATGTGCAACCTTTCAAATGTGTGTCAGGGAACCTAAATCGCTTTGGATCTTCCATACTTTCATACTCAAAGTATTATATAACTCAATGATCTTGTAAATGAGCTCTTTAAGAACCAAACTTATAGAATAAATTTTGAGTTTCAACTTTGGTTTACTTGTCATTCTCATAATGAATCACAAGAATCGATCTTTAGGTTCATCTACATCTTATTCTATGTCCTGGTCTTCAGGTGCTTCTAGTGTGACTTCATTATTGATCTCATAATTTACAACAATAACATGTTACCATTGCATTATCTTTATAACCTCCATTCGGGATTACATATCTCTTATAAGTCCAACCAGATCTGCAAGCCTTGACACTCCAACCACTCTTGCCCTTCTACCATCTGAACCTCCTCTATATTTCTATTTCCTAACAAATCTAGATCAAGATATCAAATGATGATCTTAAAGATTCATATCAAAAACTTCACTTACACCTTCTCCCTCATACTCTCAGATGTCTGCAACTACTTTCTACCCACACTCATAAATGTGAAAAGAAATAGTAAATAATAAGGCCTACAAACCTTGATTCAATAGAAAATGATGCAATTGGTTTTGGGGGTCTTAATTAAGAGACGCCTTAGATCACATGACCCTCATAATACATAATGAAATATGTAACAAAATGCATGAAACACACTCATATATATATTAGATTTTAACAATAAAGAAATATAACATGCATAATGATAACAACGACATCAAAATCTAAAAATGAGATGCGATATAACATCAGATCCATAAATATTTGGTTGCTAACTCATAGTCTATACAAGTGTGACCAAATTCTCAAAACAATCACTTACAGTTTTTCTTTAAGCTCCAATATTCTAACCAACATCAACCATTCCAACTTTCTCTATTTCTCCATCTCTCCCTCCTCCACACAAGTGCATGGGCATGTTTATTTAGGTGCAAGACCCATATACTTGCATTAAGTGATTTACGCCCACTAACAATATTTAACATACCTTCTTGTGCCACAAATATTTAATTTCTCTCTCAATTCCAAGGCACAAACACATTAAAATGTAACACATCACAATATACTGCATACTAGAAATACTAAACAGATCTTTATCATCTTCCCATTACTCATAAAATTAAATACCAAATAGTCAGCAGTGGCTTGTTTCATGACACATCATAAGGATATGCACCCAAACGAAATGCACACAATGAAATTTGCACAAAGTCACAAGACCTCACAGATAAAACATATGTCAAAAATCCTTGTGCTATTATCCTCGTGTTTTCTTAAGAACACTATCACACATGCCCTAAATGAATAACAAATCAACAAACAACTTATGTAGTGAAGAATAAAGTCCACCAAGCAATCTCATCAACTATGATTCTCCTACGAAAAAAAATCAAACTCTCTAGGGAACCAAATAAATAAAGGATTTAGAAATTGCACCTTGAATCATCATAATACTATGCTCATGTAAAATATTAACACTAATTATTACGTAAAGCTTCACAAGTTTATATAGACAAACAATAATTATAACTTGGTGTTAAAATAAGCACGCAAAACATTACAAACATATGCACAATAATGAAGTTGTAAAAAATAACAGTTAGATAAATTTCCTAAATTATCATATATATTTTGTTGAAGCAAGATTTCATGTGAACCTGAATGCTCCTACATCAACTTGTCTTCATCATGTAGTCTCAGGGTCATAGAGTTGTGAAGTTCACTTCATATATTGGTTTCCTTTTGTGGACCCCACAGACGTGTCAAACACGTAATCGCATTTATATCCATTCAATTCCATAAGATTTTCATGCTTATATGTCACGTCTACATGGTCAAATCTTATGCAACATGATCACTTCTAAGGGGCATGATCACAAGAAAGTATCCCATTAAGATCACACCTTTTAATAACGTCATAGTTTATAATACTTTATACTTTAAATATCTGCCAATAAAAATAATAATAATCGAGTTGCTTTATACTTCCACACCATAAATATTATCCATGCAGCTCCACACCATAAGTACTATTGTGACATTGGGGCTAAGGCTAATGACGATTTGCCTATTTAAATTAATAATAATGATAATTAGGCAACTTAAATCTTCCCTACTCTAAGTATTATCCACGTGGGTGAATGGTCACAATACTGTTAAATATATAATTATCTTTGTAATGTTCATGTCATCTTGCTTTAATAAGATTTGATAGTGCTATTGTGACTTAAGCCATTCAAAAAATTACATGTTAACTATGTCCTCTTGAATTGAGACACATGGTAACTTTTCATTGCCTCATAGTCACAGATTCACGGGTTGCCTCTAAGCTTCCAAATAACTTCATTAGTTGTACACAAACTCATTAAACTTTTAAAGTTGCTTTATATTTTCATGTGTCTACATATTTACCCTGCATAATAAATAAAGAGGTCGCAATTATATTCAAAACATATTAGAGTGAACCTTGAGTCGAATCTGAGAATCTACTCTGTTTGAATTGAATTTTGTTGTTCTCCATGACCATGAACTTTCACCTTCATTCCATATTCCTTTTATGTATGCAACATTTTCTACAAATTAGTTATAATTTTTGGTATAAAGAGAAAATATGTGGTATTCTGAGAATGACCATGGGATCCTAAAAGGGACAAGGTTACAAAGGCCATGGAGCATTTATTATCTTTCAAAACATACTTTAGTCTTTGTGGTACAAAAGAAGGCACATGGAAATTTGAATAAACCCATGAATAATGAAGTCCAACTTGCATAAAGAGCACAAAGTTGTTACAGGGTGACATGGTGGCCATGTGGGAATGGTTTGCATCAATTTCAACACTTACTAATATATGAAATGATCCAACTGTGAAAGTTTATATGTGAACACCACGAGATTTTTTTAAAGAGTGTAACCTTATGGCCATGTACATGGAGTTCTTGAAGATCATGTTGTTCACATAAGATACATATGAGTTGGTTGAGTGTGAATAAAGGAAATACTATTTTATGCTTTTCACATAATAATTCAGTAGTGGTCTTACAGTTGTAGATTTCCATTACTATATATTTCTAATAGGGGATGCAATATATTTAAGTTAGGAGTTAAAAATTATATGGACGCATTCTACTTATCTCTTCATTATTGAAATAACCACAAGTTTTCTTCATTATAGGTCTGTACAAGGGCATATTGTACTATAAATCAAATGGGTACATCACCAAGGCAAAGGTATGTACATGAAGATATATCTTTCTTTTTTTTGGTTCACAATAGCAATGCACTTGAGTATCAAAAAATACAATACAAGATACAATGAAACATCCAACAAACCCATAATTATAATGGAATATGAACAAATAACATAACCATAGTACAATGACATTCATGATGCTCTGGCAGAACACCATTTTTTTAAATTAAAATCATTCAAGTGCAATGTCAAAGAATTGCTCTTTGACATATTTCATGTGATATTACATTTTTAACACACACCTTTAGAACTAAGAAAGAAGATTATTGACAATTTTGTAAATTGTTTAAACACGAGTAATCTAAATGCACTTAAATCATATGATTTATAATTAGAGTATGATGAGTTGTACATATTACATATAATACATGACACCAAAACATCTCTCCATAGAATGTAACTTTGTACCTCACATATCTCACCTAATAACAAAATGAGATAATGGGGTGACAAATTCTATGTATATTGGCTAGCTAGATGGCTAAATATACGAATATGCATTCGGTCCTTCACAAGGAAAAACAACCACCTTCGGTTCAATGAATAATGTCAAAACTCCACACTCAATTCCATTTTATGACATAAATCCTATTTATGACCATTATGAACCCCTATATTACCAAAAAATAGCGAGCACACTATTCCATTGACATGTACTCAACCATCAAGTACCTACATAGATCTTGAATCTTACTGGGAAACATTTCACATGAAATCGAAATGCATGACTTGTGTAGGGTCAACACATAAATATAATTGTGGTGAAAGCTTAATCAATTCCATTTGTTAGTTAACAAATTTGGGGTTTGATATACAATTGATACGTCACTATATTGCACAATCATTTTCTAATGCAATATTACGTGAAAATAAAAAAGGCAGCTACAAATATGCTTGGGAGACGATCTAATAAAAACCCCTCGAGTAAAATTACAAATCGGAAACCATATATTATGAACTCGGGGATGCCATTCAAACAAGGAGAAATTGGAGGAGGTGAATTTTAGATATCTATATTGCTAAATGTAAAAATTCAATTACGGTCAATACTTAATAAGTGTATATCAAAGGTGTATTGCAACTATTTAGAACCCAAAAGTAATTATGACATAATATTATTCAAAACAAACACAAATCACATTTACTACGAACCATTAACAACAAAACCTCATAATCAGAGTACTATTAGTAGTTATGGCAAAAAATGCTATATCGATTAGGACACCAAGAACATCCTTTTGCATTTCTATTCCAATGAGTGGGATGCACTCATGTTAATGTTTTTCTCATTATGTCTCTTCAACAAATTGTGTTTAACATATTTAAAATAATTATAATTGTACATGTTTTAGGCATTATTAGTCCCTGCCAAGGCAGAGAACTATAGGATTCACTTTGCAATTACATGATTTTTTCGCAACCAATCAAATCATTGGTAATATATGTATTGCAATAAAACTTTTTTTTTTTTTCTAAATTTTGAAAACCAAATAATAGCATATTATTGGGGGTGTTATTGGGAAATATTATTTTGAATTAAATGTCATTAATAAAAATAATGTATATGATGATGTATATTGTGTACGACATCTAATAGACCAACCATTAAAGAGAAGGGTATTATGCTCGCAATGCCACATCGTATCAACCAAATGAATGAATGAAATATGTTAATAACATCCGTGAGATCAAGGAGTCTTTGGGACTAAGAGCTCCAATAAATCAACACTTCTTGACACAAGTGTTGCCCTATTACTATTACCGAATTTCTAATCTTTTCTTGATGCCAACTCTTATACCATAGATCTTGATTAGGAAACTCGTTATACTATTTAACATTTTCTCTTCAAACAAGTCATTTAAGTTGTATAACCTTAAATTGTCTTTATATTTGATACAAATGTCACTATAAACTACACTCTCTATAATGAAATGCCATTCTCTCTCCATTACTCTCTTATCACAAAATAATTATGTTCTTTCCCATTTTTCATTTAAATAACTCAAAATAATATAAATTTTGCTCTTTTAAAACCACTTTGCATATATTAGCACCTAGCATATATTAGTGTCTTTGTATCATTTTATAACTTCGCTATTAAACGAATCCCAATTTTATGTCAAATCAATTAACGGTTTTGCAGTTATCATCCACACGAGTGGAAGATTTGTGCAATGTAGATTTGTTCAATAGTATATTGATAAGAAGGTGCCTAATAAATTGGCATGCCCTACGAGGAAGCAAGTTCTAAGTTAAAATTAATAGAGGAAATGTGTCCATTATGCAATATTAACCTCACTAAAAAAAACTTAAGTGAACTAAAGTGAATGGATAAATAGTGTTTATATATATCACCACATACTTAAGGACCCTTATGCATACAAAGCTTTAAATTGGAAAGCAAAACACAAAGAATATATATTTAAATTAAATTTAATAAATATATTGAAATATAAAATTAACTACTTTCAAATTTTAATTATTTATATTATTAAAATAATTTTATATATTTGTACATTAATATTTAAAATAGTTAAATATTTATTGAAATGAGTATAATCAAACATAATTTTATTATTAAAATTATTTTTTATTTTTAAATTTGATTTCGAAAGTTTATAATAATTATTTTACAAGTATTCAACTCTACCACATTCAATTTTTAGCAATATCTTTGTATGTGGTACCCGATAAATCTACCATCTTTATCTATATTTTATTTTCAATATCAGAAAACATATTTATCGAAACATGTATAAGTGTACGTGAAAGGCTACCATATTATTGTAAGGGAGGTTTGTTTTTTCCTTGAAATTTCTTTACAATTATTGAAGTGTTGAAGTGCGCAACATAATTTAAAATATATAATTTGTTTGTAGGTGGATAAAACTTATAAAAATTTAGTTGTTTATCAATTATGATTTTAAAAATACAAGTTTGTTGTTGGTATGTTATACAAAGTTTCTTCTCCTACAAACTCAAACTATCATTTTGGTCATATCTCCACAACTTTTTCTACTTATCAATGTTAGGTAATTTTATCACACGGTCCATCTAAGAAAATTAACACAATTCATCTATTGGTTATGAATAAAACACTATTAATTTTTGACAACTAGATTTCTAAAGATACTACCTATTCATTGAATTTCTACAAACTATATTTGACTAGCATTACAATTCTCCAATTTATAGACAAATATTCAAACATAAAAAAATTTAAATACAAAAGTAAGGACTAACTACACGATCCTTGTTTGTTATTGGAACAATTTATGCTAAGAATAATGTGAAGACAATTATACTTTCAATAAAAGTAATTTTCATCTCATTACAATTACCCACTTTTTATTGATAAATACAAAATACTTTTCAACAATTATAATTAAAATTAATTTTTATTAACTCTTTATTGATCAATACAAAATATTTTTCAACAATTATTTAATGTTATAAACTTTTTATAATATTTAATAGTTTTAACTATGGGAATGTAAAATTATTTTTGATACTTTTATTTATTAGTATTTTTTTTATTTTTTATTGAATAAATAATTTTTAAAATAATACAATATTATTTTATTAAAAAAATATAATATTATTTTTTTTTAAAAATACAATAAAATAAGTATTTAAAAAAAAATTAAAAATATTAATGAAATTTATGACAAATTAAATAAATTCACGAAAAGATGGAGAAAACAAAGATGATGGTGTTTTGTTTTTGCATGGACTAGGGGAAACCCTATCCATGATCTTCTTTTGTCTGATGTGCATGTTTGTGGGGGTTTGTGGGGTTGGTTGGTGTGGTGTTCATGTGGGTGAGGGCATGCAAACTCTTGGTGTTACGTGCTTTGTCATTGGGGCTGCGCTGCTGGTGGATGGTTCTCATTTTTTGTCAGTTCCTATGCAGTTGTGTGGGATTTGGTTCATTCTTTTTCTATTTTGGAGACTCTATCTAACACCTTGGATTTTTGGGAGATATGGATCTTATTGATCCCTCCACATAGGAAAAGTCCATAAAGAATTTAAACGTGCTTTCGACTGGTTAAGGTTCCTATTGGGAGAAAGGTTTTTTGAGAATTAAAAAAGTAAATAGATGCTTGGAGAGAATCCATGAGTGCTCGATTTTGGTCATCCGACCGGAGTTTGTTGAAGATGTTACCTACCTGACCAATCATGCTCTAATTTATAAATTCATGGGGATTCATCTCTCATTACCAATTTTAGAATCTTGTGCTTGGAAGGTTTGGAATCCAGAGGGTGAGATGGAGATAAAGTTGGCAGCGAACAATTATTTTATTGTTGTGTTTACATGCATGCCAGATTGAAATAAGGTGTTTGAAGGTGGGCCTTATTTTTTCAATCAGATTGAACTGTTCATGAAACCTTAACATGTGGGTTTCAATTCAACTAAGGAGCTCCCTGTGTATGTTCCAGTCTGGTTTCATCTTCCTCGACTCCCCTTAGAGTTTTAGAGGAGTGACATCTTGCGTATGATTGCTTTGCTTCTTGGTAAGCTAGTCGGCCCAGCTCAATAGACTTTGGATCAAAAGGTAATTACCTATGCTCGTGTTTGTGTTGAAATAAATTTAAATAACCCTCTGCCAGATTCTCTGAAACTATGCCTTGGATCTGATTCTTGGATTTGACAACTAGATTATGAATCTCTTCCATTCAGATGTCGTTTCTGCCATGAGTATGGACACTTATAAAGGAAGTGTCCTCGATTTAATTGCGCAGTTAGGGCAACTAACTCAATTCCCATTTCAAACCTTAAGAATGATAAAGAGAAGGCTCCTATGGCTGTTGATGGGGTGGACAAGGAGGGCTTCATCCCGATCAAGCCTCTCAATAAGGGAAGGGGTCTGAAGAGAACTCTTAAAGACAAGCAATATGATGGGATTTTTAATTTATTTGATGCTCTAGAAAACTTAGCTCAAGAGGAAGGTAGTCTGGTTGATTTATCAATTGGTGATGGATCATTGGGAGTGGACTTCCCAAAGGATAAAGGGAATGACCTTTTGAACTTGCCAGTGGCGGAAGCGCATGTTGAGCATATAGTTATAGATGGGACATCACAAATTTCAATTGAACCTAGATCATGTGGGTCTTTAGTCCTACAAGAGGTGGCAACCTTGGTGGATTCAACTCCTTCTCTACCAGGGGAGGCTATGGATACTGGTAAGAATAGCGGGACCATATAGGTTATGGGTTTGCAGTCGAATTCTCTCAAAAAGGGGCCTTTGAAGAAGGCTTCCAAGGCAGGGCACAAGAAGGACCTAGAGAAGGTTAAATTAATTGATGAGAATTTGGTGGAATCGAGGTTAGTGAAGACCATTGATTCCCACTTTTCCAACTCTCATAAACAATTGTTATTTCATGGAATGCAAGGGATATGAATAACATCCCTTGACAAAAGGCTATTCATGAAATGATTAGTGTTCATTATCTTATATGGTTTTTCTTCAGGAAACCAAGTTATCTATGGACTATATGCTAAATTGTGCTTCCTATATCTGGTCTCATGGCTCGTGTTAGTGTGTTGGGGCTCATGGAAATTCAGGGGGTATGGCTTGTTTCTGGGATCCAAGGAAGATTGCTCCTCTCGGGTAATTCTCATGCCACTCTTCCTTATCTATGATTGCTTCTAGTATGGATTTAGGTGAAATCTATCTCTTTAGTAATGTGTATGCTCCTTTCAATTTCATTGGTAAAGTTCAGTTATGGTCTTGTGTCATATATATCTAGTCTTTGGCTCCCTTGCTTCCGTGGGTTTTAGCTATGGATTTTAATGTGATTGTTTGTCTCGAGGGAAAATGTGGTGGGAATGTCAAGCTCAATTCATCTGCTTGCCTTTTAAGGGATAATATAGAGCTCCTAAATTTAGTTGATGTGAAGCCAAATAATGGGACCTTCACTTAGAATAACAGGAGGTGTGGTGATAACGCTATTTCTGAGAGGCTTGATAGATTTCTTGTATCTTGCTTTTGGGTTAGTGATAGGTGGACTATCGGCTCTGAGATTTTGGATTGGAAAGGGTCGGATCATTGGTCAATTAAGCTTTCAGTTGTTTTATTCAGAGCTTCTAAGAACCCATCCTTTAAATTCTAGTTAATGTGGTTACATGACCCCTCCCTTCATGATTTGTTGAGTGGTTGGTGTCTACAAGGAAAGTTGGATCATGGTAGAGCTATGTATTACTTTGCTAAGAGGCTATAGTATGTGAAGTTTAGGCTCAATAAGTGGAACAGGGAATGCTTTAGTAATCTTCACCTCAATAAATTATCGACCCAAGCTAGTTTGGATACCATTACCTATCAAATCCATCATCATGATCTCACTGATGAGTTGCTCAAGGAGGTTGTTGTCAAGGAACTTGAGGAATGGGATTTGTGTGAGGAGATATTATGGAAGCAAAAGTCTTGTGTGGATTGGCTTTAAGAAGGGGATCACAATATTGCCTTTTTCCATAATTCTGTCAAGGCTAGAAGGATTGGAAACATTATTTCATCCCTGGAGTCGCCGGAGGGGGTGCAACTTATTTCTAAGGGTGAGATTTCTAAGGAGGCTACTCGCTTCTTTTCTAAGCTTTTCGTTGAGGACTCTTTTCCATCCTATGGTGAGGAGAACCTTATTTTAGATTGCATTCCTGCCTTGGTCTCTTATGAGATGAATGAATATCTTATGCACCCTATTTCTTTGTCTGAACTAAAGAGATTGTGTTCCAAATAAAAAAGGTAAAGCCCTAGGTCCAGCCAACTTTCCTATTGAATTCTTTTAGGAGTTTTGAGGGGTTATCAAACTAGACCTTCTTGAGGTGGTTCAAGAGTCATATTGCAATAAGCAAATGTTGTTGGCTTTGAATTCTACTTTTTTAGCTCTTATTCCAAAGAGGGAGGGAGCTAACTATTTGGACCACTTCAGAACTATTGCTCTTTGAAATGTGGTCTACAAAATCATTACCAAATTGATTGCGAAGAGGCTTAAGTCATGGCTTCACTCTTTGATTTCTGAAGAACATGGTAGTTTTGTTGCTGGTAGGCAAATATTGGATGGGGTTGTAACTGCTACTAAGGCTATTCATTCTATGGCAAACTTGAAGGAGAAAACCATGTTCATCAAGCTTGATATGGCTAAGGCTTATGATAGGGTTAGATGGGCCTTATTGCAGAAAGTTCTTCAAGCCTTCAGATTTGGCAGAGCATGGATTGATTAGGTCATGAATTATGTTACTTCCTCTTCCTTTTTTATCCTTATTAATGGTGAGCCTTTGGAGTTGTTTGGGGCTTCTAGGGGTCTCCACCAGGGGGATACCCTTTCTCCTTACCTGTTTATTATTATGGCTGAGGGGCTGAGAAGGTTTATTAAATTTTGGGTTAACCAAGGATTGATTCAAGGTTGGAACTGGGAGGGTAGGGTTCCTCCTCATTCTCACCTGCAATTTGTGGATGACACAACTTTGATGGGTATGGCCAAGATTCAGGAGGTAGTGAATTTAAGGAAGACCCTAGATATTTACTTGGTTGCTTCTGGCCAAAAGATCAATGAGGGTAAGTCTTCTATTTTCTTTTTTAATACTCCTCATCTTATTTAGAGCAATATTGCTCGAATTCTCTGATTTCAACGTGATTAGCTCCCATTGTCTTATCTTGGGATCCCCATCTTGGTGGGGTCTTTCCCTCGAGATCTTTGGCAAGATGTTTTGGATAAGCTTCATAGCAGGGTTTGCCATTAGACTTGTCGATGGCTTTCAACAGTTGGTCGGGTGTCTCTTTTGAAGTCAGTTGTTCAGGCCCTTCCTATTTACAGATGTTTTGTTCAAGTGGCTCCTACATGCTTTGTTAAGGAGTTTGATGCCCTTGCTCGTCAATTTTTGTGGACTAGTAGTTTATCCTCCTCGAAATGGAGCCATGTGAAGTGGGACTCTATGTGCAGACCAAAGTAAGAAGGTGGCCTTGACCTCAAACCTAGGAGTTTGAATGGGCAGGCTTTGCCTACCAAATTATATTGGCATTGGTGTACTTGTCAAGATCAA
Organism: Torreya grandis; assembly: GCA_037957365.1. Taxonomy (NCBI): domain Eukaryota; kingdom Viridiplantae; phylum Streptophyta; class Pinopsida; order Cupressales; family Taxaceae; genus Torreya; species Torreya grandis. The sequence goes on from JARHVA010000315.1 coordinate 2,375,030, forward strand.
GATTGGGCTCAAATTCTCACCCTCAAGTATCTCCCAGGTGTGAGTTCTATGGATGTCCCTCAGTATAATCTTTTAGGGAAGGGGTCCATGATTTGGGAGACTCTCAAAAGAGGGGCAAAATTGATTAAGTAGGGTCTCTTTTGGATTTGTAACAAGGGCTCTAATGCTCTCTTTTGACATGATTCATGGGATGGGCACCCCCCCCATCTTGACAGTTTTTCCTCATTTATAGCCTCTATGTGACAGTTTTTTTGGTGCTAGATGGAGTAAGGTGGAGGATTTTAAAAGGACTCAAGCTTTGGGCCAGATGGGGGTGACGTGATGGAAAGCTTTGCAAGAATGGCTGTCCAGGGGCATTGAGGAGGCTCGTCAAGAGCTTGCTAAGATTTTGGCTAATCGATTGTCTAATTCCCTTCATGGGAGGGACATTATGGCTTGGGGTCTTGATTTGAAAGGACATTTTTCTATTGCCTCGAGCTACGTGGAGTTAGATAGACAGATGTATGGGAGGGCGGGCGTTCCTTGGTGGAAACAAGTTTAGAACAAATTTTCCTGGCTTAAATCTAATTTTTTCTTATGGCTGGTGGTCCATAATAGATGTCTCACCTAGGATAATTTGCAGAGGAGAGGCTTCCAGGGCCCTTCTATCTATGTTCTTTGCAAGGGCAATGAAGAGGATTCCCTCACTTGTTCTTTTAGTGCCCTTTTGCCTAAGAGATTTGGCACTTATGGTGGGGAGCTTAGAACCATAATTGTGTTCATGCCTCTTATTTGGTTGATTTTCGGGCTAGCATGGGTAGACCTCCTGCTCAGACCTCTTTTCTTAAGATTGCCTGGATTATTGGTCCTACTTTTATTATCTGGAATATGTGGTTGGAAAAGAATCGTAGGATATTTTAGGATGTGCATATGGTGGTGGGCCAATTATGGAAAAAGATTCTTAGCAGGGTCCAGGAGAACATTTATGCGAAATGTGACTTGTTTGATATTGTGGTTACTAGTGATGTGAATATCATAAGGAACTCGAGGCTAGAGGGTGATGGGATGGGTCTCTCTATTGGTAGAAGACATTGTCATATGAAGCAAATATTTATAGGAATGGTAGGTGGATGCCCCCGCTTGATGATACCTTGAAGGTGAATACTGATGGTTCCTCATGGGGAAATCTTGGACATGTAGGGATTGGTGGTATTGCCAGGGATAGTGAAGGTGATCTGGTATTTCTCTTTTCATGCGGTGGAAAGAGGGATCTCTCTGGGTTGGAGGTAGATTATTTGTGAATCTGATTCATAGATTGTTGTAGATATGTTAAACGATCAAACGCTGGAAGGAGTTAGCTGACAATTGGCTTTGGTGGTTGAGCAAGTTTTGAGCTTGTGTAGTTCTTTGGAGCTTATCTCCTTTCATCATATTCCTAGGGAATGGAATAGAGTAACAGATTGTCTAGCCAAGCGGGCTTTAGAGCATGAGGAGGGGTGGGATGCCAGTGATTGGGGTCACTTGCCACCAAATTCTGTGGTAACTTTGGAAAATATTGTTTTGAAGGATAATAATATGTAATTGGTTTGACACGAAACCCCATTAAAATTCGCTTGTTGCCTCTTGATTTTTTCTGTAATTTTTTAGTTACTTCAATAATTTTTTTACCCCTTTTATAAAATAAAATAAAAAACATTGTATCATATTTATTAATTAAAAAATAAAATATTAAAATACAAAATAATTTATAATTAAAAAATAATCAATTAATATTCACTATAATATTATAATAAATATTTTTAAAAATAAAAATAATTGTAAAACGCTTGAACATCAAAACAATATACCAAAAACAACCTAAAGAACAACTCCCCAAACAAACAAGTGGGAGATCCGTTATAAAAAAACGGAAAAAAAAAAAGCAAAAGCGCAAAAAAAAAAAAACAACCCGCTCCTCCACACCCAAAAGGGACAAAAACACATCCCGAAAAAAAGCCGCTCCCGACAAATAAAGGACGTTTAACTTCCAATTTCATAATTCCGCGGCACAGATTTCTGCCATTTCATATAAATAGGGAATACGGGTCTAGAGTACTTATAATTCACATTAATTCAGAAGAGGGATGGTTTTATTTGAAGGCGGTTGCAGGCCCTGAAACATTTGGTAAGTAATTTTCAGTTAAACTGGAATCCTTTTATTTCTCGGACTCTTAGTTTGGTATGAAAATTTAAATAGTTTAATGGTTTTTAATAAGTATGTATAGGAATGAATTAGTCTTTAATTTTTTTTCTAGTTTACTGTATTTTAAATTTTTTATTAGAGATCGAGCTGCATTTTTAAATATCTTGAGATTTCTCGTTATTTGCAGGGTTTTTTAATTTTATCCTACGTAAAGCTAAATGTGGCTTTAAAAAATCGCTTCTCTTCTAAGATGAACAATTTTATAGTAAGTTTTTCTTTTTCTTTTTTTTTGAAATTATTATTTATTATTTTAGTTTATGTTTATGTGGATATATTTCAGTGTATTGAATTTTAGAATATATTTTCTTTTTTATTTTGAAAAATTATCGTGTATTTATTTAAAATATGGATCTGTTATTGTATTTCAGTATATATTTTAAAAATTGAGGCTATATTTTTCAGAATCTTTTGAAGAATTATTAATTATTTACTTAGAATATAGTTCTGTAAATATATTTCAGTATATTTTCGAGGTTTAAGTTGTGTTTTTCATAATTATTTCAGAAATTATTTATTATTTATTCAGAGTAGGGTTCTGTAAATGTATTTTAATGTATTTTTAAAATTTAAGTTATATTTTCCATATTTTATTGGGTATCATTGTTTATTTATTTGAAATAGTGATTTGTTGATATATTTATGTGTATCTTTGAGGTTTAGGGTATAATTTTCACCTTTTTTTGGGAGCTACTGTTTATTTATTTGGAATATGGACATGTGAATGTATTTTAGTGTATTTTTGAAGTTTAGGGTATAGTTTTTACAATGTATTGAGGAATCATTGTTTATTTTTGCTTTTGTGGATGTATTGCAATTTATATTTAAGGTATAGGTATATTTTTCACAATTGTTTGAAGAATCATTGCTTGTTTATTCAGAATATGATTCTATAAATGGCATTCATTGCATCTTTAAGGTTTAGGTATATTTTGAATGAAATGGTCACATGGGAGTTAGCTACCAAGAAGGAGTGGTTAGAAGTTGGTTATAGGTTGTAAAATCTTTTAAAATAGATGGTTTTTGTTTTTTTATCGGGTAATTGAAGGTCAGTCAAGAATTGTACGGGGTTGGATTCCAGGAGAAAATGTATTAAACCCCAAGAAAATAAATAGACAATATTTGGTTTGAAAAGATTTTGTTACACAGATTTTGTCATTCCTGTGTATGCAATAATATTGAAGGAGCAGACAGAGTGTGTGCAGGAATTTTCAATCAAGATATGTTTCAATGTCATTTGATGTTAAGGGTAAGAAGATTTCCTTGTATATTTAAAGTACCTTGCAATTTATGGACTTGTTTTCATATGTTTATGAGCGAGATTCAGAAACAGGCTGTAGGTCACTATAAATCTTTTGGCAAATGACTGAATTTGTATATAGACAAAGAAATAACTTGTAAGGTTGAATGAGTACGTGAATGCATAGGATAACATGCTTAGCAAGTCTTTTATAGACTTTGTTGTGACCTTTTATTGATGAGAATACAAAGTTCACAGGGTGACTACTTTCAGACCTACGCTGATCTGTAGAGTGTGTACATACAGGCAGGAACAGGGGAGTAACAGTGAGCATTCTGTTCAAACCAGATAGTTAAGAATCTTGTTAAATCTGTGAATGATCAGTGCTATGGAGGTTATCATGGTATTAAGACAATGAATAAAAGATGTAGTGGATGGATTGAAATCTTGACAATATCTATAGGACATTCGGTTTGTGAATATGCAGTCTTACTCCTTTTCAGTTTGTTCACTGTCAGTCTAAGTTCACAGTATGCTGTGTTTTCATGTTGGAACGTTGTGTAAACTTGAGTATAGTCGATAGAACAAGACAGAATTGATAAAGGAGTTTTGATAGTTTGTCTTTGTGTGAATAGCGAAGGTTATGGCGTTGATTGCGAAATAAAGACAATGAATAAGTCGTCTAGAAGGAACTAAATCTTGGGAATGTTCAATAACCATCGGGTAAGCATACTATTTGCATAACCCTGTGATCAAATTCTTTGTATAATCATTCAAGCATACAGAATTAGGAAGGAAAGAACCGGGTCAGAAAATCCTAAAGAAAAGGAGAGGTTTGATTATGATTTCAAGAGAGAACCAGGGTTAAGAGAAACTGTGTATACCCTCTTATCTGTGAATACAGGCAAGAAACTTATATTAGACCTTGACGAGGTTTCAAGCACGAGGAAGAAGGATTTTGTAACCTAAGTATATTGTGCCATTGTGAAGGTAATATGATCCTATAGGAGCGTCATGAAGGAACAAAAAGGTAAATGTGTACATTAAACCCGACTGTCTTAAAAAAAGACTGTGAAAAGTCCTGTATGGAATGTTTGATGAATGGTTCAGGTGAAATCTCGCTTGGGATAGGTGTAAATGTGTTTGCGGACTTTGTTTTTAACGTTTCGAACGTTTGGAAACCGAGCAATATCCATTAAAGATTCTTTAGATCCCGCTCGGGCATACACACACACAAACTGTGTGACACAGAACGCTGCAAAAATAATTGTATAGGACTGTGTGTACCTTGTTTACTAAACACAGTCAATGTCAAAAGTTTGTTTATATGTTCACAGAGGCATTAAGGAGCGACCAAAGAGTTTATGAAGCGGTTTTGAGGTTAAGCAGACCCCACTAAGGAGGAATCAAGACGCAAGAACAAACAGTCACGTTCAGATTAGACTAAATAATGGCCTCTCGGCCTGTATGCAGGACTTGAACCCTAAAGCAGAGACAAGATGGAATATTTTTATCTATAGACAGTCAAAACGTTTGAAACTACTAAAGAAGTTGTTATAGGCAGTGTACTAACAAATGGAGGAAGTCTTAACTTGTTTGATGGTGTGTGGAAAGAGTAATTAGAGTTGCAAGACTGTAGATTCAATTGAACCCTGTCAAAAAAACAGAAATTGTGTCAAAACAAGTGAAGAGAGGAATTTTGAGATTGAAAGAGATCGGATGCATTTATTGATTGCAGGTGTAAAAGTGTGGTTTAGAGGTAGAGTATGCTAATGATGCACTGCATCAATAGACATAATGTTAAATGTAGAATCTATTTTACATTTATCTTCATTAATTTTAATGAGTAGTGATGCCATGGATGATCTTCTCACTCAATCTTCTTTTGAATCTATCTTGAAAATCTGCAACTTTCACTTTGACTCTTAATTGTGACACTTTAACAAGACACTATTCACTCTGTTGACTTAACAACTCACAAGGCCTAGGAAAGATTCAAGATCAATGATACAACCTCGTAGACAGAACTTCTTGACTTCAATTCCCTTAAGGAAACCTGCAACTTTTTGTATGACTGTCACTTGGGCCTTAACAATAGACAACTTTTTATTTGTACCCGGTTATTGTGAGTCAATCATCCACAAAACCTATGACAATCACTGAGAGGAGGATATTGAGTTTATAAAGATTGTTTCACACAAATGCAACACCAATTAGATCATTAAATGTTCTAGAACTCAACTCAGATTTATGGACAGTTACAGGACTGAGTATGGCCAGTTTGGTCTTGAGAAACAAAAGGTGTTTAGCTCTTGATTCTTCTTTCAAGTCTTTTGGATGACCTTGTAGGCTAGAACTATAAGCCTAAGGGGCTGAAAAGTGAAGCATATAATTTAAACAAATGATTTGGAAGACCCTAGTTGACTTAATTCATTCTCAAGATGCTAACAGTTAAAAATTCTGAGTTTGCAAGTTCCTTTTAGGTCTTTTTGCAGGTTTCTAGCACAAACTAAACTAGAAACAACTTTATTAAGATCTTAAATAAGATTTATAACAGTCATTAACACACAAAAGAACCTGTGTGGACTTCCCCTGACCTTGCTTTCTTTAGAATTCCAAGTAAAACCATTCAATTAACCATGATTTAGGTCTCCATTAGGCCTGATTTGACACAGTCAATCATGGTATTGTCCATACAACTCCAATAATCTTGAAATCTTCAAAATCCTTTAGAGTATGATCCAATCTACTAAATCACCAAGTTTTATGATTTTTCAACGGTTGAAACTCCTGATATAGCTCTTTTCCTTTAAAAATCCTAGTTCAGGGTTTAGCAGACCGGTACAGGTCCGAGAGGCTTCAAATCTCAATATTTTGATTTGTGATTGGTTTCAAACCATGAAACCTAGACTAGGTTCCTTATGCATCCTTTTATCTTCTACCAATCATTATATACTCTCCATACACTGTTAAGTACGTACATATCTGGATTTTCTCTCTGACTGTAGATGCACAGTTCTCTTTTCTAAACCCAAGCGAACTTTAAAGGCTATAAACTCAATTTGTAAGTGGATTGAAATGTCTTACTGCATGTGAAGACTTATAAACTTTTTAAATAAGCTCTCTAAATCTTGTTACAACATTCATGCCTAGTAAAATACATGAAATCAATCTTTTTCAGACCTGCAACTTGGAGGAAAATGGAGATTCTTGGCACTGTTCTGTTCTCAAGCACCTCTAATATGTACAGTTGATGCAAATTGATCCTCGCTTCATGTAGATAAGCTTAGATAGAACATAATGGATTCTTTTTGTCAACGAAAGTTACTGTATTTTACTGATCAAAACTTCAAACCTTTGTACAGTCCTTGCAAGGGTACTGACCAACCCTTGATTGAAGAAAATTGATCCTTTTTAAGCATGTTTTTGTTCTATTTTTGGTTCCTCCTGATAATGTTCGAAACTAAACTCTTGGAACAAACCTCCCAACATGGATACTTTTATTTCAATCACTAAACTCTCTCAACTCCCATACACACTATCTTTGGACAAAGCTAATTCTAGACCTTTTCAATGTAGCTACACTAGATAACATAGTTTTGAACATTTACAAACATTAAAATGAGTATTTGACAGTTACTTTACCTTCTAAAACCCCCAAGGATCACTTCCTAAAGATCATGATCCTTGACACCTCATAAATTTGCTCAAACAAGCTAAGAACCAATTCAAAATTTGAATTTTGGTTTTGGTAGGAAATTCTAAACTATAGCTAATTGACCCTTATATCATCACTGAAGCATGGTTTAAGCTTCTTATTCACTGAAAGAGATTCTTAAATGTCCCTCACACCTCTAAGAACTGGATTTGAACTTTGAATCATGATGCACCTGCATCAAATAGAATATGGATCTGTAGTGTACTTTTATAATTTGTGGAGTCATTAATATGTAGTGGAAAATTATTCAATAAATATGATAAGATAGCTTCTGGCATTTGTTGCTTAGGGGAAGGATGCATCAAGAATTGACGGAAAATTAAGGGTTGTTTGATGATTTGAAATATTTTATAAGTAATTTGTTATTTAGACCAAGCCTTTTAATTCTATGCCTATGGTTTTGGCTTGAAATATTTAACAGTTTATAGATTGAGCTAGATTTTGAATTCTTAAATTGTTTAATGTTTTAGAATAGTTATAATTTTTAAATACATATTAATTCTTAGCTATTTACATATTTTTTAGTTTATTGTATATATTTGAAGTATGGCTGTGAAAAATAGCTTCTCTTCTATGTTGATCAAGGCAAGGATCTTTTTTTACAAAAAATTTGATGTATTTTAATATAGTTTTCAATTTTAGCTAAAACCTCTTATATTGTAACTCTACATGTTATTATTTTAAATAAAATAGGTCTTAGGTGTAGGATGTACCAGAACTTTGATTGTTGTAGGGTTTAAACCAACTTGTAAACAGTTGTTTGTTTAGATCAAGTTGCTAAATTTGCGGATTTTGGTATGAAATCTTTAAATCGGTTAATGTTTTGAATGAATTTAAATTTATGGTAAGATTTTAAAATATTAGATGAACCTTGGCTACTTAAGATTTTAATTTTATTGTATATTTACAAGCTGCTTATTATAATAACAGATCTATCAATAAATGTTAAATCTCTTACTAAAGCTTGTGTTTCAGTCTCTTCCACAAATAAAACTCTAAAAGCTAGAGACACATGATACACTCCTTGGTTACTTATAGGGTTCTTAGATTTCTAGACTTCTGTCAAAGACCTTTGTATCTTAATTAACTTGATCAGCGCAAAAAACATGGTCATCTATATCCATTTTAATAACTTGAAATTGGACAACAATTTAAAAAAACCCAACCAATTAAATTTCTCTTACCATAAACTTAAAAAAAAGATAATATATCAAGTGCGACATTAGATATGACTTGTTAAATCAAGAGTTAAACAAAAGAATATCCAAATAAATGTTGTATGGCCTAGGCATGCCTACATTGTTTTGTTTTACCGTTAAGTTTTCAGATAACCCAAGGATGTCATAGTATAAGAAATACTTTAATTTATCTTGGAACTCAGATTTGTTGCCATAACTGATTATGCTATTTTAAAATATTTCTTAACTAAATATTTCAATTCTTATTTTTCATGTTAAATGCTGTAATATAAACAAAATCATTGTTTTTTTTTGAAAAAGAGAAAACATATGATATAGAGAAAATCATAAAAGGATACTAACAAAATACAACATTCTTTTTGCATTTGAATAAGAAGTTGAGCAATAAAGTTTCTATGTCTATGAACACTATAGGAACCATGGTTACTACATCCAAATGCTTAGTATAAAAAACAACATAACTAAGATCTACCATGTGACTGCTACAAGTATCATCAAAAAATCATAGCAAGGATCATTAGAGGCATGACCCCTCATTTTTTCGAAGTTTATAATAGAAACCATGAAAACAAGAAAAAAATAGCAATTTAAGCGGATAGGAGGCCTTATAAGATCAAATCCCTCTCCACCATCCATCCTGATCTCAATCATCATCTTGCCTCCAATATTTGGCTCCCACCCAGTTCCTCCTCACACATCTGCCCTTCCATGAACGAATTAGTAAAAAGAAGAAGCTTTAGGTTTTACAAAGTTTATGCTGACCTGGTCTTAAAGTATTTTGTTGCATTTTTCTTGAAACCATCGTTTAATGTTGAATCTCCTGTACCCCTGAAGTTCATTTTATTTATTTTCTTAGAATATGGGTTTGTGGGTGTATTTTAGTACCCAGGAATTTTAGCATCAATCTCTTTCAAAGCTTATGCAATTATAGTGCAAAAGGATGAGTTAAAATGATAATGTAGCTTTAAATGTTCACTATTTTGAATGAAACAGGGCTTTGGTGAAAGATGTATAAAATATTGTGACTGGTAGAGGGTTTGAAACATTCTGTAAGCATCTTTTTGTTTAGATCATGCTCATAATTCTATGCCCCATGTTTTGGTCTCAAATCTTTATATAGGTTAATGTTTTTGAATAATTTGTATAATTTTAAACTATGAGATGAATTCTCGCTATTTATATGATATTTCAATTTTATTGTATACTTTAGATGCTGTTTATATCAAACATTACAAGAAATGTGGTACCATCGTTAAATGTTTAATCTCTTTCAAAAGCACGTATTTTATATTTTGTACAAGTATAAAAGAGAGACACATTGTCCTCATATTTTTAGACTTCTTTATTGATTTTGGTAGACTCTCTTATACCATAATTAGCTTGATGAGGTCATTGATAAACCTTCTAGTAAAATCAAGTTGAATAATCATTTTAGAAAACCTTGCCAATTGAATTCTTCCATTGCATCTCTTACCCAAAGATAAATAAGGACATTATATGAAGGTTGTTGCTACTTGGTAAATCAAGAACTAGAATAATATTTTTTAGAGAAATATACCCTATAACAAAATACTTGCTCGTTAGAATAGGGTCTGGATTTACAGTCTCTTGTAGACATACACAATCTCTTTTTAATAAAAAAATAATATGTAAGATGAACTCCAATAGTCTGAGTAAATTTGATCAGCAGAAATAATGAATCTTTAAACAGTCAGGTCCACTTAAGTATGTTTCTCCATAATTAACATGCAAATTATCATCATTTCCAAGGTCTCTAAACTACATAGGTTTTTCCCTTTTTGTATAAATATTTATAAATAGTAAACAATGATCAAAAAATTTGCATAAATTTTCTTTTTATTGATTTTTCTGCCAATTATCTATATCTCCACAAAAAAATCTGCGTCTTCAAAGACAAATTCACAACTTGTAGGCATCTCAATCACAGCTACTAAGCGTAAAAATTTGTGTCCTTAATATATTCATTCATTTGAATCCTAATCCATCACTATACTTTGGCTGTGAAAGTTAGCCTTATATGGATATCTTATTGATGATTGTTACCTATAGTTTTCGGCGAGTAGCCACAACTAGTCACTTGTCGAAAATTGCTGGTTACAATCATCTACCTGATTCGCAGTAAGTTGGATGGAAAACTGTTTGTGAAATTGCTTTATTTTACCCGCAAGTTAGATACTTGCCGAAAACTGTGGGTAACAGTCATCTACTTGGCCCATGACAAGTTGGGCAAAAAACCATTTGCTAGTTGTTTTCATTTACCCGCGGTTACCTGATGGTTACATGTGTGTTTTAATACAGAGCTATAAGAACCATTGTGTGACTAATACGAGTATCTTAAAGTATCAAAGCATAACAAGGATCATTAGAGGCATAACCCCTCATCTTTTTGAAGTTCATAACAAAAACCATGAAAACAAGAAAAAATTAGCAATGTAAGGGGATAGGTCTTATAGGATTAAATCATCTACACTATCCATCCCAATCTCAATCATTGTCTTGCCTCTAGTATTTGGCTCCCACCAAGTCCCTTCTCATGCATCTGCCCTTCCATGAACATTTTAGTAAAAAGGTGAAGCTTCAGGGTTTGAAAAGCTTTGATGAGGACACTTGCTGCAAATATCGTATACACACGTGAACAAATACATGATTGAAATTGCTAAATGCTCCAATAGATCACACAAACTACCAAGCCTCTTGGCATTAGGAAAGTTATGAACAAAGGCATTGTCATGAGTAGAGAATTTAGAGGAAAGAACATCAAGTTGGTCCCTCTGCATTTCCACAACCTCCCTCAAATAATTGAGGTCCTTTTGCATTTTTTCACTCTTTGCGAGGCACATACACCATCCGTGTATGGAATAGGCCAAACTCATTGGTAATAGGAGGTGTGTGGACGGTACATGATTTTTAGGATGCATCAATAATGAAGTGAGATGGACTTTAAAACTCAAAGTTTCTTTAGTAGTTGGTTTTAATTCCTCCCTCGTAAGCTCACGTGCATTTAGGGAGTTAGCCCACATACAATCAATAATCCATGCACAATTATATTCACTCACAACCACTATATTGTTAAAAAAAAAAGTTTCTTGGTTGAGTTTCTTTTGGGTCATTGAGTGTAGGGATATCCATGGGACAGATATTGGATATAATTATAGTTTTCACTTTGTCAAAGCATTCTAGCTTCATAATTTAATTTTTTTTATTGCCAGTAGTAGTAAGGGAGGAGAACCTATCAGTGTGCCTTTCATTGAATAGCTTGCCATTGTTAACCCATGGCTTCATTGTCCTTTTGGCTGTCAAGTAACTTTACCCTTTCTTAGAGTTTTTATGGTACATCTTGGGGATGAAACAAATAGAGAGACCACAACCCAAAAACACTAGGTAACTTAGGAAACCAAAAAAGTTTTCAACTCCACTTTTGCATAATGAAAAACCACACATGATATAGAAAGAAACAAACCAATGTAGGAAGTTAGGGGAAGTGTCAAAATTGGAAAAAGGGGAGGATGGCAAGGCCATTCAATGCACACTACTACCACCTTTCAAAATCACATCCTTGTCAATGGATTTTTCTTTGATATTAGTATTTTGAGCACCCATAGAAAGAAGGAATGAACCACAGGATGTGGTTATGTCAAAAAACAACAACAAACATTCAAAGGATGCAAAATGATAATCACAAAAAAAGCAAGAGAGTGAACAAACGAAATAGGGTTTGAAGAGTGAAGGGATGGCTCCGACAAGCATAATCAATGAATGGCAAAAGAAAGAGGGGATGGAAGAGCTAGTTGCCATGTCAATAGAGGGTGACATGAAGGGAGAAATTATAGGAATTATTACCCCGAAAATCGGTTGAGGCTCCGACAAGCATAATCAATGAATGGCAAAAGAAAGAGGGGATGGAAGAGCTAGTTGCCATGTCAATAGAGGGTGACATGAAGGGAGAAATGATAGGAATTATTACCCCGAAAATCGGTTGAGGCAAACATTTTTTGGGGGAAAGAAAAAAACAATAAACCAAGGATGGGGGTAGGGGACAGTCTCTAGAGGCTAAAATTCCAATTAAACAACCTTTTGGTCTCCGTCAGGAATTGCATGAAGGCTTGTTCTAAGCTTCAGACAAGGTAAGATTACAAGCATCCCTACCACTAAATATTCAACTCCAGGGATGAGACCAATTAGTAAGGAGATCTACAGCTTTGTTACTTTCGTGGGGGAATAGTGAATTTAAAAGGCTTTGAACTGAACCAACAAATGCTAAATGTCTCAAATCACTTGGTTGAGTTGCTAACTACTCGTCTGACCTTGTGAGTTCAGATTTGTAGCCAAGATTTGACAGTCAGGTTCCATCACTGACCTTGCTACATGATGAATCTAAGCCCAAGCTAATCCATGCCAAATTGCCAATGCTTCCGCTAAGTTATTAGTGACCAAATAGTCCAAGGCCCCAATCTAAACAAACCATCATATTACCGTGAACATCCTGACATAATAACCCATCCCTAGCCTTACTTGAAATGTGGCTAGAGGTTCTATCAATGTTCGATTTGACGTAAAGATGAGTACCAGGAATCCAACTTAAAATCTTAGTTTTCTTCTTAGCAATCCCGTCATTGGGAGAAAAAATAGAACCGTTTTTAGATATTGAATGTCTTCTACATTTATCTTCATTTAAATAATTATTATTGATTAATAGAATATGGATTTTTATCTTTCTTCTAAAATTTATGGCCATTAATTTGTGGTGCAATTTTTTTTCGATATGGAGGATAAGATAGCTTTTGGTATTTATTATTTTGAATGATACAATTATGCTCAGGTGATGGATGTACTTCTTGGATGGAAATAACTACAAATGTGTCAAGGTTTGAAACATACAGTAAGAAATTCTTTCTTTAGACCAAGCCTTGCAATTCTATTCCCTAATTTTGGTCTGAATTATTTAAATAATTTGATTTGTTTTACTGAATCTGTTCAAGAATGAGTTATATTTTTAAAATATTTTGTGGTTCCTAGCTGTTTTCATAGTTCTTTAATTTTATTGAATTTTTTTTGAAGCCAAGATGTCCTTGAAAATAGATTTAATTCTATGCTGACCTGGTTTTAAAAGTATATTTTTGCACTTTTTTCGAACGATTGGTTAATGTTGAATCTCCTATACACCTGAAGTTCATTCTTTTTATTTATTTAGAATATGGATTTTTGGATGTATTTCTGTGCAAATAGGACTTTTAGCTGCATTCTCTTTCAAAGTTTATGCAGTTATGGTTCAAAATAATCAGTTAAAATGATAATGTAGCTTTAGATGTTAACTATTTTGAATGAAATTTGGCTTCGGTGAAAGATGCATCAATTATTTTGACTGGTATAGGGTTTGAAACATTCTGTAAGTAATTTTTTTAGGTCAAGCTCATAATTATATGCCATTGTTTTCGGCTCAAATCTTTAAATAGGTTAATTTTTTTTTGAATAAATTTGAACTACTTGTATTATTTTAAACTATGAGATGAGTTTTGGCTGTTATATGATATTTCAATTTTATTGTATACTTAAGAAACTATTTATATCAAACATTACAAAAAATGTGGTACCATTGTTAAATGTTGAATCTATTTTTAAAACTTGTGTTTTGGTCTCTTGTACAATAAAGTGTAAAGGAGACACATAGTTTTCAAATTAGTAGACTTATCTATTTCTTCTGGTAGAGTCCTTTGTATCATAATTAGCTTGATCAGATCATTGATATACCTTCTACTAACATCAAGATGAATAATCATTTTAGAAAACTCTGCCAACTGTTTTCTTCCATCGTATCCTTTCCAAAAGATAAAAAAGGACATTATATTAAGCATGTCACTGCTTGATAAATCAAGAATTAGAATAAGAATTTTTAGAGAAATATTCCCTTAAGTGAACTATGGAACTTATAAATTGAATACTTGCTTGTTAGAATAGGTTGTGGATTTCTAGTCTCTTGCAGATCTACATGATCTCTTTTTAACACAAATAATCTCTATGATGAACTCCAATTTTCTGAATAATTTGATCAGTAGAAGTATTGAATCCTTAAACAGTCAGGTCCACTTAGGTATGTTCCTCCATGAAGAACATTCGAATTATCATTGTTTCAAAGGTGGCTAAACCATGTAGAGTTTTCTCGTCTTTATAAAGATTTATAAATAGTAAACAGTTATTAGAAGCTTTGCATAAATGTTCTTCTCAATGAACTATCTGCCAGTTCTCTATATCTATTCCACAAAAAAATATGCATCTTCAAAGACGAATATCCACAATCTGTAGGTATCTCAGTCGCAGCCACTAAGTGTACAACTATGTGCCCTTAATATATGCTTTCATCTGTATGTCACTCATCTCTATACTTTGGCTTTAAAAGATTAGGGTTATATGAATATCTCACTGAAAAAAAATTATACAAAGGAAACTACAACTAAGGGAGATATTGTTACAACTAAGTGAGATATTATTTCGATCTTCTAGCTTCTGTTGTGGGTTAGGCTCATCCAATTCTCCTTCCGAGTCACACAGCGTAAAGGCAACAACAAGCCCCTCTTAACTTTTATCTTTAGTTCAAATTATTTCACCAAACAGAGGCCATTTCCAGAACCAGGCTGCCAAAGTTTCTGCAGGGCATTAACAAGAGAGTTGTTAGATTCCTTAACATCGTGATTGTAATCAAACCCAAACAAATAACTGCATGCTGAAAGCCTGCATATTTTCAATACATGATGATTGTAATCAAACACAAACAATCAAGGCTTACATGGTACATTTCGGGATCTCTACTTAGTGCCTCACGTCTAGTTGTATTCTTGATTTTTTGTCTTCTCTAGAAGTAGTTTTCTTAGTAGGAGTCTTCTTGGTATTTTTTAAGTATATCATTAAGCGCCACTTTCTTTGTTAGTTTGTAATCAAACACAAAAATGATGGCAGTTTGTAAGGTTTCTCCAGAGGACCAATATGTTATATTGTCTGTTTCAGAGACTTTAGTAGTTGTATTTTCTCCTTTATGGCCCATATGTAGGTATTCATCAAATCCTTATGCCTCGTTTTCAGAGGAGGTGAACATGAGGTACCAGATACACAAGATGAGCTCGAAGAGAGCATAGTGAAAGAACGTGCCAGGGAAGCACATAATTGAATAGTTATAAGCCCCTAGGTCCTTCGTAGGAGTTTTCTTGGTATTTTTTAAGTATATTAGCAAGCGTCACTTTGTTAGTTTGTAATCAAACACAGAAATGATGTCAGTTTGCAAGGTTTTTCCAAGAAATTGATATGTTATACTGTCTGTTTCAGAGACATTAGTAGTTGAATTTTCTCCTTTATGGCCCATATGTAGGCATTCATCAAATCCTTATGCCTCGTTTTTAGTGGAGGAGATCACGAGGTTCTAGATGCACAAGATGGGCTCTAAGAGAGCGTAGTGAAGGACTATGCCAGGGAAGCACATAACTGAATAGTTATAAACCCCTAGGCTACTTTTGTTGACATTTTTTAAAGACATTTTTGATAGTGGAGGAAAATAAGACGAATGATTTACCCACTGGGCACCCCCATAGAACCTACTATAACTAATATTCATAAAAAATATCAGAACACAATAATTTGATGCATGTGAGAGAAACACAGAGTTGGGGCAAAGGTTACGATAAAAAATTCCTTTCAGTAGTTCCCTATGGATTAAAATTGAATTTTTTATAATATAGGGCAAAAAGAACATAACAGGGAGTAAAATAAGGAGGGAGCTAGGGTTTTTAAATCCACCCATCATCTTTCCTTTGTATGATTACCTCCCCCATCCAAATCATTATCAGGTATCTAAACAACATCCTTGATCCAAGGAGAGCTGTCAAATACCCTTGTACGCTTCTTCGTGGTTCATATGTGAAATAGCTCATGGCTCATCATCAAAACAAAAGAGCTTTATACCTCAACCAATAGTGTGAGATATAATGGGAAAGAATAAGTGAGATTTTTCATAAGAGGACTAAGCTACAATCACCATAAGAGCATTACAATTCAACCAACAATAAGAGATTGCACATCAATAATGCATAGAGAAGCTTTGAAAGTGCATTGCATTGTAGTAAAAAAACAATATAATTGCAAAATCATAAGGGAAAACGATGCATTTTATTGCAACAAGAAGTAAGAGATTCAATGTCAACATTGCGAGCAAGAACCACCAGAATAAAGTAATGGTGCAATCATTAGTAACCTCTTCAACGTCAACATTATGAACAACCAAAAATAAGGAATTGAAATTCAACATTATGAACATGATCCCCATTACATCATAGCACAATCAATTCATACCAACATTAGTAGTGATATGCATTGTAAGAGCACTATATTAATAAGATTGAACGTTGATATTATGTCAAGACAATTATACCACTAGCAACTGAAATAGATTCAATGTCAAGACTATGGGCTAGAACCATCATAAGAGCATCATGTTGGGAACAAAAGGAAGGTATGAATGGCATTATCATGGAGGAATCTTTGAGAGCACATGGGATATCATCCAATGGCGAACAATAATATTATTGCAGTATTAAGGATTCTAACTATTTTTTTGCACGCAATTATACATGAATATTGCGATGAGAATGTAAGGGTATTATACTACATGCAGTTGTAAGAAAAACAATTACAACATTACAATTGAGAACCCATAAAAGTGATTTCTACTAAAATAAAAAATGATAGCTGATATTGCAACCTATGGTAGGAGGTTTGACAACAATACTACGAGAGCGAATCCTTTCATGAGAGTTATAATTTATCTATTAGCAAGAGATTCAAGATTTTACTGCAATGAACAAAAAGTGACTAAAGATAAAAAAAAATCCAATGAGATCTCTCATAAAAGGTTTATACAATAAGTTGTAGTAGATGGATTCACTACAAACCTATGTTCCACGAGGACAAGTCCCCACCCCTTGGTCCCCATGGATACTTGTGTCTCATTGTATTTTCCTATTAAAATATTATTTCTAGGATTTTAAAGGTACTTATAGAGTCAAATCAACATTATAAGAGATTCAATTTCCAAATTATGAGCAAAAACTCCCACGAGAGTGAGCGCTAGGAAGAGAATTAAAAACAATATTGCAAGCGAAAATTTCGTTAAGAGTACTACATTCCTACAAAATATAATATATTCAAAACTTGTAAGTTCAATAGAAAACAACTAACAATAAGATTAAACACGATCACTTCGAACAAACACCACCCCCATGAGCATTATATAAGGAATAAAAATACGATACCCATTATAAGTATTAAAAATGAGAGCACTTATAAGAGCATTATACAACAACCAAATGTAAGAAATTGCATGTTAACATTATGAGAGCAAAATGTTATGACCAAAAATAAAGGATCTAATGTCCACATTGCAGAAGAGTGCCTTCAACATTGCAGTATACTACAATCAACAAGAGATTCAATGCCACTTTAGAAATGTGATATCCTTGAGCATTATTCCTCAACCAATAGTTAGAGATATAAGTTGACATTACAAGAAAGAATCCTCATAGGAACATTATACATTATACCAAAACCACCATAAGAGCAATATAGTTCACCGCAACAAGCAATAAAAGATTCAATATTAGTATTACATAAGAGCACCTTTGGAAGTGCAATGAGTTGCACTAAAAAGTAAGACTCAGTGACAACATTATGATGGTTAACTCCCATGTCAACATTTTACAACAACAAATTGTAAGAGATTCAACATCAACATTATGAGGGTTAACTCCCATAGGTGCTGTTGTCGTTTGAAACGTGCACCCGTGGATGTTCTATCACGTAGGGATGTTTACAGTGGGGCGTTGAGTGCGAATATCTTGCGTCAGGTGCAAGAGTGTTTGGCATTGGGCATGGGGTGTTGTTGCTCACTTGTGCGCGCTCAGCATAGGTTGGCTCGTCGTAACGATGGGAACATCCCCAAGGCGTGGGACCCTTGTGCTCCTTGGGACAAGCCTTTCGAGTTGGTCAGATTCCTTCTATTCCGAGTGCACTTGGTTTAAGACTAATGCGCAGGCCTAGAGAGCAGAAAGGTACATCTACCACTAATCTAAACCTAAAATTTTGAGGGAAAAGGGAGGGAGAAGGTAAGAGAGTGCTGAAAAATAAAGAGGTGATACACCGAGAATAGAGTGAGCGCTCCTAATGTCGTAAACACACTACAAGCCTTTGAGAACAAGACTCTCCACACAAACCTTGTCAAGGCAGCTCTAAATGCATGAGTATTTCTTATAGAGGTGTGGGAACATAGCACAACACTGGGAGAGACGACAAACGATCCACATATAGTATTGACACAGACCCGAATGCGCACAGGATACGACCTGCAAATGAGTTCCATGTCTTATATAGAGGTGTTGGGGATGGACAACGATGAGAGGGGCAAATAATACCCATAAACAAAGATCAAAAAATGCAAATAGCACACATTGCAATAGAAGAATAAAGAAAGGTGAACTTAATTCTCATTAACTTGCAAGATTTAACCAATAGAAGCGCTCTTGCAGGGTAAATTTCAGTAGCGTGAGGTTGCTAAAAATGTGTCGACCCTTCTACAAATGAAGAACCAGGATTTTATAATGAACTATCCTTTTACAATTAATGTGCCACTTGGAGTGGCAGCGATAGCTTGTAATTCTCTTGCGGTGCCGCGCTCATGATTCTTGAATTTTGTTTGACGGTTCGGATTTGAGTTGATAGCAGGGTCTTGTCAGAATACATGCATATATCAAGGAGTGGAAGATTATCCTAGAACAATTAGAGGGGTGGTGTGTACTCATGTCCTGATGTTTCGCAGCTGCTTTTGCATTTACTTGCTCTGATAAGGCCTCATGTTCGCTCAACTACTTATCCAACCACCTCTTTATAGCTTGCCGCCATTTGGCAATCGTTGTGCAGGTTCTCTTTTGGCTTGCCACGTCATCATTGTGTGCAGTGGAAGACTTGGCTCGTGCTTCATTCCTTGTATGCTACGTGCACACCAAGTTGTGCACGCACCCTTGATTTGGAAATACTCATGTGCCAAGGTGCACATGAGAGTATTAGAAAGCCGTGAATCTTTGGAAGGGGCAACATGTGGCTTGAGATTTCACCCTGCAATAGGGCGCATATATAGAACCTTGCGCGTGGGCACGAGACTGCATTAGATAAGCATAGGAGGGGTTTTGAACAAGAGCGTGCATGAAGATCGAAGGTCTTTGGTGCATCCTTCCTGATTTGTAATTGCTCCTTGCTTGCTTCGTTCGCTTGGCCCTCTAGAACCTGGGAGCATGCGTTCTTGAACCGTCACGCCTCTTGAGTTGTGCGTCGAAGGATCCTGTGCACTAACATGCATCAAGAGCTTCTGGAGGGCGCGAATCATCATCTTGTTGCTGCGCAGACTTGCGCTTGATTGTATTGGGTACAAGCGAGGATAGGAGACACTTGCGCACATTTTACTTGGAGCTTTTAAAACCTTGCAGATGCACCACTCTTCTAGAGGACCTGGGTGAGCCTTGCGTTGATTGGGGGTGACTTAGAAAGTCAACACTTCTGGGAACCTCTACAGGTTGCTTACTTGCTAAGCGAGAATCCAGTAGTCTTTGAGATGATCCATTGGGCACAGAGTCTTTGGAACTTTTGACCCTTTCGCTTGTGAATGCACTAGCTATGTATTCTCGGCGCTTTGAGTGAGTTAAGACCCTGCTAGCAAAACAAAGAACTGTGCCAAAGGCGCTTAGAGGAAAAAGACCTAAGCTAAGAGAAACACTGCACTTAAGCGCTTAGAGGAATTGAAATTTTCCTAAAACAAGGCGCTCAAGGCACTTAGGGAAATGAAAAACACCTAATCTAACTTTTTACAATTTATGCAAGAATTAGCGGAGATAGTGTTTGAGATGGATACTATTCACTTGGATAGTCAACTCTTCTCCATTTAATTTAGCAAGTTAGAAGGCGTTGGATTGCTTGCATCTGGTTATGGTGTATGGGCCACTCCATATTGCGTCGAACTTAGTGTGCCTTCCAGCGTTTGCTTTATTTGCTTCCCATTTGAGCAGTAGATCTCTCTCTTCAAAACTCCTATCAGTGGCTCTTTTGTCTAATGCCTTCTTGGTCTGGGCCTATTGGAGCACCATGGTGTGTGTAGCTTGCATTCTAGTCTCTTCGAGATTCGTCAGCTTTGCTAACCTTACTGCAAGAGGATCATTTTCTCGCAATTCCAACTGGTGTGCAAGTTCCAATGAAGGCAACTTGAGAGATGTGGGCAATTGGACCTCCCTGCCATATACCAACATGAAGGGCAAATTCGCCAATACTCTCTTCGGTGTGACTCGGTCAGCCCAAAGGGCAATTCTGAGCTTGGTATGCCAAGCTCGCTGATTATCCTCCAGGGTCCTTTTTATGATGTGAATTGGAATCTTATTCGTGGACTCGATTAGACCATTACGTTGAGGGTAATAATTCGACGAGGCGCTCAGATAGATGTTGTGCTTGACGACTCATTTGCTGATCCTGGTTCCAAGGAAAGCTAATGCATTATTAGAGATAATGGTGGTTGGGACATCGAATCTTGTTATAATGCATTCGTAGAAGTTCAAGATGGATGTCTCATTAGCCTCCTTGAGCGCTACCGCCTCTGTCCACCTTGTGAAATAGTCTGTGGTCGTGAGAATCCATTTGTGTCCATCACTTGATGGCGGGTTAATCATGCCTATGAAATCTAGGCCCCACTGTGCAAAGGGTTGATCGACTTGTATTGGGCACAGTGGTAAGGTTACTAGCCTCTGCTTGACTGCGAATAAGACACATTTCCTTCAATTTTGCACGTATACATGCACATCTTTCAACATAGTTGGCCAATAATAACCAGCTTGCATGATCTTCACAACGGTGGTCTTGGGCGAATAATGGCCCCCTACAGGGCCATCGTGGAACTCTCGAAGAATTCTACCTTCATGCTCTAATTCTACGCACCTCAAGAGAACTCCATTGAGGTCCCTCCTGAAAAACACACCACTTATGAACACGTAGGGAATGGCTTATAATCTGAAATGTCTGTGCTTGGTTTTACCAAGGCCAAGAGGATACATGTTATGATGAAGGCCTTCATATCTTGCGTCCAATTGGTCGCGGCTTCTTGGCTTGCGCGCTCTCTTTCATGCTACACTAAGATTGCATTGTTCTCCAATTTTGCTCTTTCGGCTAATTGCTCACAGAGCCCCCTTCCTTGCACTAGCTTGGTGACTTGGATGTCTACGTCGTATTCCATCACCTTTGTGACCCGACCGACTCTTTTCTCGTTGATGTCCTTGCTGAGCAGAAACTCTTTGATGCTTGTGTGTGCAACCTTGAGTTGGATCTTGTTGTTGGAGAGCATATGTCTGAGTTTCTTAAGCGCTCTCACAATTGTGAGGGTGTGCTTCTCCACGAAGCTGTAGTGCAGCTCATAATCCTTCAACACCTCATTGAAGAAGGCTATTGGTTGCTCTAAATGATCATTGTTTTGTTGCATGAGGATAGTTGAGATACCTTCAACCCCACCGAATGTATAGAGGGTAAAATCCTTGCTATAATATGGGTTGATTAAAGTGGGGGCCTGCACGATGGCATGGTTGATGGCTTCAAAACTTTCTTTGCCTTCACGAGTCCAATTGAAAGCAACATTTTTCTTCAACATCGCAGTGTGGGGCTTGGTTAGGATGGCGAAATCAAACACAAATCTTCTAACAAAGTTGATTCTTCCTAAGAAGCTCTGGAGACTCTTCTTGTGACTTGGAAGAGGAAGAGACAAAATAGCCTTGACTTGCTCTGGATCGATTGTGAGTCCTTTTGAAACAATGTGCACCAGGCGAACGTCCTCATGAACAACGAAGATAAATTTGTTGGGATTCAGGGATATTCCAAACTTTGGCACCTTTGAACGACCTGCTCTAGATGATTCAAATGATCTTCTGCACGCTTGGAGAAAATAATTATCTCATCGAGGTAAACCAAGATGACCTTGTTGATGAGTTCCTTAAATGCTATATCCATAGCTCTTTGGAAAGTCATGCCTGCCTTAGTCAAACCAAATGGCATTCGTTGCTATGCGAAGGTTCCCCACTTAGTGGTGAACGCAATTTTGTAATGATCGCACTCCTGTCCTAGGATTTGGTTGTAACCAGAGTAACCATCCAATAATGAAAATCTTTCTGCACTTGCGATTGTTTGTAATATTTTTTCCATTGGCGGGAGGGGCGAGTGGTCTTTGAGGGAAGCCTTGTTCAGGTCTCTGAAGTCCACACACAAGCGTATTTCCCCATTCTTTTTTCGCACTGGGACTAAGTTGGCGATCCACGAGGAATACTTAATTGGAAGTATTATTCTGGCTTCAATGAGCTTGGAGAGCTCCTTTCACATCAACGACTCTATCTTTGGATTGGCAGGCCTATGCTTTTGGCGGATGGGTTGTGCATAAGTATTAAACTCAATTATGTGTTGCGTTAAGCTTGGATCAAAGCCCCTAAGGTCCTTATAGCTCCATGCAAAGACATCCTCATATCTCTTGCAGAGTTTGATGAAACTCTCAATTTTTGGCGGGAAGCATACCTTGCCAGCTTTTAGGGTCTTTCCTTTGGAAATGGTTACTAGCGCAGAGATTTATTCTTTTGCTGTCATGCTTCACCTCTCCCTTGAGCTGGTCATCGGGATTGAAGATACTTTCTAGGGTGACTAGCCCTTTTGGCAGCTTGTTCCCTTTCGGTTGGACGACTTGGTTTTCATACTAGTCTTGTAGTTGCACTTGGTTCTTGGTGCAAAACTTTACCTCATCCTATAGAAAATTGACAATCTGCCCATCACTCTTGAACACTTGCCAATTCTTCACGTTGTCGAGGACTTTTGGCTTGACCATGACTTTGATGAGCTGTCTGGACTCTTTCATTATACCGCATGGGATGTCATACTACGCACCTACGGTCGCAAGCCTATCTGCGTCAACATTTTGCGCTCTTGGTATGGAAATAATATTGAACGCGTCAGAGCCTTCAGTCTCATCCCACACTTTATGTTTGTAAGCTTTCATCAAGACATTTTGGTCATGCTCTGCATCCTAACCTGATTGACAACCAATTAACTAACTCCCAATGCTTGCGGTGCCTTGATTCATTTCCTTTGCGCAAGCTGAAGGCCTTGGATCAGTGAGACATACTCTTCGACATTGTTGGTGCAAGAGAACTATAATCTGAAAGCGTGGAAATATTTTTCCTTTTAGGGCGAGACCAACATGACACCAACTCCTACGCCATTCTTACTTTGGGAGCCATCAAAGTACAATTGCCACATACCCTCAGGGCTCTCATGTGCCTTCACGAGTTCAGGTAGTGCAGAATCTTCCTTCATGATATAGTAAGTACCTAGCCCTATCTCTACGTTGTCGTATGGATCACACTCAAAATGTTCGCACGCCCATTCATCCAGCAGATCATCTGGGATTTTGTCAAGTGGTGTCAAGGCCTCATGGAGAATCGAATTCTCCTCTTGATCAAACATCACATAGTTTAGCTCAACTGGGTCAAGAGAGTATGGTTTAACATGGCTTTTGAAGATAGGATTTTCCTTGATGGTCACTTTTATTCCATACCTGGTTCTAAGCAACATATGTGACCAATCTGAAGATAAATACCCACCCATCTTTACCGTGAAGTCTCGAGAGAGGCAAATGGTGAAGTAGGGAGTTTAGTTGATGACTGCGATATCTTGCATAATGGAGAGGCTTGGGCATGCGTGCAATGTAAGATTCAAATCCTTAATGACTCCCACAGTTTTGACTGTTTTGCCATCAAGCTGGATCACTCCTTTTGAAACAAGGGAATACGTAATTCCGAGCGTATCCACGATCTTTTTGGGCATCACCGAGCTGCTTGTGCTAGAATCGATCATGCAATTGTGTACCAGATGTTGGCCAATGATTAAGGAAACATAGAACAGGGGTGGCTTGTTGTTATTGCATACCTATGCTTCCTCTGCTTTTGGCTAGCATAGTCTCATAGAGGTGGCTGGCAACAGTTGGGGTGCCTGACACTCTTGAAAACCTTTTAGTGCATCTTGTAGTAAATTTCGTTGAGAGGGAATAATAAGCGCATCCCACATAGTTACATTGAGGCTAGTCTTCTTCATTTGTTCTATTATGTTGAAGGAAACCTGAGGCCCCTTCAATTGTGGCTTAGGGATGGTAGCGTCTCCCTGTATCGGTGCACTGGTTTGAGGCGGTCCTTCCTTTTGCACAATCTTTTCTGGGCGCAAGGGTTGCACAGGGGTCTTGACCTGTGTAACTGTGCGAATGACTTGTGGCGTTGAAGGCGAGGGCATTGAAGTTGGTATGGATTCCTTTGTAGCTCTCCTTTTGAATCTCATATTGAAAGCAACTTGAGTGCTTCCTCCACTAGGCGCGCCATTTTGATTTACATAGCTAAAGTGCTCTTCTTGCCAATTGATGAGAGTAGATTCATCTTGTTGCTGAGTTGGTACTTGGATTTCTCCTTCATGTGGAGTTGCGCTATTCATTTGCTCTTGAGATTGTGGCAAACTTTGCACCATGAGCGCTTGGTTCATAACTCCATTTGCGCACGTAGCTTGATTATGCGGTTGGCTGCATGGAAAGCACCATTGGGGGTCTTGCGCTAGATTGTTCTATATTGGAACAAGAGCTCTAAAGGCACTAGCAGCATCAAATTTCTGTGCATAAGGCGTTCTATTGTAAGTGAGTTCATTTTGCGTTTACATGTCACCTTTGCAGGGAGGTTTGTTTGATTGATATTGTTGAGTGAAAGGTTGATGAGGTCTAGGATAGTACGCTTGTTGCCTTTTGAGGGCAATAAGCTCATTCCCAAAAATTTGCAATAGTGTTTTCACTTCATGCAATTCATTAGGTGAAACAACGGATGGAGTGGGCGGGCTTACTATAGTAGGGATAGGCGCCAACATAGGTTGTGCAGTGGCTTGGCTAGGAAGAGGATTTGCGAATAGAGGCATAGGGGGTCTAGGCGCAATCTTTCTTGCTTGGATCAAACAATTCTCTATGCGCACCGTGACTTCATAGGCATTGAGGAGGACTGCACCTCCGATGGAATGAATCATCACAACTATATTACTGTTAAGAGCCTTTAGAAAATATAAAAATGCAATATTGGGAGATGGCTTACACAAAAGCGAGATTCTATCCCAGATTCTTTGTAATCTGAAGTTGAAGTCGACCATCATCTCGTGTGGTGCTCGCTTTATTGTTGTGAGTTGCTCTATCAAGGACAAGTGGTTACTTTGGTCCTTGGACTATTTGCATAATTCTTCGCCAAATTCCTCCGAGTTATGAATAGAATTCAGTCTCAAGCCTCGATACCACCGAAGGGCTTTGCCTTTGAAGGAAGAAGCAAGAACCCTGACTGTGACATTATCTGACCTTGATTTGGAAATACTCCTGTGCCAAGGTGCGCACGAGAGTATTAGAAAGCTGTGAATCTTTGGAAGGGGCAGTGTGTGGCTTGAGATTGCACCCTACGATAAGGCACAAATATAGGATCTTGCACATAGGTACGGGACTAGATTTGATAAGCATAGGAGGGGTTTTGAACAAGAGCGTGCACAAAGATCGAAGATCTTAGGTGCATCCTTCTTGATTTGTAACTGCTCTTTGCATGCTTCATTTGCTTGGCCCTCTAGAACCTGGGGGCATGCATTCTCCAATTGGCACGCCTCTTGAATTGTGCACCGAAGGATCCTGCTCGCTGCTGTGCATCAAGAGCTTCTGGTGGGCGCGAAACATCATCTTGTTGCTGAATAGACCTACACTTGACTATATTGGGTGCGGACGTGGATAGGAGACACATGCGCACATTTTGCTTGGAGCGCCTGAAACCTCGCAGGTGTGTAACTCTTCTATAGGACCTGGATGAGCCTTGCACTAACTGGGGTGACTTAGAAGGTCAATAGGTGCATTTTACTAGGACAAACAACAATAGATTTAATGCCATCATTATGAGGGAGAACCCCTTTAACAATTTTATACTGCAACTCGCAGTGATAAATTTATTGTCAACATTATAAGCAACCAATTGTAAAGAATTGAAAGTAAACATTATGCGCAAGATCAACCATCACAAAATTAAACCAAAAATAGTACCATGTTAGTCCCGTGAACATGAGGAGTTACACGCTTTGCAAGAGCATCATATTGCAATTGGAAGAGAATTAAAATATACCAGAGCAACATTTATTGAGTGAACTCATAACTGAGTATTATACTTAACTAGCAATAAGTGATTTAGTTTCCAAATTATGAGCGAAAACTACAACTAGAGTGTGCACTAGTAAGAGAATTAAATTCAATATTACGAGTGAAAATATTGGTAAGAGGACTATATTCGTACAAAATATAATATAGACAAAACTTGTAAGCTCATTTGAAAAAAACCAACAAAAATATTAAATATGATCACTATGAACAAACACAACCCATAACAGCTTTGTATAAGAAATAAAAATGAGATACCCAACATAAGTATTATAAGTGAGAGGACTTATAATAGCATTAAACAACAACCAAACATAATTAAAATCTATGTCGACATTATTAGAGCAATATGTTGCAACCAAAATTAAAGGATCTAATGTCAGCATTGCAAAAGAGTAACTTTAAAAGTGCATTATACTACAACCAACAAAAAGAGATTCAATGTCAATTTACAAGTGTGGTTTACTAAGAGCATTATACCTAAACACATAGTTAGATATAAGATGAAATTACAACAAGAATCCTCAGAGGAACATTATTCATTATATCAAAACTAGTCTAAGAGCATTATAGTCCACTACAACAAGCAAGAAAAGATTCAACATTAGTATTACGTAAGAATGTCTTCAGAAGTGCATTGAGTTGGAATAAAAAATAAAGACTCAACAACAATATTATGAGGGTTAATGCTTATAGCAACATTTTATTACAACAATTAGTAAAAGATTCAACGTCAGTATTATGAGGGTTAATTCCCATAGGAGCATTTTACCGCATCAAACAATAAGAGATTCAATGCCAACATTACGAGGGAGAACCCATGTAACAATTTTATACTGCAAGTAATGGCGAGAAATTTATTGTAAACATTATAATCAATCAATTGTAAATGCTTCAAAGTCAACATTACGTGCAAGATCAACTATCACAAAATTATAGCAAAAATAGTACTATATCAATCATGCCAAGGAGTGATACCCATTGTAATATCAAAATATTGCAATTTTGAGTAAGAGCTTAAACATTGAATTAAGGGTGATAATTCTTCTAAAAAAACTATACCTCAAACAATCCTTCTAAAATAACTATACCTCAAACAACTAAAAGAGATTTGTTGTCAACACTATGAACTTAGAACCACCATAAGAGCATCACAATGCGATAAACCAAAAGGGATTAAATGTCAATATTAAATAAGAGAGCCTTTGAGAGCACGTGATATCACAACCAAAAGCACGTGATATTGCAACCAAACACCAAAGAATAATAGTTTCAATGTGAACATTGTGAGTGTGAAAACTTGTAAGAAGCATTATATCGTAGCCATAAAAGTGCGAAACCCCGTAGGAGAGTTAAATTTAAACCATCAATAAGAGGTTCATAATCAACATTTTCAATGGAAACCTCTGGAATTTGTTTAATCTCAAGTACTAATAGTAAGAGATTCTTTCTCACATTGCTAGTGAAAAGATACATTAACATCGAGAACCTAGATGAAATCATTATACCATGAATGGAAATAATAAAATAAACTCTATTATTTTTTGTGTAAATGCTCATAAAATCTTTAAATTATAACCATTATTAAGATGTTTATCATCAACATTTTGAGTGTGGAACTCCATAATAGCATATTGCCATTAAGTAGTATGAGATTCAATGTTGCAATGCCTGGGAGAACATGCATTACAAGCGCTATTTTCCATAAGAGAATCCTATTTCAAATAGAAACTAGAAAGTAAACATCAACATTAGTAGAGAATCCTCGTAGAAATATTGTGCCATAATCAACATCGGAGATTTTACATCAACATTATGAGCGAGAATCCCCCACAAGAATCATATATTGTAATAAACAAAAAAATATTCAACGAGAACATTACCCAAGGGACCCTTTGAAAGTGTATTATACTGCCACCAACAAAAAGAGATTTTACAACGAAAAAAAAATCAATATTAAGATAACTTCCATGGGACAATGTTATATTGTGACCATAAAAAAGACATTGAACTCAAATATTTAGTTTAGGAATTGCTTGCAAAGCATTTGACTGCAAGCAACGATAAAGGATTTAAAGCGAATTTTATTGAGGAAATCCATACTTGAGCGTTATTTTAAACTAGTGATAAGAGATTTAGTTTCGAAATTATGAGCAAAAACTCACACGAGAGTGATTACTAGTAAGATAAATAAAATCACTATTGCAAGTGCAATTTTGATAAGAGGACCACATTTCTACAAAGGAAAATATAAAGAAAACTTGTAAGCTTATTAGAAAATAACCAACAATAATATTAAACATGATCACTACGAACAAACACCACCCAGAAGAGCATTATATCAGGAATAATAATAAAGGTACCCAACGTAATTATTACAAGTGTGAATACTTGTGAGAGTATTATACAACCACCAAATGGAAGAAATTCTTTGTTGACATTATGAGGGCAATATGTTGCAACCAAAAATAAAGGATTTAATGTCATGTATGAATCCTCAGGGAAATGCTATACATTATACGAATTTACCATAAGAGCATTATAGTCCGCTGAAACAACCAATACAAGATTCAATATTAGTAGTACGTAAAAGCATATTTGGTAGGACATTGAGTTGGAATAAAAAATAAGACTCAAAGAAAACATTATGAGGTCTATCTCCCATAGCATAATTTTACCACAACAAACAGTAAGAGAATTAACATCAGCATCAAAATTATGAGGGTCACCTCCCATAGGAACATTTTACTAGAACAAATAGTAAGAGATTCAATGCCAACATTATGAGGGAGAACCCTCATAACAATGTTATACTTCAACCAACAAGGATAAATTTATATTCAACATTATAAGAAACAAATTTTAAAGAATTCAAAGTCAACATAACGTGCAAGATCAATGATCATAAAGTTATACCACAAATAGTACTATATCAATCCCATGAACATGAGGAGTGACACCCATTACAAGAGCAATATATTACAATTGTCATCAATAGCTTAAACATTAAATTATTAGTGACAATCCTTCTAAAAGGACTATACGTCAAACAATTGAAAAAAATTCGTTGTCAACCTTATGACCTTAGAAGCATCATGAGAGCATCACATTACAACAAAGATGAAGAGATTCAAAGTCAATATTACATAGGGGAGCCTTTTAGAGTGCATGATATTACAAGTAAAAGCTTGTGATATTCCATACAAACAACAAGGAATAATTGTTTAATTGCAAACATTTGTGAGAGTGAAAACTTTTTAGAAGCATTATACTATACCCATTTAAGTGTGAACACCCATAAGAGAATTAATCTAAACCTGTCACGAAGAGGTTCATCATCGACATTTTGGATGTAAACCTTTGTAAAGTAGTTTACTTGAAAAAGTAGGAGACTCTTTCTCACATTGCTAGTGAAAAGATACGTTACCATCGAGAAGCCAGATGAACGCATTATACCTTGACTAGAAATAATAGAGTAAACTTCAATAGCTTTTGTGTGAACCCTCACAAAAGCATTAAATAAAAACCATCATAAAGAGGTTCATTATTAACATTGTAAGTGTGGACCTTCGTAACAACATATTGCTGCAAGTAGCATGAGATTCGATGTTGTAAACCTTGGGAGAACACACATTTGAGCACTATCCTTCAAAAGAGAATCTTATTTCAAATAAAAAGTATAAAATCAACATCAACATTATGAGAGAATCCCCATGGGAGTATTATGTTGTTATTGATATTGGTATATTTTACACCAACATCACTAGGGAGAAGCCCCCACAAGAAGCCTAAATCGCAATGAAGAAGAGATTCAATGACTACATTACCTAAGGGAGCCTTCGAAGGTGCATTACACTGCCATCGATAGGAAGAGGCTTGACCACAATATTTTTTTTCAGTATCAATGTTATTAGTGTGAACTTCCATGAGACCATGTTATATTGTGACTATAAAAAGGAGGTTGATCTTGATCATTTCCTCTAGGAACCACTTGAAGAGCTTCTGACTGCAAGCAATATAAAGGGATTTAAAGTGAAATTCATTGAGTGAACCCATAATTGAGCATTATACTTAACTATGCAATAAGAGATTAAGTTTCCAAATTATGAGCAAAGACTCCCATGAGAGCGAGCACTAGTAAGAAAAATAAAATCAATATTGCGAGTGACAACTTCGTAAGATGACAATATTCCTACAATATATGACATAGACAAAACTTGTAAGTTCATTAGAAAACAACCAAGGATAAGATTACATGTGATCACTAAGAACATGAACAACCCCTCAGAGCATTATATCGAGAATAAAATAAGATAACCAATGTAAGTATTATGAGTGAGAACACTTATAAGAGCATTATACAACAACCAAACGTAAGAAATTTTATGTTTTCATTATGAAAGCAATATGTTTCAGCCAAAAATAAAGGATGTAATTTTAACATTACAGAAGAGTGTTTTGAAAAAGTGCACTATGCTACAACCGACAACAAGAAGTTCATTGCCAATTTATAAGTATGATTTCCACAAGGGCATTATACCTCAACCAATAGTTAGAGATATAATATGAAATTACAAAAATCATGATAGGAACATTATAAGTTATACCAAAACCACCATAAGAGCATTATAGTCCACTAACACAAGCAATGAATGATTCAACAATAGTATTACGTAAGAGCATCTTTGGAAGTGTATTGAGTTGAAACAAAAAATAAAGACTCACTGACAATATTATGAGGGTTAACTCCCATAGCAACATTTTACCTCAACAAATAGTAAGAGATTCAACATCAACAATTACGAGGGTTAAGTCCCATAGAAGCATTTTACCTCAACAAACAATAGTGGATTCAACGCCAATAATTACGAGGGTTAAGTCCCATAGAAGCATTTTACCACAACAAACAAAAGGAGATTCAACACCAACATTGCGCGTGAGAACACACATATCAATGCTATACTGCAACTACCAGTGCGAAATTTTTAGTCAACATCATAAGCAAGCAATTGTAAAGAATACAAAATTAACATTATGTGCAAGATCAAGCATCACAAAATTATGTAAAAAAATAGTACTATCTCAATACCGCCAACAAGAGGTTTAATACACATTGTAAGAATAATATATTGTAATTGTCAGTAAGAGCTTAAACGTAAAATTATGAGTGAAAATCCTTCTAAAACCACTATACCTCAAAGAATTGAAAGAGATTTGTCGTCAACACTATGACTTTAGAACCATCTTAAGAGCATCATAGTGTAACAACCAAGAATAGATTCAACGCCAATATTAAACAGGAGAGCCATCGAGAGCACATGAGATCACAACCAAAAGCATGTGATATTGCAACCAAACACCAAACACCCAAGAATATTAGTTTCAATGGCAACATTGTGAGCTTAAAAACTTGTAAGAAGCAATATATCGTAACCATATAAGTGTGAATTCCCATGAGATTTAAATAGCAACCATCAATAAGATGTTTATCCTCAACATTTTGAATGTAAACCTTTGTAAAATATTTTACCTCAAGTACTAATAGTAATAGATTCTTTCTCACATTGGGAGGGAAAAGATACATTGCAATCGAGAACCTAGATGAAATCATCATACCATGAATGGAAATAATAGGATAAACTTTAATAGTTTTGTTGTGAAACCTCATAAAACCTTCAAATCATAACCATCATTAAGAGGTTTATCCTAAATTTACTTTTCGATTGATATCCTCCATGAGAGAATTGTATTTCAAATAAAAATTAGAGAGTCAACATCAATATTACAAGAGAATCCCTGTGTGATTGTTATGCCATAATTGACATTGGGAGATTTTACATTGACATCATGAGGTAAAAGCCACCATAAGAATCCTATATTGCAACGAACAACGAGAGATTAAACAAGAACATTATCAAAGGGAGTCTTGGAAGGTGCATTATATTGCCATTGACAACAACATATTTTACCGCAATTTTATTTGGTCAATTTCAACATTATGGGTGTGAACTTCCATGAGACAATGTTATATTATGACCATAAAAAAAAGGTTGATCTCGAAATTTTTGTTTAGGAATTGCTTGAAGAGAATTTAACTTCAAGAATTATCAAGGGATTCAAAGTGACATTTTTAGAGGGAACTCGTATCTGAGCATTATGCTTAATTAGCAACAAGAAATTCAGTTTCCAAATTATGAGCGAAAACTCTCACAAGAGCCAACACTAGTAAGAGAATTAAAATCAATATTGTGATTGACAACTTTGGTAAGATGACTATATTCCTACAAAATATAATACAAACAAAACTTGTAAGCTCATTAGAAAACCAACAATAACATTAAATGTGATCTCTAAGAACAAACACGTCTATAACAAAATTAAATTTTTAAAATTTTCTATAACGAAATTAAATATTACAAAGTGAGAACACTTGTAAGTGTATTATACAATGACGAAACATAAGAACTTCTCTGTTGACATTATGAGAGCAATGTGTTGCAACCAAAAATAAAGGATCTAATGTCAACATTGTAGAAGACTGCCTTCAAACATGCATTATACTACAACCAACAACAAGAGTGCCAGTTTACAAGTCTGATTTGCTTCAGAGCATTATACCTCAACTAGTATTTAGAGATATAAGATGAAATTACATGTAAGAAACCTCATAAGAACATTATACATTATACCAAAACCACCTTATAAGAGAATTATAGTTCATTGGAACAAGTAAGAAAAGATTCAACTTTAGCATTATGTAAGAGAACCTTTGGAATCTCATCGAGTTGCAAGAAAAATAAAGACCCAACTCCCATAGCAACATTAACTGTAAAAAATAGATTCAACATCAACACTATGAAGGTTAATTACCACAGGAGCATTTTACCACAACAAACAATAATAGATTCAGTGCCAACATTACAAGGGAGAACCCACATAACATTGTTATACTATAACCAACAGTGAGAAATTTATTGTCAAGATTTGAAGTAACCCATTGTAAATAATTTAATGTCAACATTACATGCAAGATCAAATTATACCAAAAATAGTACTCT
Organism: Torreya grandis; assembly: GCA_037957365.1. Taxonomy (NCBI): domain Eukaryota; kingdom Viridiplantae; phylum Streptophyta; class Pinopsida; order Cupressales; family Taxaceae; genus Torreya; species Torreya grandis. The sequence goes on from JARHVA010000315.1 coordinate 2,408,785, forward strand.
GTCAATCATTCCAACACGAGGAGCAATACCGATTATAATATATATATATATATATATATATATATATATATATATATATATATATTGTAATTATCAGTAAGAGATTAAACTTTAAATTATGAGTGAGAATCCTTCAGAAACAACTATACCTCAAACTACTGAAAGAGATCCGTGTGAACACTTTGATCTTAGAACCACCATAAGGGCATCATATTGCAACAAACAAGAAGAGATTAAACTTCAATATTACAAAGGAAAGACTTCAATAGCGCATGATATTACAACCGAAAGCATTTGATACTACAACCAAAAACCAAAGAATATTAGTATGAATGCGAGCACTGCGATTATAAGAAATTATAAGAAGCATTATATTGAAACATCATGAGCGTGAATGCTCATAAAAGAATTAAATTAAAAGCATCAATAAGGGGTTCATCGTTGACATTTTCAATGGAAAGCTTTGTGAATTATTTTACCTTAAGTAGTTATCATAAGAGACTCTTTCTCACATTGTTAGTGAAAAGGTACATTACCATCAAGAACCCATATAAAGGCATTATACCATGAATGGAAATAAAAGAATGAACTTTAATATTTTTTTGTGTGAACACTATAAAAGCTTTAAATAACAACCATCATTAAGAGGTTCATTATCAATATTTTGAGTGTGGACCTGCATAACAACATATCACCGAAAGTGGTATGGGATTCAATGTTGCAACACATGGGTTAACACACATTACAAGTGCTATCCTCCATAAGAGAATCAAATTTCAAATATAAATTTGATAGTCAACATCAACATTATGAGAGAATCCCCATGGGAGTGTTGTGCCATAATTGTAACAAAGAAGGAGAGACTAAATGACATCATTAGCCAAGGCAGAGTTTGAAAGTGCATTATATTGCCACTGACAATAAGGGATTTTACTGCAACCCAAAATTGTCAATATCAAAATTATGAGTGAAATTCGATGAGACCATGATTTATTGTGACCATAAAAAAGACGGTGATGTTGAACATTTTGTTCGGGAAAGGGTTGAAGAGGTTTTGACTGCAAGCAATATTAAGGGTTTCAAAGTGACATTTATGGAGGGAATCCACATATGCGCATTATACTTAACTAGTAATGAGAGATTCAATTTCCAAATTATGAGCAAAAACTCCGATGAAAGTGAGCAGTAGTAAGAGAATTAAAAGCAATATTGCGAGTGAGAACTTCATTAAGAGGACTATATTTCTACAAAATATAATACAAACAAAGCTTGTATGCTCATTAGAGCACAACCAACAATAAGATTAAATGTGATCACTACTACATTAAATAAGATACCCAACTTTAATATTACAAGCGAGAACACTTATAAGAGTATTATAAAACAACCAAACTAAAGAAATTCTATGTTGACATTATGAGAGCAATATGTTGCAACGAAAAATAAATGATTTAATGTCAACATTGCCTTGCATTATACTACAACCAAGAATAATAGATTCAAGATCTATCCACCTACTTGTTTAGGACAATATTTTGGCAGAATACTAGAAAACTAGTGGGTCATCTTGTTAGGGGTGCAATTGATTCATTGTGGATTAGAATTAGAAATGGTAATACTTTGAAAAGCTTGGATGATGCCCTACACCAACTAAAATGGTCGCTTTAGCTTACATTCTAGCAAAAACATTTGACTTCCTTAAACTTTCTGAAGCACTTTGAAATTGTTATATAAAAAATGTTGGAAAGTGTGATATTTTCAAAAAACCAAAATCCCATGTTTGGGTGAGTTTCAAGCCAAAAAACTTCCTCTCAAATTCTTGGGGGAACACTTGCCAAATGGATTTTTGGATTCCAAGTTATAATTTATTTATTCTCCATTTTTAGTGTCTTCATTTCCAACTAAAAATAGTTATAAAGGAATAGTCATCTGGATTTAAAACTCAAAGAGAGGACGAGAGTAGTTTTCACACTAGAACATCTCTTCTAAGAGATTGTTACCCTTCTGTAATATTTTACAAAACATGGCAAACATCATATGGTCGTAGCTTCACATCTTTTCTATGAGATTGCTACCTTATTTAAATTATAATAATAGTGGAGACATAGCTTACATATCTTCTCATAGATGTCTGTACTAACCTCAAATCAAGGAATTAAATTTTTTATTTATTCATGGATTGTTATTTATATATATTTTTATCTCAAAAATTCATGGTTCTTTTAGCAAAAATATGCAATTATTTGTGTGGTACAATTGCTGTGACCAATCACTACATTTTATAACACATCTATGTTTCAACAATATACGTGTGTTGTCCATTGTATTACTGATCCAATCTGGATCAAATTAACCATACTAACATTGAAAGCACCAACAATCAATGATTCAACATCAAAGACATGATCCTGATCCCCCATAAGATATCTATGCTAGAAGATTCAACATCGATATGAAAGAGCTTTATACTTCCACCAATAGTGAGAGAAATAACCACAAAGAATAAGTAAAAATATTCAGAAAAGGATTATACAAGAACACCATAAGAGCATTATACCTCAACCAACAAAAAGTGATTCAACATCATTATTACATAAAGAGAGACTTCGAAAGTGCATTATGTTGGGTAAAAAAATGCAATCGCAACATTCTGAGGGAAAACGATGCATTATATTGCAACAAGAAGTAGGAGATTCAATGTCAACATTACAAGGAAGAATCATTATAGTAAAGTTATAGTGCAATCAATGGTAAGCAATTCAGTGTCAACATTATGAGCAACCAATAATAAGGAATTAAAGTTCAACATTATGAACATGATCCCCATCACATCATACCACAATTGATACTAAATCAATCGAACCCAACATTAGGAGTGATACCCATTGTAAGAGCACCATATTGCAACTATTAATAAGAGATTGAATGTGGATATTATGGTTGAAAATATTCTTTAGACAATTATACCTCAAGCAACTGAAATAGATTCAGTTTCAACACTATGGGTTAGAACCACCATAAGAGCATGATGTTGCAAACAAGAAGAAGAGATCAATGACAATATTATGCAACGTTATCATGTCTTCGAGAGCACATGATATGATATCTGACAATCAACAATAATATTATTGTAGTATTAATGGATCCCAACTGAATTTTTTGCAAACAATTATACATTAGCTTTATAATCCATAAAGTTTTAAGAAATCTAATGTCAGCATTACAATTGAGAACCCATAAAAGGGAGTTCTACAAAAATAAAAGAAAATATATTGTATTGCAAATAACAATAGGAGGTTTGACAACAACATTACGAGTGTGAATCCTCTTATGAGAGCTATAATGTATGTATTAGCATGAAGTTCAACATCAAGATTCAAATTTTTACCTCAACTGACAAAAAGCAATTCAACATCAAAAGTCCACTGATATCCCCACAAGAGCTTTATACGATATGTTGTAATAGATGGGTTCACTATAACCCTATGTGCCATGAGGACACATCCTCATCCCTCGGTCCACATCCATACTCTTGTCTCATTGTAATTTTTTATTCAAATATTGTTTGTAGGATCTTGGAGGTACTTATAGAATTCACAGCTTCATGTTCCTGCATTCCCGAGTATAGCCGAGAAAAAGAGAACTTGGTGGAACATAGATATCAACGTTGTGAGAGAGTATACCCTAAATAGAATTTCACTATAACTAGTAGTAAGAGATTCAATTACAACATTAAATGAGAAGAAATAAAGAATTTTTGTTGATGTCCATGAGTGACCAAAATTAATTCAATGGGACTCAAGAATAAACCCAAATTATAATAGAAAGTGCCAGGGTAAAAGGACCCTAGGAACAATAACTAAATAGATAAAATAAAAAGAACAAAAGCACTGAAAGTCATTGAGGGTAGACACAACACTTGAGAAAGCTTGTATAATAAAATTATACCTGCACCATTGATCATGAACACCTATAAGAGTATCTACACTACCAAGATTTAACATATATATTATTAGTAGGAATCGAGGAAAGAGCATTATGCCTCAACCAATGGTTAGAGACATAAGTTGAAATTACAAGAATTCTCATAGGAACGTTATACATTATAACAAAACTACCATAAGAACATTATAGTCCATTGCAACAAGCAATAAAATATTAAACATTAGTATTACGTAAGAGTGTTTTTGGAAGTGCATTGAGTTGCAATAAAAATGAAACACACAACGAAAACATTGTGACAGTTAACTCCCCCAACATTTTACACAACATTAAATAAGAGATTCAACGTCAACATTATGAGGGATTACTCTGATAGGAGCATTTTAACACAATAAATAGTAGGAGATTCAATGCCAACATTGTGAGGAGAACTCACATAATATTGTTATAGTGTAACCAACAATGAGAAATTCTTTGTCAACATTATTAGCAATCAATTGTAAGGAATTCAAAATCAACATCACGTGCAAGATTATCCATCATAAAATTATTCAAAAACTAGTTCTATATTGTTCCCGCCAACATGAGGAGTGATACCCATTGTAAGAGCAAGATATTGCAATTGTTAGTAAGATCTTAAATGTCAAATTACGAGTGACAATCCTTCGAAAACAACTATATCTCAAACAGCTAAAAGAGATTTATTATCAACATTATGATCTTAGAACCACCAGAAGAGCATTATATTACAAGAAATAAGAAGAGATTCAACATAAATACTACACAAGATTGCCTTCGAGAGTGCATGATATTACTAACAAAAGCATGTGGTATTGTAACCAAACACCAACGAATAATAGTTTGAAAACAAACATTGTGAGTGTGAAAACTTGTAAGAATCCTTATGACATAACCATAAAAGTGTGAATGCCCATAAGAGAATTAAATTGAAACCATCAATAAGAGGTTCATCATCAACATTTTGAATGGAAACCTTTATAAAGTATTTTACCTGAAGAAGTAATGGTAAGAGATTGTTTCTAACATTGCTAGTGAAAAATATCTTAACATCGATAATCCATTTAAAAGCATTATACCACGAATGGATTCAACTATAACTATAATTAAAAAGAAAGAAAGAACTAGAGATACTATATTAATGTCCATGAATGAACCAAAGTAGGTCAATGGGACTTGAGAACTCACCCAATTACAATGGAAATTGCTAGGGTAAAAGGACTCAGGAGCAATGACTATCTAAATAAAAGAGAAGGAACAAAAACACTTAAAGTATATGAGAGGTAATTCTAACACTTGAGAGAGCTTGTGTAAGAGAATTATGCATGCACCATTGATCACGAACACATATAAGAATATTTACACTACAAGTTTCAACATCAATATTAGTAGTAGAAACCATGGAAATAACATTATACCCCAATTAATAGTCAGAGATATAAGATGAAATTACATATAAGATTTCTCATAGGAACATTTTACATTATACATTATACCAAAACCACCACAAGAGCATTATAGTCCTTTGCAACAAGAAATAAAAGATTCAAAATTAGTATTATGTAAGAGCATTTTTTGAAGTGCATTGAGTTGAAATAAAAAATAAAGGCTCACTGAGAACATTATGAGGGTTAACTCTAATAGTAGCATTTTAAAGCAACAAACATTAAGAGATTCATCCTCAATATTATGAGGGTAACTCCCATAGGAGCATTTCACCACAACAAATAATAAGATGTTCAACACCATTATTATGAGGGAGAACCCACATAACAATGTTATACTGCAACCGGTGGTGAGAAATTTGTTGTCAACATCACGAGAAACCCATTGTAATGAATTGAAAGTAAGCATTATGGGTAATATCAACTATCACAAACTTATACTAAAAATAGTACTATATCATTCCTGTCAACATTAAGAGTGACACCTTTTGTAAGAGTAATATATTGTAATTATCAATAAAGTTTAAATGTTAAATTACGAGTGACAATCCTTCTAAAACATCTATACCTCAAACAAATGAAAGAGATTCGTTGTTAACACAATGACCTTAGAACCATTGCAAGAATATCATATTCCAACAAACTAGAATATATTCAATGTCAATATGGTGCAGGTCGTGGGTTGAGTTCCCGACGAAGAGAAGCCAAACAACACGAGTCATTTTGTCACCCTTGTATCTAACACACACACAAACCATGACGAATTTTAGAAAAGCTTAATATCTTATTTCAAAATAGAGTTAAATATAATATCTCACTTAGCATGAGGTACAGGTTATGTTGTGATCGAGTTGTTATAGGCAAACTTCGATATTACAATGAGTAAGTCCTTACACCAACCTACAAGGTAATCTTCTCAAGCCTTCTCTCTCTCACGCTCTTCAACTGCCTTAGTTTGCAAATTTTGGTAGAGTTTCCCCTTCGTCCCAATGACCACTCTCCAACGACCTATAGAATGAACTCGGACTTCCCCATTTTTATGTCGTTGAACTAGTTGTTTTTATGTCGTTGAACTAGTTGAAGACTGCTCCTATCAGCTGGGCAACTATCATATACATCAAATATAAATGAGTCGTCTATTGAGGTGTATAGGTTGAGTAGGCTAGTGTGGATCCTCGTGGAATCAAGCCACCAAAAATAAATTCCAACTAACTGATTTGCTTACCTTGATTTTTGGGTTTCTACCTTCTATGCTGACATATTCCATTTCAAATTTTGGCTGTCATGTAGAACTATTAGAGTGAAATGGCATCCGAGTCAAATCTCTTGACTTTCAGTTAGAGTGTGCCCCATTATATTTTGCATGCCCATTCACATTGCTCGTTTGCACACTTCACATTAAAAGGTTCTTGCATTGTGCTAGGGAAAAAATCTACGCGCTAGAGAGATGTGCGTGTGCACTAGGTTGTGCACATGACTCCCTCGTCAAAGAATTCATGCGCATTGCATCGGTTAGCCATTTCTTACTTAGGTGCGCCAAAGCACTTAGGAGCTCCTTCATAAAACTGCACTTGATTTTCCAAAATGATGCAAGATTGCTTTGTGCTTGGTATGCTATTATATCACAATATTACACATGAGAGACTTGGAGAGCGCATGATATTAGAACCAAAAGCCCATGATATTGCAACTGAACACCACAAAATAATAGTTTCAATAGGAGGTTCATCATCAACATTTTGAACAGAAACCTTTGTATGATATTTCACCTCAAGTACTAATAGTGGGGAATTCTTTCCTACATTGCTAGTGAAAAGATAGTTTACTATTGAGAACCCAAATGAAAGCATTAAACCATGAATGAAAAAATAGAATAAACTTTAATAGTTTTTATGTGAACCTTCCAAAAAGCTTTAAATCACAACCATCATTAAAAGGTTCATCATCATTTTAATTGTGTAACCCCATAGTATCATATGCTCGCAAGTAGTATGAGATTCAATGTTGCAATGCCTGGGAGAACACAAATTACGAGTGCTATATTCCATAAGAAATTCCTATTTCAAATAGAAATTGGAGAGTCATCATCAACATTATGAGATGATCCGCTTGGGAGTATTATGCCATAATTGACATGGGAGATTTTACATCAACATTACGAGGGATAAGCTCCCATAAGAATCATATAATGCAACAAACAAGGAGAGATTTAACATCAAATTAACCAAGGGAGCCTTCAAAGCTGCATTATATTGCGATCGACAACAAGAGATTTTACTATGACAAATATATTAATAATATCAACATTATGAGTGTGAACTTCCATGAGACCATGTTGTATTGTGACCATGAAAAAGTGGTTGATCTAGAACATTTTGTTTAGGAACCATTTGAAAAGCTTTTGACTGCAAGCAATATTAAGGGATTAAAAGCGACATTTGTTGAGGGAACCGATATCTGAGCATTATACTTAACTAGGTACAAGAAATTCAATTTCCAAATTATGATAAAACCACCCATAAGAGCGAGCACTAGTAAGAGAATTAAAATCAATATGGGGAGTGAAAATTTTGGTAAGAGGACTATATTCCTACAAAATATAATATAGACAAAACTTGTAAGTTCATTAGAAAATAGCCAACAATAAGCCTAAATGTAACTAGTAGAACAAACACTACTGATGAGAGCATTTTATCCGGAATAAAAATAAGATACCCAATATGAGTATGAAAAGTTAGACCCTGCATAAGAGCATTATACAACATTAGAGAGTCAACATCAACATTATGAGACAATCCCCATGGGAGTGTTATACCATTATTGATATTGGGAGATTTTAGATCAGCATTACGATTGAGAAGCCCCATAAGAATCCTATATTGCAATAAACAAGGAGAGATTCAATTACAACATCTACCCAAGGGAGCCTTTGAAATTACATTATATTGCGTTTGATGATAAGTGATTTTGCCACAACAAAAAAATGTCAATATCAACATTATGAGTGAACTCCCATGAGACCATGTTATATTATAACCATAAAAAAGAAGTTGATCTTAAACATTTTGTTTAGGAACTGCTTTAAGGGCATTTGATTGGAACCGATATTAAGGGATTCAAAGGGATGTTTATAGAGGGTACTCATATTTGAGCATTATATTTACGTAGAAATAAGATACGTGGTTTCCAAATTATGAGCGAAATCTTACTTGAGTGCAAGCACTGGTAAGAGAATTAAAATCAATATTGCGAGGGACAATTTTTATACGACTATATTCTTAAAAAATATAATATTGAGAAAACTTGTAAGTTCACTAGAAAACAACCAACAATAAGACTAAATGTGATCAGTAAAACAAAAACTAACCATAAGAGCATGTTTTCGGAATAAAAATAAGATACCTAATGTGAGTATTAAAATTGAGAACACTTATAAGGAGCATTATATAACAACTGAATGTAAGAAACTCTATGTTGAAATTATTAGAGCAATATTTGCAAACAAAAATAAAGGATCTAATGTCAATATTGTAGAAGATTACCTTCAAAAGTGTTGTATACCACAACCAACAACAAGAGACTCAATTTCTACTAACAAGTTGATTTTCTTCAGAACATTATACCTCAACCAATAGTTAGAGATATAAGATGAAATTACATTTAAAAATAATCAAAGAAACATTATACTTTATACCAAAATCACCATATGAGCATTATAGTTCACTACAACAAGCAATAAAATATTGAACATTAATGTTATGTAAGAGTGTCTTTGGAAGTGCATTGAGTTACAAATAAAAAAAGACTCAACGTTGACACAATAAGGGTTAAATCTCATAGCATCTTTTTATCGAAATAAACTGTAAGAGATTCAAATTCAACATTATGAGGCTTAACTCCCATAGGAGCATTTTACCACAACAAACAATAAGAGTTTCAATTTCAACATTACGAGGGAGAACACAGATAAGATTGTGATATTGCAACGAGCGGTGAGAAATTTATTGTTAGGATTTTAAGCAACTGATTGTAAATATTTTAGAGTCAACATTAATTGCAAGAGCAACCATCATAAAATTATACCAAAAATAGGACTATATCAATCTCTAAACATTACGAATGATATGCATTGTAATAGAAATATATTACAATTATAAGGAAGAGTCTAAATGGTGAATTCTATTTGACAATCCCTCTGACATTAGGACAATAATATTTTGCATTCAAAAATAAATGATCTAATGTCAACAATGCACAAGAGTCCCTGTAAATGTGCATTATACTACAACCAAGAATAAGAGAGTCAATGGCACTTTACATGTGTGACTTCCTTAAGAGCATTATACAACAACATACAATTAGACACTAAAAGCAAACATTATGATGGAGACCCCCTGAAAGAGCATTAAACAACAATTGGAGATTCATTTTGTCTATTATGAGCGAGAACCCTTGTAGTTGAATTATATAGTAGCCTAAAGTAAGATAATAAAGAATATTACAATGACAGGCATTGCAAGAGCATTATACCACTTTCGGTAGTGATAAATACAATGTCAACATTACAAGCTAGAGCTCTAAAATGGATTTATATTGAAACCATCAATAAGAGATTATATCACAACACGTAGTAGGAGGCTTGATATCAATATTAAAACATCAGATGGTGGTAGCTTCACATCTCTTCAACGAGATTCCTAATTTAAATTGTGATAATGTAGTTGAAAGCTTGCATTTCTTCTCATAGATGTCTGTACAAACCTCATATGGACGAAGTATTAAATGTTTTGTCTCTGTGGTACAATTATTGTGACCAAACCCTTCATTCTATAACACATCTAAGTTTTAACAATTTAGTGTGTTCTCTAGCGACATCTTGATCCAACCTAGATCAAATTAACCATATTAACATTGCATGTATCAACAGTGAATGATTCAACATCAACAACATGAACTTTATTCCCCATAAGATTATATATGGTAGAAGATTCAACATTAATATGAAAGAGCTTTATACTTCAATCAATTGTGAGAGATATGATGGGAAAGAATAAATGAGAATCTTCATAAGGGGATTATACCACAATCATCATAGGAACATTATTTTGCAACCAACAATAAGAGATTAACATCAATATTACATAACGAGAGGCTTTTAAAGTGCGTTAAATTGTAGTTAAAAAAAATGTAGTTGTAACATTAGGAGGGAAAATGATGCATTTTATTGGAACAAGAAGTAAGAGATGTAATGTCAACATTACGAGTGAGAACCACCACAATAACCTTGTAATGCAATCAATGGTAATCGATTGAACATTAATATTATGAGCAACCAATAATAATGAATGGAAATTCAACATTGCAAACATGATCCCCATCACATCATAGCACAACCAATACTTAATCAATCCATACCAACATTAGCAATGATACCCATTGTAATAGTAGTATATTGGAATTGTCAATAAGAGACTGAGCTTAGATATTATGAGAGAAAACCATCTTTACACAATTAGACGTCAAGCAACTGAAATAGATTCAATGTCAACACTATGGGCTGGAACTGCCATAAGAGCATCATGTTGCAAACAAAAAAAAAGAGATCAACGACCATATTATGCAGGAGTCTTCGAGAGCACTTGACATAGTATCCAACGACCTACAATAATATTATTGTAGTATTAAGGGATTCCAACAGAATTTTTTGCAAACAATTATACATTAATATTATGATGAGAATGCATGTAAGAACATTATAGTACATATAGACATAAGAAATCCATTGTCAACATTACAATTGAGAACCCAGAAAAGTGAATTCTACTACAATAAAAAACATTAAATTATACTGCAATAACAGTAAGAGGTTTGACAACAATATTATGAGTGAATCCTCTTATGAGAGCTATAATGTATCTATTGAGATCCGTAACCAACAAAAAGTGACTCAACATCTAAAATCTAATGAGATTTCCCATAAGAGCTTGATACAATAAGTTGTGGTAGATGGATTCACTATAAAGCAATATTCCATGAGGACACGTCCCCATCCCGTGGTCCTTATGCGTACTTTTGTATCATTATATTATCCTTTCAGATATTGTTTGTAAGATTATGGAGGTACTTATAGAAAGCCCTCTCTTCGTGTTCTTGGATTCTCTTGTATAGCTGCGAAAAGGGAACTTGGTGGAACATAGATATCAACATTGTGAGAGAGAATACCGTAGGGAGCATGTCATTACAACCAACAGTAAGATATTCAACTATAGTATTAGAAAGAAAAAAAAATTTATATTAATTTCCATGAATGACCAAAAGAAGGACAATGAGACTCGAGAATACACCTAGTTTACAATAGCAAGTGCTAGGGTAAAAGGACCCTCGGAACAATAGCTAACTAGATAAAAGAAAAAGAAAAAAAGTACTGAAAGTCAATAAGGACTAAACCAAACAAGCAATTGTGCCTGCACCATTGATCATGAACACTTATAAGAGTATATAGACTACAATATTCAAAATCATTATTAGTAATACGAACCCATGAAAGAACACTGTAACTCAACCTATAGTTAGAGATATAGTTGAAATTACATGTATGAATTCTTATAGGTATGTTATACATTATACCAAAACCACCATAAAAGCATTATAATCCATTGCAACAAGAAATACCAGACTTAACATTAGTATTACATGAGAGTGTCTTTGGAAATGTATCAAGTTGCAATAAAAAATAAACACTCAACGACAACATCATGATGGTCAACTCCATAGTAGCGTTTTACAACGACAAAAAGTAAGAGGTTGATCATCAACATTATGAGGGTTAACTCCCATAGGAGTCTTTTACCACAATAAACAATACTAGATTCAATGCCAACAGTACGAGGGAGAACCCACATAAGAATTTTATACTGCAACCAACAATGAGAAACTCATTGTCAATATTCTAAGCAACAAATTGTAAGGAATTCAAAGTCGACATTACGTGCGAGATTAACCATCACAAAATTATCCAAAAACTAGTACTCTATCAGTCTCGCTTATAGGAGTAGTGATAACCATTGTAATAAAAATATGTTACAATTTTCAATAAGAGATTAAATGTTAAATTACGAGTGACAATGCTTAGAAAACAACTTATACCTTAAACAACTGAAAGAGATTCATTGTCAACACTACGACCTTAGAACCTCCGTAAGAGCATCATAATACAACAAACAAGAAGAGATTCAACATCAATATTACATAGGAGTGCCTTCGAGATCACATGATATCACTACCAAAAGTGCATGATATTATAGCCAAATACCAAATAATAGTAGTTGCAATGCCAACATTGCGAGATTGAAAACATGTAAGAAGCATCATATCGTAACCATATAAGTGAAAACACTCATAAGAGAATTAAATTGCAACCATCAATAAGAGGTTAATCATCAATATTCTGAATGGAAACCTATGTAAAGTTTTTTTACCCAAGTAGTAATAGTAAGAGATTCTTTCTCACATTGCTAGTGAAAAGATACATTTCCATCGAGAACCGAGATTGAAGCATTATACCATGAATAGATTCAACTATAACATTAATTGAGAAGAAATAAAGAAATAACAAAATTATATTAATGTCCACAAATGACCCAAAGTATGTCAATGGGACTCGAGAATACACCCAATTACAATAGAAAGTGCTAGGGTAAAAGGACCCTAGGAACAATGACTATCTAAATAAAAGAAATGAATAAAAGCACGAAAAAATAAGCGAGTGGTAATTCCAATACTGGAGAGAGGTTGCGTAAGAGCATTATACCTGCACCATTTATCAGGAAGTCCTATAAGAATATTTATGCTACAAGATTCAATGTCAATTTCAGTAGTAGGAACCCAAGAAAGAGCATTATACCTTAACCAATAGTTAGAGATATAAGAAAAAATTACAAGGATTCTCATAGAAATATTATACAATATACGAAAACCACCATAAGAGCATTACAATCCTTTGCAACAATCAATACAAGATTGAACATTAATATTAAGAGCGTTTTTGAAAGTGCATTGTGTTGTAATAAAAAGTGAAGGCTCAATGACAACATTACGGGGGTAAACTACCATAGCAATATTTTAAGGTAACAAACAATAAGAGATTCAATGTGAACATTATGAGCGTTAACTCCCATAAGAGCATTTTACCACAAAAAATTGTGCGAGATTCAATGCCAATATTACGAGTGAGCACCAACATACTAATGTTATGCTGGAACCGGCGGTGAGAAATTTATTATCAACATTATAAGCAACTAATTGTAATGAATTCAAGTAAACATTATGTGCAATATAAACCATTACAAAATTATACCAAAAAATTGACTATATTAGTCCTACAAACATGAGTAGTGACACGTTGTATGAACAATATATTTCTATTGTTAATAAGAGCTTAAACTTTAAATTATGAGTTACAATCCTTCCAAAACAACTATACCTCAAACAAATAAATGAGATTCGTTGTCAACACGATGACCTTAGAATCACCGTAAGAGCATCATATTGCAACAAACAAGAAGAGATTTAACGTCAAAATTATACAAGAGAGACTTCGAGAGCACATGTTATTACAACCAAAAGTGTGTGATTTTGCAACCAAATACCAAAGAATAATAGTTTAAATAAGAGGTTCATCATCAACATTTTGAATGGAAACCTTTGTAGAGTATTTTACCTCAAGTACTAACAGTAAGAGATTATTTCTCTCATTGCTAGTGAAAAGATACATTACCATCGAGAACCCATTTGAAAGCATTATTCCATGAATGAAAATAATACAATAAACTTCAATAGTTTTTTTGTGAACCCTCATAAAATCTTTAAATCATGACTATCATTAAGAGTATTTTACCTCCAATACTAACAGCAACAGATTATTTCTCTCATTGCTAGTGAAAAGATACATTACCATCGAGAACCCATTTGAAAGCATTATTCCATGAATGAAAATAATAGAATAAACTTCAATAGTTTTTGTGTGAACTCTCATAAAATATTTAAATCATGACTATCATTAAGAGGTCCACCATCAACCTTTTGAACGTGGACATCCATAGTAGCATATTACTGCAGGTAGTATGAGATTCAATTTTGCAATGCTTAGGAGAACACACATTACATGTACGATATAGAATGAGATTCAATGTTGCGATGCTTAAGAGAACACACATTACGAGTACTATTCTCCATAAGAGAATCATATTTCAGATATAAATTAGAGAGTCAACATGAACATTATGAGAGAATTCCCATGGAAGTATTACTCCATAATTGACATTGCGAGATTTTACATCGACATTATAAGTTTGGACCACCATAACAAACAAGGAGAGATTCATTGACAACATTATCCAAGGAAACCTTCGAAACTGCATTTTATTGCTACCAACAACAAGAGATTTTACAATAACGGAAAATTGTAATTACCAACATTATGAGTGTGAAATTCCATGAGACCATGTTACATTGACGAAGAGTGCCTTCAAAAGTGCATTGTACTACAACCAACAACAAGAGATTTACTGTTTGTTTACGTGTGATTTCCTTAAGAGCAATACCTCAACCATTAGTTAGAGTTATAAGAAGAAATTAAAAGTGAGAATCTTCATGCGAACATTATACGTTATAACAAAACGACCATTGGAGCATTATATTCCATTGCAGAAAGCAATAAAATAATCAACATTATTGACACACAAGCATCTTTGGAAGTGCATTGGGTTGCAATAGAAAATAAAGGTTCAATGACAACATTACGAAGTTTAACTCAAACAATAATGTTTTACCTCAACAAACAATAAGAGACTCAATGCCAACATTATGAAGGTTAACTCCTATAGGAGCTTCTTACCACAATGAACAATAAGAGATTCAATGCCAACATTATGAGGGAGAACCAACATAACAATATTACATTGCAACCAGTGGTAAGACTTAATGTGAGTACTAAATTACTAACATTCCTCCCCTTAGTACTTACATTGGAACATATGGTTACATACACTGAATGAACATAAAGAGGGAACGCATCAACCTCTTATCAGCCATGCATACAAGAACACATCAACCGTTGACCATGAATGGGAACTTAAATAAGAATAGGAACATACGTCTCTGTTCATCCTCCATTTCACGTAGACTTACATTAGTTCTTTGTCAAGTACATCAACATGGAAAATTTGAAAACTTATACCCACATACATTCACTCTTATAGTATATAGCAACCACAAACGAACTAAAAAATAAATGTTACAAGACAAAGTCCTTACTGTCATATTTTGTAGCCACTGCATACAATCGCTACCATTCAATCCCCATAGTAAATACGATCGTCATTGCCATTGAGAAACATCTTTGGCATTCGCTGTTTCTATGCATATTGCTTTGCCACTATTCCATTCACATCCCCTTTGTTATCAGTGAACGAGAGGCATTAGTAGGCCTGCTACCTTTGTTGCCTCCAACTTGCGGTGTGATGCCGCTTAATCAATGGATTGAAATTTGAAGTTCATATACATGTCATCTTTAATAACATTTACTAGCACAAAATGGACATCGGGTTCACTCGAGAATACGTTTGTACATAATATTATGAATTTAATTTTGACTTTTAAACTATGACAAAACACTCTATAAAAACTAATTAGACACTTCACTTTTGAGACAAAATTGACAATGGCAAAACCACTATAAGACATCAAATGTTTATTATAAACCCCACCAAAAAAAACAACATAACATTGTGAATACACTCTTTTGTTCAAAACAGATTTGAAAAAAATAAAAATAAAAATAATAACCTAAAGAAAATCTTATAGAAATAAAACCACTTAGAACCCGGACTATTGACACACTTACTAAAAAGAGAAACCCACTATAGACTTATTTATCACTATCGACACACTTACTAAAAAGAGAAACCCACTATAGACTTATTTATCACCATACTATAATTGTTTGTTTTTAAAAAACAAACAAACTAAATCAATACACAAACCAAAAACTATATATAAGTAATAAAAAACTATCTACCAAACATTATTAAGCAAACAAACGAATGACAAGAAACTAAACGCATATGTCCAACGTGGATTGAAGATGCATCAGAGTTTGAGCTTAGACGATGGATCTTGCATGGCGAGAGAACTGAAAGGCAATGGCATTGATTGCTTTCCCACTGCATCAAATGAGATCAGAAATGATGCCAAAATAAATTAAAAAAAGGACCCCAAACCATACACGGTTCAAACTTTTGTATGCTGACTGATGTAAATGGTGTTTTGCAAAGACTGTCTGCTGATTGTAGGGGAGTCGTGACTGCACAAAAAATGTTCCCTTGTAACTAACACGTGGCACCGACTAAACTCAGAACTGTTATCCAAAGGATCATGAACCCTTAATGATACACAAGCGCAAATATTTATCATTGATAATGTATCTTTTCACTACGTATGTGAGATATAATCTCTTACCGTTCTGATAAACAAAGATTAATCAAGGGGAAAATAGCTTACATATAATCAGAGTTTCTTCTACAAAGGAGTCATCCCAACCCCTACAAACACTCTATTAAGTTTATCTTTACTTAATTATTCTATATCCTCTTTTAAGACTTATCTATGTGAGTGATTACTCACATACTTCCACTATCACAAATATATTAAATTAAATATGATATATCTTATTTAATTAATGACTCATTTACAATTATAATGAGTACTAAATTATTAATAGAGTGATAACTATTGTAAGAACAATTTATTGCAATTGTTAAATTTCAAGTGATAATACCTCTAAAATTATTATACCTTAAACACTTGAAAGAGATTTGTTATTTAAAAAGTTGAGCTTAGAACTATGTTAAGAGCATGATATTGTGACAAACAATAAGAGATTCAATTTCAATATTACACAAGGGAGCCTTTGAGAGCACACGATATCACAACCAAAAGCTCATGATATTGCAACCAAAGACCAAAGAGTAACAATTTCAATGACAACAACGTGAGTGTGAAAACTATAATATAAATATAAACATATAAGTGTGAATCCCCTTAAGAGAATTAAATTGCGAACATGAATAAGAGGTTCATCTTCAACATTTTGAATGGTAATCTTTGTGAAGTATTTTACCTCAAGTACTAACAGTAAGTGTTTATATCTCACATTGCTAGTGAAAAGATACATTACCATTGAGAACCTAGATGAAAGCATTATACCATGAACAAAGATAATGGAATAAACTTTATTGGTTTTTGTGTGAACCTTCATAAGAGCTTTAAATTATAACCATCATTAAGAGGTTCATAATCAATGTTTTGAGTGTGGAGCTACATAATATCATATTGTTGTAAGTAGTATGAGATTCATTGTTGTAATGCCTAGGAGAACACACATTAAGAGCACTATCCTCCCTAAGAGAATCGTATTTTAAATAGAAGAGAGTCAACATTAACGTTATGAGAGGATTGTCATAGGAGTGTTTTGTCATAATTGACATTGGGAGATTTTACATCAACATTAGGAGGAAAAAGCCCCTTTAAGAATCCTACATTGCAACAAACAAGAAGAGATTCAACGACAATATTACCCAAGGGAGCCTTCAAAAGTGCATTATATTGAGACTGACAATAAGATTTTACCACAACGAAAAATTGTCAATTTCAACATTATTAGTGTGAACTTCCATTAGACCATGTTTTATTGTGACCTTTAGAAAAACGGTGATCTTAAACATTTAATTTAGGATCTTAAACGGTGTTTTATTGTGACCATGTTTTAGTGTTGGAGGTACAAGATGACTTAGAGGGGGGGGTGAATCAGTTATCTAATTTTTCTTTTATTTCACTTATTATTCATTCATGATTCATCATCACAAAGTATAAGCACGTGGACAAGCATCAAGACAGAGATCACATACAAAGCATGAACATGAGAAGCACATCAACACATCATTTTTGTGGGAAACCCTCTAGGTGGAGAAAACCCACTCTCAAGCTTGCAAACCAATGGACTACAGTCTTATAAAAATATAACAAACATGAGACTTTTAGATTAGCATCAACTGATCAAGGAACACCCACCCCTCAATTTAGTCTAGTACCTACTAGACCTTTAGCTAGCTCCAACTAACAAGAAGGCCACAAGCCCCTAGGTGATTAAGCACCCACTCAACCACCTCAGCTCTGATGCCTTCTATCCTTGATGATGGAACACTTGAAGCTCATATACCTGCAATCTACTTCGCTTCTCTAGGCAAGCACTCCTAGCTCATTCGCTCAACCAAGTCACTCTTTAGATTGTTAGGTTTAATGACTTGTTAGCTCATGAACTTGATCAGACAAACATGACTGATCCTCTTCACCCTCTCATGGTCCTCAATGATCCATCTTTGCTCCTTGATTGAGCTCTTTTCTTTGCTTTTTACCCCACACACTCTCCCTTCAAATAGGCCAATTAGGCCTAGTATATATACCATACTCTTATCTAACCCATCTTGGTCGGCCAAGATGCTTTCCATGCTTGATCTATATTTGAAAAAGATCCTCATACACGTTATATGTAAGAGCCATACACTCCTTAGATCGGCCATTGCCCTTAATACCCAAAACACCAATTAGGCCTAATAGAAACCTAAAGGAATTAGGCCTATAAACCAACATGTTACATCTTGGACTCCTTGGTCCACCTTCAGCGTTCACCAACAGAGCAAACACATCAAACCTGCCTCCAATAGACCCTTGCATACTCCCACAAAGGTCCATGCCACCTGGAACACCAACTCACTTCATGAACCAAGCCATTTAGACTACTTGCTAATTAGGTCTTCACACACTGAAAACACTGTCTCACACTTCTGAAGTGTACGCTCAATTCTTCCACACAACCATATGAATAAATCACATGAATGGGTTCTCTGAGTCTTCTAGATCAACCTCCAAAGGTTGGTTTTCATGTTCTAGCATCAGTCATTGGTATTACAAACTAATCACTCAGGTCTCTATTTCATTGTCTTAACACAGTCTGACAAGCCACTTTGGCTTTCACATTTCAACACCTCACATCGACTCACCAGCTTCCACAAAGCTTGAGGAGATCAATTAGATCTTTAACAACAGCAATATGTTCATTTGATTCATCACCATTTGTCAAAAGACCTTAAACACTTCACTTTCCTCGGCATGCCTGTAGCAGTCACCTTGACCCAAAACACAGTCATGTTGAACATGACTCCTAACTCCTGTAAGGTCACTTCCAAGTTCTTCTAATGCATGTACAAGGTCATACTACCTTCTTAGAACATCTTCCAACACAAAAGTCATATGATTCAATGGCCACTTTACTACTGCAAACAATTCTCACTGTCATGGGTTCCACTGTCTTGTCTTGTTCAGACTAGTCATTTTGTGAGCTCCTTCTAGCATATGTATGAGCATCAACAACACATCCCACTTAAGGGAACATGAGGCATAGGTTTCAAACGAGGACCCCAATTCGTTGGATTCATCCCTATTCACTGATTAGGCCTTCCAATTCCTCTTTTCACTTTGACTGATCTTTTTCACTCATGGCACCCTTTCCTTCATATCGACTAGACAACTTTGAGGACCTAGAACTTTGACACAGAGAAATGAATCTGCCTGAAACTTTCCATGAATGTTTGAAGCAAGTTATAAACTTCATCACACACCCATTTGTTCCTTTGGTTACATTAAAAAATCTCTCACAATATCAAAAACACTGTTAAGAAGCACTTTTCTGTGGGATTCACAAACAATCAAGATTAACCCAGCCCATCCTCAAAAAGCCTAGAGGAGTCCTTTCCAACCTGTTGACCATTTTTGGCCGTGCAGGCCAAAAGTTGGTCTCCTTCTTTCCCTGTTGTTATGAGCTGTCAGTGTTGGATGCATCAACACTTACTGCAAATGCTCCATTTCCCTTTGCAATAGTCCTGGTCTTATAAAGAGTTGAGAGATCCAAGCCTGTAGGTTCTCTGCTTGATATGGGGCTTATTTTGCTTTGGGCAATTGCCTTAGACAGGGCTTTTATTGACAAAAGGAGCCAGTTTTAGATAAGTACAAGTCTTTTACAAGGTCCCGAAGGTCAAGTGCCCTTGCGGGGGGCAGACAAGTGACAAATGGGACCATTTTGCAAGCTCCGAAGGACAACTAAAGACAAAAGATTTCTTTGCGGAGGGTAGAGTTTTTCTTCGGAAAAGTGAGCAAGGCAAAGAATTCCTTCAGACTTTTGTCCGAATGAAATCCATGGCAAACAAAGGCAAAGGTCCTTCGGAAAATACAAGGTAAAAGACAAAGGATTTCTTCGTACATTTTGTTCGAAGAAAATCCAAAGGCACATTTCTTTTGGGCAAAATGTCCGAAGGAAATCCATGGCAAACAAAGGCAAAGGTCCTTCGGAAAATACAAGGGAAAAGACAGGATTTCTTCGGACATTTTGTTCGAAGAAAATCCAAAGGCACATTTCTTTTGGGCAAAATGTCTGAAGGAATTCCTTCGGACATTTTGTCCGAAGGAATTCAAGAAGAGAGAAAGCGCCGAGACTCCAATGAAAAGATTTTCTTCGGGCAAAATGTCCGAAAGAATTCCTTCTGACATTTTATCCGAAGGAATTGAGAACCAAGGGAGCCCAAAGGAGCCTGAAGGTTAGGTGCCCTTGCGAGGGACTCTCGGCGACCAAGAAGGGACCAAATCAGAAGTTCCAAAGGGGCATTTCAAGACCCAAAGGGCCCTCGTGGAAGGCAGTGAGCAGATTCATCAAAGAGTGAAGAGCAAAGGATTTTTTCGGATTTTCTGTCCGAACGAAATCCAAAGAAAAGACAAGAGAAGGGAATCCTTCGCACTTTTGTCCAAAGGAAATCCAAGGAAGGTTCAATTGCATAAAGCCGAAGAAATTGCCAAAGGGGTGATGGTCCCGAAGACGTCAAATTTAGCGTAACGAACTAGCCGTTTGAGGTTCAAACGTTCGTTGACGGGTGCACGAACGTCAAATTTAAGGCGGTGAAATAGCCATTGGCTTGCGAATGGCGAAGGGTCTGCAGACGTCAACTTTACGATGATGGAATAGCCGTTCATTCGCAAATGTTTAAAAACAGGCCCGCGCATGTTAACAATGGAAGAGAGCCCGAAAGAACTCATAAGCGAAGGCCGTAAGTGAACTTAGCGACCCGCTGAGAAAGGAGCCCAAAGAGCCAGCAAAGGAGAAGAAGATAGCACCGAGAGCTCAAATTGCCAGAAAGAGACAAAATATAGCAAGGAAAGAGGGAACAAAACAGAGAATCTAGAACACGGCCATGCACACATACGACAACGTTTGGAATGTTCCAAAAGACGCACCTAGCCAAGTGCAGGGGCAAATAGAACAACCCAGGTGGCAAAAGAAAGTGTCGGCAGAGGAGTTATTCCAGCGGTTGAAACAGTCTGCCAATTGGTCATCAAGGAGCAAAAACAGTGAAAATGCGGCCTATTTTTTCCTTGTTTTACATTAATGAGCAGACAGTCGCATAAAACCCATGCTTTTGCAGTGATTTTTAATACGGGTTGGGCACTAAAGTCCAAACTAGCGACATCTACATCATGGTTATTTCAGGGCTTTCTAGAAGGATGACACCAACATGACCAATTTTTCTCCTCCCTAGGCGTTCAACGCAGCATGGGCAGCTTTTTCTCGAAGGCGCCAAAAGTCTCTTTCTTTCTCTATATATTGAAAGCTCTCATTGGAGAAATGTATCTCTCATTTTTGTATGATGCAGCCCTGTCAAAATTTCACCTTAAATCAATAAGAAAGTGTTTTACCTCTATCTGACTGGTTATGCTTTTGAGTGTGTCTGTGTATCAATTATGTGTTTAGTTATTTTGGCTTGATGCTTTCACAAATTGACACCAACACACCTAGTGTAGCCAAAGCACTAGTTCTGCAGGTTAACAGGAAGTGCTGCATCTGGAGCACAAAGACAAAAAAGAGTAGCTATCAGAGAGTGTGTTCTCTACAGCGGTTGTAGTAAGTTACATTTTTTGTTTGTCTTCATTAAGCCTCCCTACAGTCTGGTCTTTTGCCAGATAAAGTGTATGTTCACCCCCTTTCTGGTTTGAAGTGTGAACAACTGAGTAGATCAACATCATTTGGTGCATCACCACTTAGAGTATTTTTCTGTTCTAGTTATTTCTTCTCTATTTTCACCTGCCCCCATTGTTAGCAGTAGTAGTAGAAAACTTTCATAGATGCATCAAAGGGAGCTAGCCCTTATCTAGAGATTCTCCTCTCAGTTTTGCCAGACCCGCAGCAAGAGGGGAGTCTCTATTGTGCTGCGTTGAAGACAGAAGCTCAACATTTTTGTCAAGGGTGCAATACACAGCGTCAATAGTTTTTGGCACGCTCGGTGGGACTATTTTTAATTGCTCAAAAAAGTTCTAGGATTGGTGCTGGTTCTGTTACAACAAGAATGAACCACTAATCCAGCATCTGGCGACTCCATTTTCAAGAACATCAGTCTCTGGTTAGAGATCAACCGGACATCTTATGCCTAAGTTCACTACACGATCTACTGCCAAAGGTGTCCCTTTTGAATTTGTTGAACTACCATTAAACTCAACAAAGCGACTGAGATTTGCAAGGACCCATCCTTATACAACAAGGCATTTTCTCAGCGTGCTATAAAATATACTTACGCAAGAAGACCCCGACAGAACCTTGTTATCACCATGGCTTTACCTTTTGTGGCCTTTCATGGTCAAAGCCGTTTGAACCTTCTGCATTATGACCCAATCTCAGGGACAACCCTTAAGAGTGTTCCTCCTTTTAATGGGGAGGGGCCTATCACTGCCATTGAGCACATCAAAAATATTGCCAACCTCTGTAATATTCACAACGTTACTGAAGAGAACATTGCTATCAGGGTGTTAGCATTGTCTTTTAAGGGTAAGGTTCTTGATTGGTATGGGACTTTGCCTATGAATTTAGTCGGCACATGGACCGAATTATGCACTCTTTTAACGAATAGATTTGGGGAGAAGAGTGATCGCCTCTCTCTTGCAACTAACCATCATGAAGAGAGCTCCACATGAATTCATGCGGGATTTCAAACTCGGTTTCAAAAGACATGGAACAGAATCTCCATTTTGGTAAGGCCGACCCCAAGCTATGCTTTCCTCTATTATTTAAAAGCTTTGAACAGTGACATTGTTGTCATGATATAGTCCATGGGAGGACAAGTGCTGCCAGCTGCCTATGAAATACCCATAGCCGCTGAAAATTGCCTGGTGCAAGCGGGAAAGATAGCCCCTAGACCTCATATGTCGCTCTTCCCAGAATTGCCACCTCCAGTCCAGACTGCTGCACCCACCTTAGCTCTTCTGCCTGGCATAGATAAGCCGATTGCTGCTTCGCCCAATGACCTCCATGAAGTTAAGAGCTTATTGCAAAACGTGACCAACGAACTAGTGGCACTCAAGAGACAACAAGCTCAAAACTACCGGCCAAATCAAGGATACTAGCAGTTCGGACAAGCAAATAGACTCCCTTTTCAGAATTATAATCAAGGATAGGGTCAGTTTGCACAAGCCAGACCATACCAAGGGTATAATCCAGTCGCTCTTTCATCGTCCAAAGATCTTGTGCCCGCTCAAAATAATCTGGTACAAGAACAACCAAATTGCTCGCCCCTGGGATATGGTCAAGATCAGGTTGCTTATACAAATGAGACATCAAGTCATTATATGAATGCACAAGACAATCAGGCTGCCCAATTTCCAAGCTTTGAGACGTCAATACAACCCGGCATGGGCAGCAGTCAGTGTCAGCCGATGCCACTTATGAATCACATGGAAGGCGAATTTTGTGCAGTCAACTATGTGGGCAGTATGAAAAACCAAGGTGATTATGTTGCAGCCAACACAAGGTCCAAAAGAAGAGCTATGGAGGAAGCTCAGGGAGCTGCCCAAGCGTCCGCAGCATCTTCTTTATCACATGTGAACCAAAAATTTTCAAAATTTAGGCCATCATTTACACCCTCAGCTCCTCAGCCTACGCCTCAGGGTGCAAGCAACCCCAAAGAAAAATTGAAAAGGAGCAACCCTCAGATCAATGTGGTAGACCAAATGAAGAAGCTACACATGAATATCTCCTTGTGGGATTCATTGGCAATACCGGGACAAAATGACATACTCCAGAAGGAGTTGCACGAGCTATATCAACTAGCTATCCCAACAAAAGCTGATAACGTTTTGATCATGAATGGGCACCCCTCCACAGCAGGCCAAGTAAAGAAAGAATAAAGGTTCCCCCTTTCTATCTATCCTTAGTCATAGGATATTTCTTGGTACACAACTGCATTATTGACAGTGAGGCAAGCACCTCAGTAATGCCCAAATGCATAGCGGATAAGCTGGGACTCAAATATGAAGAAATGACCAAGGGAGTCTTGCAGCTAGATGGATCACCAACGAAGACAGTAGGAGTGGTGAGAGGCTTGAACTTGACACTCCATGTCTGTCCAACTTTCTCAGTTTCCCACGACGTGGTGGTGGCAGATGTTCCTCCCTATTTAACATTTACTTGTCCAGGGATTTCACATCTAAAATAGGCGGGTACCTAGCAACAAACTGGTCTTACATGGTTTTAGAGCCAAATATGGGATTAAAGTAAAGATTGAGTCATAGCCAATCCATAGAGATCATCTGGAGCCATACTCAAAGAGGCGAATGTCAGCTACGCCATTATTGATGAAGAAGATTTTCAAGTGGATCAATCTTCGCTTTCTACCCTTGAAGGAGTTGCTGACCTGCTCTTAAACGAATGGGGAAGTGACAACTTTGAACATGACCCATACAAGTTCATAGAAGAGGCAGGGCTCGGGATTTATTGCATGCATGAAGAGAGTACTTTTGTACCAAATTTGATGAAAGCAAATCAAGAGAGCTCGGGTTTATGGCAGCTTTTCTTTGATGGCTCAAGAAGCAAATTGGAAGCTGGTGGTGGTGGAGTATCAATTTCCCCCTCACAGGAGAAATACTTCTCGACTTTCAGGTTTCAATTTTCTTGCACTTGCAATGTTGCAGAGTATGAATCTCTTATCCATGGTTTAGAGTGGGCAAGGAGAAAATGAATCAAAGAGCTGCAGGTTTTTGGGGATAGCGAGTTGATCGTAAATAAGGTGAGAGGTCGAAATCTGACAAAGAATTTTTTGCTTAAGTCTTACAAGCACAGAGTGTGGGACTTAGTGGAGAGTTTTCATGCTTTCAATGTTACTTCCATTCCAAGAGAGCAGAGTAAACAAGCTGACAGATTAGCAACAGTTGGTGCTCAGTTTGATGTCCCCAAAGAAATAGGCCGAGACAGCAGTCCATGCCATTTAAAAGTGGTAATCAGACCCTCCGTCTCTGATAATATCACCAACTGGCAGGTGTTTGACAACAATCAACAAATAGTGCTCTTTTTGCAAGAGGATGAGTTTGCCTCTAGAAATCAAGCCAAGCTACAACAGCAGTATGGCAACCAGATTGTTTAGTTGAAGAACAACAAACTTCTCAAAGGCTTGGTCACTCTCGAAAGTATCTTCAACGAAGATGACCAATTGAAAAATGACAAAACAAGCATCACAACGGAGAAAGAAAACTACAAAAAGTTGAGATATTCAAGAACAGGCTGCTTGCACTTGGGAAGGTATGTACAGATCATGAAAGACATGTTGTCATCTTGTTGTGCTAGGAATTTGCTAATGTCTTCGCTTGGGAGTATAGTGCCCTGAAGGGTTTTGACCCAAGTTTGGCCCAACACACTATTGAGTTGAAGGAAGGCGCCAAGCCCATCAAACAAAAACAAACCCTGTCAACCCGAAGATTGAGCTTTTCATGTGGAAGGAACTCACCAAACTGATTGAGTCCAGAATCATATTTTCGATCAAACACTCTTCTTGGCTGGCCAATCTTGTTCCTGTCCGGAAAAAGAATGGGGAGATCAGATTATGTGTAGATTTCAGAGACCTCAATAGAGTCTCGTTGAAGGACCACTATCCTCTCCCAAGTATGGAGCAGATCCTCCAAATGGTGACAGGTAGCGAACATTTCTCTCTTGTATGGGTATTCAGGGTACGATCAGATTCTAGTGCAAGACTGTGATCAATACAAGACAACGTTCACTACCAAGTGGGAGACGTTTGCTTACCGAAAAATGCCATTTGGAGTGTCCAATGCTGGTGCCACTTTTCAAGGAGCCATGAACATGGCTTTTCAAGCCCTGATAAATAATATTGTACTGGTATATGTTGATGATGTGACAGTATTTTCTAAGGAAGCAGGCCAACATATAAGACACCTTAGGCAAATCTTCGAGAGGTGTAAAGAGTTCGGTATCTCTCTCAACTCAAAGAAATGCGTGTTTGATGTCCAAAAAGGTAAACTCCTTGGCCATGTTTCGAAAGAGGGCTTGACCATTGATCCAGAAAGAGTTCGCTCCATCCTAGAGCTGTCCTTGCCTAAGCATAAGAAAGGTCTGCAAAGTTTCTTTGACAAAATAAATTTCATCAGGAGATTTATCCCAAATTTTGTCGAGATAGTCAAGCCACTGACCTCCATGCTGAAGAAAGATGAGAAATTCGTGCGGACAGTGTAAAGGAAGGATAGTTTTGAAGGGATCAAGCAGGGTATCGCCCAGGCTCCTACCTTGATCAGTGCTGACTTCACCAAGGATTTTAACCTCTACACCTTCGAAAATGAAGAGGTAATCTCCGCTATGCTTACCCAAGCAAATGGCGAGAACTTTGAACAACCGCCTACGTTTTTTAGCCAAGGTCTAGAAGGTTTTGAGATCAGGTATACATATGTGGAGAAGCAAGTCCTTGTGGTCATACGAAGCCTGAAGAAATTTAGACATATGCTGTTTAACAGCAGGGTTCATCTCATGGTGCCACATCCCAATGTCAAAGATTTCTTGATCAGCCGTGATTTAAATGAAAAGAGAGCGGGATGGATCACGAAAGTAATGGAATATGACGTGGACATCAAAACCACCAATCTGGTAAGGGGAAAAGGCATGTGTGAACACCTTGTTGCAGACCTTAAACAACAGAAAAAGAACATTTTGCTAATCCATGATGAAGCTATAGCAAAAGAACCAGCAGTCATAAAGGATTGGGCATCAGACATGAAATGTTTCCTTCTCACTGGTGAGTGCCCGCAGGGCCTTGATAGGACCAAGAGTAGATATTTCAAACTCCAATCTCTCCCTTATGTCCTGATTGACGGGGTGCTGTTTAGAAGAGATTTTTCAAGATTACTCTTGAGGTGCATAGACACAGGTCAGGTCGACAGGGTGTTGTCCGAGTTCTATGATGGGCCAGCTGGTAGTCACTATGCTCTTAAGCCTACAACTGCAAGGATTATGAGAGCTGGTTACTTTTGGCCCACTCTATTCAGAGACACTCATGCCTGGGTACGAAAGTGCCAAAAGTGTGCTCTCTTTGATGGAAAACAACCACTGGCTACAATGCCTCTATAGCCTATTGAAGTAGAACAACTATTCATGCAATGGGGCCTAGACTTCATATGGATGATCAACCCTCCCTCCAGTGTTGGCCACAAATGGGTCTTGATCGCTATAGACTACTTCACGAGATGGGTAGAAGTTGTTGCTTTGAAGGAGGCCAACGAAAGTGCAGTCCTGGATTTTTATGAAGGCCTGGTGACAAGGTTTGGAGTCCCAGCTACCAACATCTCAGATAATGCTTTAGCTTTTTTGTGAACCAAAACGAGCGAGTGGGCGTTGGGATACGACATCTACTTTAGCACTTCTTCCAACTACTACGCACAAGGGAATGGGCTGACTGAGTCCACCAACAAGAATCTGATCAGAATCATCAGAAGGACAATGGAGGAGAATCAGAGAACTTGGCATGCCAAGTTGAAAACAACCCTGTGGGCAGACAGGGTTACTCTAAAGAGGGCAGTTGACAATTCACCATACACGCTTGTGTATGGAAGGGAAGCTAGACTTTCTATTTCACTTGAATTGCCAGCTTTGGATCTTGCTCACCAGCCGCAATTAAAAGAAGGCAACAACATGGAGGTTAGGCTGTGTGAATTGATGGAACTTCAGGAGACAAGGGACCAAGCCATGGTTTCTATGACCAGTTGTCAGCAGCAAACGAAGAAGCACTTTGACAAGAAATCTTCGTCAAAAGGTTTCTCTGAAGGCGACATCGTCTTAAAATGGGATGAGGATCGAGGTAACCCTGGAAAGCACACAAAGTTCGACGCCCTATGGAGTGGTCCATATGTCATCACTCAGTGCAAGCAACACAATGCATTCCAACTCTCCAGATTGAATGGTGAAGAACTGCATATCCCAGTTAATGGGATATATCTTAAGCACTGTCACTGAGCCTTCTCTCATCATGTATATATTTTTCTTGTTTTTCCCTGTTTTCCCTAAGTGCTTTTGCACATGTTCGTAGTTTTTAAACCTTGTGTGTGTTTTGTTTACCTTTTGGGGTAAAAGCTTCATGATTGATTCTTGAATATCTCAAGGCCATTGTCAACCTTTTGGGCTGTGTTTTGACTCCGTGCCCAATGAACTTGCAAGTTACTGGTTTCTTAAGCATGGCAGGGATGTTTCCTTTGGGAATCGCTAGATTTGTTGACCATTTTTGGCCGTGCAGGCCAAAAGTTGGTCTCCTTTCCCTGTTGTTCTTAGCTGTCAGTGTTGGATGCATCAACACTTACTGCAAATGCTCCATTTCCCTTTGCAATAGTCTTGGTCTTATAAAGAGTTGAGAGATCCAAGCATGTAGGTTCTCGGCTTGATATGGGGCCTATTTTGCTTTGGGCAATCGCCTTGGACAGGCCTTTTATTGACAAAAGGAGCCAGTTTCAAATAAGTACAAGTCTTTTACAAGGTCCCGAAGGTCAAGTGCCTTTGCAGGGGGCAGAGAAGTGACAAATGGGACCATTTGGCAAGCTTCGAAAGACAACTAAAGACAAGATTTCTTTGCGGAGGGCAGAGTTTTTCTTCGGAAAAGTGAGCAAGGCAAAGAATTCCTTTGGACTTTTGTCCGAAGGAAATCCACGGCAAACAAAGGCAAAGGTCCTTTGGAAAATACAAGGTAAAAGACAAAGGATTTCTTCGGACATTTTGTCCGAAGAAAATCCAAGGGAAAATCCAAAGGCACATTTCCTTCGGGCAAAATGTCCGAAGGAATTCCTTTGGACATTTTGTTCGAAGGAATTGAGAACCAAGGGAGCCTGAAGGAGTTGCAGGGGACTCTCGGCGACCAAGAAGGGACCAAATCAGAAGTTCCGAAGGGGCATTTCAAGACCCAAAGGGCCCTCGCGGAAGGCAGTGAGCAGATTCATCAAAGAGCGAAGGGCAAATGATTCCTTAGGATTTTCTGGCTGAAGGAAATCTAAAGAAAAGACAAGACAAGGGATTCCTTCGGACTTTTGTCCGAAGGAAATCCAAGGAAGGTTCAATTGCGGAAAGTCGAAGAAATTGCCACAGAGGTGACGTGCTCGAAGACGTCAAATTCATCGTAGCGAACTAGCCGTTGGAGGTTCAAACGATCGGTGACGGGCGCGCGAACGTCAAATTTAAGGCGGTGAAATAGTCGTTGGCTTTCGAATGGCGACGGGCCTGCAGATGTCAACTTTATGGTGATGGAATAGCTGTTGATTCTGGAATGTTTAAAAATGGGCTCATGCATGTTAACCGTTGAAGAGAGCCCGAAAGAACTCATAAGCAAAGGCCGCAAGTGAACTCAGCGATCCACTGAGAAAGGAGCTCAAGGAGCCAGCAAAGGATGAGAAGATAGCCCTGAGAGCTCAGATTGCCAGAAAGAGAAAATATAGCAAGGAAAGAGGGAACAAAACAGAGAATCCAGAACACAGCCACACACACATATGACAACATTTGGAATGTTCCAAAAGACGCACCTAGCCAAGCGCAGGGGCAAATAGAACAGCCCAGGTGGCAAAAGAAAGCATCGGCAGAGGAGTTATTCCAGCGGTTGAAACAGTCTCCGCCAAGTGGTCATCAAGGAGCGCAAAGAGTGAAAGCGCAGCGTATTTTTTCCTTGTTTTACATTAATGAGCAGACAGTCGCGTAAAATCCATGCTTTTGCAGTGATTTTTTATATGGGTTAGGCGCTAAAGTCTAGAGTGGTGACATCTACAGCATGGTTATTTCAAGGCTTCCTAGAGGGATGACACCAACATGACCAATTTTTCTCCTCCCTAGGTGTTCAACGTAGCATGGATAGCGTTTTTCTGAAGGCGCCAAAAGCCTCTTTCTTTCTCTATATATTGAAAACTCTCATTGGAGAAATGTATCTCTCATTTTTGTATGGCGCAGCTATGCCAAAATTTCAATTTGAATCAATAAGAGAGTGTTTTACCTCTATCTGACTTGTTATGCTTTTGAGTCTCTGTGTATCAATATTGTGTTCAGTTATTTTAGCTTGATGCTCTCACAAATTGACACCAACACACCTAGTGTAGCCAAAGCACTAGTTCTGCAGGTTAACAGGAAGTGCTGCATCTGGAGCGCAGAGACATAAAAGAGTAGCTATCAGATAGTGTGTTTTCTACAGCGCCTGTGGTAAGTTACATTTCCTGTGTGTCTTCATTAAGCCTCCTTTTTAAAGCTCCCTACAATCTGGTCTTTTGCCAAATAAAGTGTATGTTCGTCCCCTTTCTGGTTTGAAGTGTGAACAACTGAGTAGATCAACATCATTTGGTGCATCACCACTTAGAGTAGTTTTCTGTTCTGGTTATTTCTTCTCTCTTTTCACTCCCCCCATTGTTAGCAGTAGTAGTAGAAAACCTTCATAGATGCATCAAAGGGAGCTAGCCCTTATTTAGAGATTCTTCCCTCAGTTTTGGCAGACCCACAACAAGAGGGGAGTCTCCATTGTGCCGTGTGGAAGACAGAGGCTCAGTGTTTCTGTCAAGGGTGCAATCCACAACGTCAACACAACCTTCAAACATAATTCTGACCATTCACCACCTTCTTAAGCATCAATAAGAAAGATCTTCGTCATTGAGTCTAAGACTAGGAATTTTGCACATAAAAACCTGCTTACCTTCTTAGCAATCATTTATAAAGAAAAGGTCCTTAATATATGAACTAATGCTTGGAAAAATTTCTTAGGAACATTCCCCAATATCTTCAAAAGGCTCAGCTCCCCATGCAAAGTCTACATGAATTGAAGAACGTGAGAACTTTCCTCTCAAGCTCAAAATGCACCATTTGAGCACCCTCTGAAGCACATGAAGTTATTTTTGACTTTCTCTCTCATCTGCTGACCTCTGACTTGGTCAATATGCTTGACCAAACCTCTCTGATCATCTCTCAAGCAGATATAGGATAAAGCATTCTGAAATCCCTCTTTGACCCTTTACAAGGCCTCACAAGCCCATCCAGGCCAACTAGGCCAATGGCCAAACAGCCTTGTAGACCACTAGCCACCTCTTGCAAACCATCTATTTGACCTCTTAGTACCCTATACATGTCTAACATGCATATGCCAAGTACACTAAGCTCCTCACCATGGCATACAAGCCAAAGTACTCAAAACCCCATAGGCAATCATGCAAGATCAAGCCTACAAGGCACAAACTGACCTGCATACCTTATGAGGTCTGTATGAGATCAACCCTTGAGCATGGAATACATCAAGAACAGGTCAAACATCTTCATACCAGGCTCCATTTAACCATACATCAACCACCTAGGACACCCATGCACACTCCTGCAAGCATCACACTGCTCCATGTACACTAGACAACAATGTTCTATCTCACTGACCTGCTAGACCACTTTGTCTTTGCTAATGCCTCTTAGACATCAATGACAACACCTACCATCAAATCCTCAACAATCTCCCCCTTTGTCATTGATGGCAATACTCCAAAACTTCTCCCCCTTTGCCAAAATGACAAAGTGGACTCTCTTCAACACTAGGCACCATAGAAAACAAACAAGTAAGCTATAGGAAACACATGGAATGAAGCTCACCTTCAGGAATACATCTGAAAGAGTACCATTCTGACCTCAAATAAGAACAACTCCCCCTTGGAATGTGCTTACACTCAGAAATTGCTCCTAAGCTACCTAGATCCTTGGACCTATCACCAATTACACGATAACACAACTCCCCCTAGGACCTTGTTCCACTTTGAAGGCTACCCCTCAGTCTACACAACCCATGCACACCTACAGGACCTCCAAGAACAGCTACCATCACTTCAAATAGCAACAAGAGCACCAATGCTCCATACAAGCTCACTTATCTTTACTTTCAAGGCACCACATAGAACACCAAGGGCACTCCAAGCATAGCACCAAACCTGAATCATTCTAGGAATAGACCAACATACTCAACTGGAACCAAAAATGCCAACCTTCTTTGGAAAATTTCTTCAACAATCTTCATTTTCTTCACTAGGCCTATTTAGACCCCTTGTAGCCCAATTTGACCATTGCAGACCTCATAACTCTCTGTCCTGAGCACTTCAAACCATGAAACTTCATATTTGAGATACACTACTATGCCCCTTTAGACATGCCAAAACTGAGCCTCCAACTCATTCTCCTTAGCATACTTAGCCTACTAGCCAATTAGGCCTCTTAGTGAGCTAAAATTTGAATAAAATGAATTATACTCA
This sequence comes from Torreya grandis, assembly GCA_037957365.1. NCBI lineage: Eukaryota > Viridiplantae > Streptophyta > Pinopsida > Cupressales > Taxaceae > Torreya > Torreya grandis. The sequence continues at coordinate 2,441,907 of JARHVA010000315.1, forward strand.
CTTCCTGACCACTGTAAAAGTTGATTCAGATACCCATTTGGCCCATTCAACTACTTTTGAGGCTTCCAACCTCCAACTCAAAAGCTTGATCACTTTTCCAAACATGCCCAAATTACTAGGGGCATTCAAAGCAACAATTGGTCAAAAGTCAACCTTCGGTCAACCCAGACCCCTGAGCTGGATACCACACCTGGAGATCATCAAAACTCACTTCCATGCCAAATTTCAAGCTACCATACCTTTGGGAACATGGACTTCCTTTAAGCCTCCAAACACGTGCTTTTGACAAGAAGAGCCAGAGACCACTCAAAACGCTCCTCCTGGAACAAAATCATTCATCAACCTGTGAAATCACTTGGAACATGTCTTAAACACATGTGCAGGCCTTCCTGAGCAAAAAATTCTTCATGACACATCTTCATTCTTCAAGTGACCCTTGAAACCAAGCGATCTGTGCATACAGGCTCATTATCTACAGCAGGCACCTTGACCAAAAGGGCAAATTCATATCTGAGCACCTTATCAGCATTTCCAAACCATCTTTCCTCCTTTGACATGCCAAAACCAACTTGAATCACCCATTAGCAAACTTCTTTTTACCTTAGAACACCTGATGAGGGCTATATGAGATCAACCCTTGAGCATAGAATACATCAGGAACATGTCAAACATCTTCATACTAGGCTCCATTTAACCATACATTAACCACCCAGGACACCCATGCACACTCTTGCAAGCATCACACTTCTACAAGTACACTGGGCCACCATGCTCTATCTCACTGACCTGCTAGACCACTTTGTCATTGCTAATGCCTCTCAGACATAAATGACAACACCTACCATCAAATCCTCAACAGTAAGTCCATTGGAAAACAACCAACAATAATATTAAGTGTGATCACTATGAAAAACACCACCCATATGAACATTATATCAAGAATGAAAATAAGATATCTAATGTAATTATTAGAAGTGAGAACACTTATAAGAGCATTATATAACAACCAAACGTAAGAAATAAACTCTATTTTGACAATATTAGAGCAAGATATTGCAACCAAAAATAAATTATTTAATGTCAACAATGTAGAAGAGTGCCTTCAAAAGTGCATTATACTACAACCAACAACAACAGATTCAATGTTTGTTTGCAAGTGTGATTTGCTTAATAACATTACACCTTGACCAGAAGTTAGAGTTATAAGATGAAATTACAATTATGAAATCTCTTAGGAACATTATAGATTATACCAAAACCACCATAAGAGCATTATAGTCCATTGTAACGAGTAAGAAAAGATTGAACATTAGTGTTGTGTAAAAGCGTCTTTGGTAGTGCATTTAGTTGTTAAAAGAAAAAGGCTCAACAACAAAACTATTAGGGTTAAATCCCATCTCAACAATTTACCGCAACAAACAATAAGAGATTAAACATCGATATTATGAGTGTTAACTCCCATAAGAGCATTTTACCACACTAGACAATAATTGATTCAATGCCTACATTACGAGGGAGAATGAACATAACATTGTGATATTGCAACCAATGGTGAGAAATTTATTGTTAGAATATTAAGCAACCAATTTTAAAGAACTCAAAGTGAACATTACGTGCATGATGAACCATCACAAAATTATACCAAAAATGGTACTATATCAGTCTTTCAAACATGAGGAGTGATACCCATTGTAAAAGCAATATATTTCAATTATCAGTAAGAGCTTAGATGTTAAATTACAAGTGATAATTATTATTAAAAAAATGTACTCGAAACAATTGAAAGAGATTTGTTGTCAACACCATGACCCTAGATCCACTGTAAGAGCATTATATTGCAACAAACAAGCATAGATTCAATGTCAATATTACACAGGAATGCCTTCGAGAGCAAATGATATTAAAACTTAAAGCGCATGATTTAGCGACCAAACACCAAATAATAATAGTTCAATGCCAACATTGTGGGTGCAAAAACTTGGAAGAAACATTATATTGTAACTATATAAGCGTGAACACCCATAAGATAATTAAATTAAAACAATGAATAAGAGGTTCATTGTCGACATTTTGAATTGAAACCTTTGTAAAGTAGTTTATCATCGTTAAGAGGTTTATCATCAACATTTTAAGTGTAGACCTCCATCACAACATATTGTTGCAAATAGTCTGAGATGCAATGTAGTAATGCCTACGAGAACACGTGTGTTGAGCACTTTCCACCATAAGAGAATCATATTTGAAATAGAAATTAAAGCCCACATCGAAATCAATATTACAAGTGAGAACACATGACAAGTTAAGTTTTTCTATGTTGACATTGTGACAACATTATGACGCAAGAAAGAATAAATTATCTAATGTCAACATGTACATGAGTGATTCAAAAGAGCATTATATTACAATGAAAATAAGGGATTGAATGTCATTTTACAAATGTGATTTCTTTAAGAGCATTATACAACATCCAATAATTTGACATTCAAAGTGAACATTATGACTGAGAATCCTTAAAAGAGCATTAAACAACAATTGATGATTCATTGTGACTATTATTGAGTGAGAACCCTTATAGGAGAATTATATAGTATCTTGAAGAAACAGATCCAATAAAGATATTATAATGAGAGGAATTGCAAGAGCATTGTACCACATTTGGTATTGATAAATTCAATGTGTGCATTATGAGCTAGAACCTTTAATTTGAATTTTATTGAAACTATCAATAGGAGATTGTATCAAAATATGTAGTAGGAGGGTCGATGATAATGTTAAAACTGCAAGTCATCTTGTGAGTATTACACCATATTGACCAGCAAGAGATTTATTGTCAATTTTTTTTTGGTATGAATCCTTATACAAGCATTATGTTGCAGCCAACAACAAGAGATGTAATGTCAATATTTGTAATGATTATCGTTGTAAGAGCAATATACACCAATCTGCAGTAAGGGACTCACCATCAACATTATAAATAAAAATATAACTTGCAAGAGATTCAATTCCAACATCACTTATGATGAACTTGGTAAGAAAATTGTACATCGAGCGGTAGAACAAGATTTACCATCAATGATACAAGCAACTAAAAATAAGTGATTTACCATAAATGATATGAATAAATCCTGCTATGAGTACACAATAAACCACAGAGAATTCAACATCGACATTAATAGGAGGAACCCTTAAAAAAGCATTATACCTCAATAATTGATGAGATATTGAACGAAAAATTATGTTGCGAGAATTGCTGTAATTCATCTTAAAATGACCATTGTATTTATGATAGCCAATAATAAAGGATTCCATGGTAAGAGATGGAACTTCAATTTTCAATTTAATGAATTTATAATTTGATAGATGCAAAGAAAATAACATCGAAAATTCTCTTGAAATCAAAGTAGTATTGAATTCAATCAAACTGGAGGTCCAACTAACATGTTAAATACTTGCCATGCTCAAGAATGCCACTTCAAATATAACCGACCCGTAGACAAATGACATCCTACTATTTTTCCCTAACCATCAAAGCCATGGAGCGCCTAACAGGGTTACCCTGTCATCATGAATAATTTCACTTCGTTTGGAGAAAACGGGAAGGAAATGACAATGAAACAAGAAGTATAAACAAGCGGTGTTGTGTACAATAGCAAAACAATCGTGAAAATCTCGTAATCTCTGTGGACAATTTGTCTAAAATTTTCCCATTGAAGGAATATGCCAGTTTGAAATCGGTACATAATGATATAATGTGTACATGTTACTATACCATTAAACATTGTTCCAACATGTGTAGCTGCGTCTATAAGCACATTGCCTCTTACACAGTTGGTTTTGATACAGAGTTGTAGATATATCTGATTTTTAATACTCTAGTCATGCTTTTAATCAGCGACATGATGGAATCAACTACAATGATATAGAAGGCATCAGATGTAGTTCGCATATTATTGTATCCAATGTATATGTTCAATTCCATTAGCTTGTTTATTGGACCAAATACATGAGCATAACAACATTTGTCTGAAGGATTGCAACATATATATGTTTTGGGATTACCTATTATGAAAAAGTTTTACTTGCTTGTTTAGGTCATGTTAAATTGAACGAACTTCCTAAACAATTGCCTTGCCCATTAGAGAAATTTCAAATTTAATTAATATGTTGGAAACCAATCTCTTAGAATGTTACATTTGCCATCAATGTCATTTCAAATTTATTGATTCATAGACAACATTAGGTCAATGGGACTCCAAACTACATCCAATTATAATTGAAAGTGCTACAGTAAAAGGATATTAGGAACAACAACTAAATAAATAAAAGACAAAACAAAAGTACTAAAAGCAAACGAGGGGTAATTCCAACACCATAGCGAGATTATTACATTATTTACACTACAAGATTGAACATAGATATTAGTAGTAGGAACCCATGAAAGAGCAATGTACCTCAACCAATAGTTATAGATATAAGATGAAATTACAAGAAAGAATTCTAATAAGAACATTATACATTATACGTGAACCACCACAAAAGCATTATAGTCCACTGCAACAAGCAATACAATATTGAATATTAGTATTACATAAGAACACTTTTGGAAGTGCATTGGGTTGCAATAAAAAATAATGACTCAAGGACAACTATATGAGGGTTGACTCCCATGGTAATATTTTATCGCAACAAACAGTACCAGATACAACCTCAACATTATGAGGGTTAACTCCCACAGGAGCTTTTTACCACAATAAACAATAAAAGAAACAATGCCAACATTATGAAGGAGAACCCACATAACAATGTTGTACAACAACCAACAGTGAGAAATTCATTGTCAACATTATAAGCAACTAATTGTCATAAATTCATTGTCAACTGTAAAAGTAACCAATTATAATGAAGTCAAAGAAAACATTATATGCAAGATCAACCATCACAAAATTACACCAAAAAATAGTACTACATTAATCCTGTGAACATGAAGAGTGACACCCATTGTAAGAGCAATATATTGAAATTATCAGTAAGAGAGTAAACGTTAAATTACAAGTGATAATCCTTTTGACATTATGATAGCAATCTGACAATATAATAGCAATTTTTTGCAACCAAAAATAAATGATCCAATTACAGTATAAAGTGTTATGGTGAAAGAACCCTTGGAACGACTATCTAAATAAAAGAAAAGGAGCAAAAGCACTGAAATTAAACGAGGGGTGATTCCAACACATGAGACAGCTTGTGTAAGAGATTTATACATGCACCATTGATTATGAACACCTATAAGAATATTTACATTAAAATATTATTAGAGATTCAAATCCAACATTATGAGAGAGAACCCACATCAATTTTGTACTAAAACTAGTAGTGAGAAATTTATTTTTAACATTATAAGCAACCAATTGTATTGAATTCAAAGTAAACATTACGTACAAGATCAACCATCTCAAAATTATACCAAAAATAGTACTATATCAATCCCGCGAAAATGAGTATGACATCCATTATACGAGCAATATATTACTATGGTCAATAATATCTTAAACATTAAATTAAGAGTGAAAATCTGAATCTAAAACAACGATACCTCAAGCAGATGAAAGAGAATCATTGTCAACACTGTGAGCTTAGAACCTACGCAAGAGCATCATATTGCAAAATACAAGAAGAGATTCAACGTCAAGATTACATAATAAAGAATTTGAAAGCACATGATACTACACCAAAAAACGTGGGATATTGCAACCAAACACCAAAGAATAATAGTTTGAATAAGAGGTTCACCATTAACAATTTGAATGGAGATCTTATTAAATGTTTTGCCTCAAGTACTAATAGCAAGATATTCTTTTTCATGTTGCTTGTGAAAAGGTACATTACCATCAAGATCCTATATACCATGAATGGAAATAATAGAAAAAACTTTAATAGTTTTTTGTGTTAACTCTCCTAAAAGCTTTAACTCAAAACAATCATTAAGGGGTTCATCATCAAATTTTTGAGATTCAATGTTGCAGTGCTTGGAAGAACACACACTACGAGTGCTACCTCCTTAAGATAATCGTAATGCAAATAAAAATTAGAGAGTTAACATCACATTTATGAGAGGATTCCCATGGGAGTATTATTCTATAATTGACATTGGACGATTTTACATCAACATTACAAGGGAGAAGACCCCATAAGAATCCTATATTGCGACAAACAAGGAGATATTTAACAACACTATCCATTGAAGGTACTATATATTTGCATCGACAACAAGAAATTTTACGATAAAAAAATATTTTCAATATCAACATTATGAGTGTTGAACATCCATGAGTCCATGTTATATTGTGACCATCGAAAAGAATTGATCTTGTATTAATGGTTTCAAAGTGCTATTTATTGGGGGAACCCATATGTGAGCATTATACTTAGCTAGGATTAAGAGATTCAGTTTCTAAATTATATGCGAAAACTACCATGAGAGCAAACAATAGTAAGAGACTTCAAATCAATATTACAAGTGACAACTTCGGTAAGAGGACTATATTATGATAAAATATATTGTAGACAAAACTTGTAAGTTCATTAAATAACAACCAACAATAAGATTAAAAGTGATCACTATGAACAAACAACACCCATAAGAACATTATATTAGGAATAAAAATAAGATATTCAATGTTATTATTACAAGTGAGAACACTTAGAAGAACATTATACAACAACCAAACGTAAGAATTTCTATGTTGATATTACTAGAGCAAGATGTTGTAACCAAAAATAAATGATTTACTAAACATCGTAGAAGAGTGCTTGCAAAAGTCAATCATAGTACAACTCACAACAAGAGTTTCAATGTTAGTTTACATGTTTGATATCCTTAAGAGTATTATACCCCAACAAATAGTTAGAGATATAAGATGAATTTACAAGAAAGAATTGTCATAGGAACATTATACATCATACCAAAACCAACGTCAGAGAATTATAGTGATTGGAGTAAAGAAATAAAAATTTCAACATTTGTATTATATAAGAGCATCTTTGCAAGTGCGTTTAATTGGAATAGAAAATGAGACTCAACTTCAATATTATGAGGGTTAACTCCCAAAGCAGCATTTTACTGCAATAATGAGTAAGACATTTAACGTCAATATCATGATTCCTAACTTCCGTAAAAGCATTTTATCAGAAAAAACAATAAGAGAATCAATGCCAACATTAATAGGGAGACCCAACATAAACAAGTTATAGTACAACCAACATTGAGAAATTTGTTGCCAACATTTTGAACAACCGATTGTAAAGAATTCAATCTTAACATTACGTGCAATATATTGCAATTTTCAACCATCACGGAATTTTACCAAAAATACTACTGTATCAGTGCCACGAACATGAGGAGAATATATTGCAATTGTCAATAAGAGCTTATACGTTAAATTTGAGAGTGACAACCATTCTAAACCAAGTATAACTCAAACAACTGATAGAGATTCGTTGTTAACACTATGACCTTAGAACCACTATAAGAACATCATATTGCAACATACAAGAAGAGATTCAACATCAATATTATGTAAGAGAGCCTTTGAGAGTGCATGATATTACAACCAAAAGATCGTGTATTGCATCCAAACACCAAAAAATAGCAATTTAATGCCAATATTTTGACATGTGAACACTAGTAAGAACTGTTATACTGTAACCATAAAAGTGCAAACCCCAATATGAAAATTAAAGTGCAACCTTGACTGAGAGGTTCATAATCAACATTTTGAATGGAAACCTTTGTAAAGTATTTTACCTCAAGTTTTAATAGCAAGAGGCTCTTTCTCACATTGTTAGTGAAAAGATAAATTACCATTGAGAACCCAAATGAAAGAATTATTCCATGGATTGCAATAAAAGAGTAAACTTAAATAGTTTGTGAGAAGCGTCATAAAAGCCTTAAATTGAAACCATCTTTAATAGGTTCATTATCAACATTTTGAGCGTGGACCACCATAATAACATATTGCCTCAAGTAGTATTTGATTCAATGGTTCAATATCTGGCAAAACATATACTACGAGCGTTATTCTCCATTAGGGAATCGTATTTAAAATAGATATTAGATATTCAACGTCAACATTATGATAGAATCCCCATGGGTGTATTATGCCATAAGTAAGTTTGGGAGATTATACATCAACATTAAAAGGGATAAACCCAATAAGAATCCTATATTGTAACAAACAAAGAGAGATTCAACAACATTACCCAAGGGAGCCTTCAAAGGTGCATTATATTGGCAAAAATAGCAACAGATTTTACCACAACAAAAAATGTCAATATCAACATTATTATTATAAATTTCCACCAAACCATGCCATACTGTGACCATAAAAAGGAGGTTGATCTCAACATTGGTGGAACTTAGATATCAACATTGGTGCCTCTCGTATAGTTGTGAAAATTGAACTTGGTGGAACATAGATATCAACATTGTGAGAGAGAATACCCTAAGGAGCATTTCAGTACAACTACTAGTAAACGATTAAACAATGACATTGGTTGGGAAAAAAGAAAGAAATAATTTATAGAAATTTCCTTGACTGATTGAAAGTAGGTCAATGTGAGTTGAGAATACACCCTATTTACAATAGAAAGTGCTACGGTAGAAGGACCCTAGGCTTAATGAGTATCTAAATAAAATAAAAACAACAAAAGCAATGAAAGTGAACGAGGGGTAAATCGAACACCTGAGAGAGATTTTATAAAAGCATTGTACTTGCACCATTAATCATGAACAACTACAAAAGTAAGTAATATTACATGTTTCAGCATCAATATTAGCAGTAGCAACTCATGAAAGAGCATTTTACCTCAACCAATAGTTTGATATATAAGTTGTAATATTTCAGATTAAGAATACTCATAAGAACGTTATACGTTATAGCAAAACCACCATAAGAGCATTATGGTGCACAACAACAAGCAATAAAATTGAATTTAAGAGCGTTTTAGGAAGTGCATATAGTTGCAACAAAAAATAAACACTTAACGACAATATTGTGAGGGTTAAGTCCAATAGTGGCATTTTACCGCAACAAGAAGTAAGAGTTTGAATGTCAACATTATGAGGGTTAACTCCCATAGGAGTATTTTACCATAACAAATAGTTAGAGATTCAACACCAACATCACGAGGGGGAACCTACATTATAATGTTATATGACAACCAACGGTATGAAATTAATTGTCAACATTACAGCCAATTAATTGTAAGTAATTCGAATTCAACATTACACACAAGATTAACCAGCACAAATTTATACAAAAACTAGTGCTCTCATTTCCGAAAACATGTGGAGTGATACCCATTGTAAAAGTAATATATTGTCAATGCCAATAGAAGAGTAAACATTAAATTATGAGTGAAAATCCTTTGAAAACAAATGTACACCTCAAATAATTGAAAGAGAATGATTGTCATTACTATGACATTAGAACCATCGTAAGAGCATCATTTTGCAACAAACATGAAGAGATTCAAAATCAATGTTACATAGGAGAGCCTTATAGAGTGCATGACGTTACGACCAAAAGCGTGTGATATTGAAATCACACACCAAAGAATAATGGTTTGAATGCCAACATTGTGAGTTTGAAAACCTTTAAGAAGCATTATACTGTAACCATATAATTGTGAACCTCCTTAAGAGAATTAAATTGCAACCATCAAAAATAGGTTCATCATCAATATTTTCAATGGAAACCTTTGTAAATTATTTTACCTCGTGTAGTAGTAGTAAGAGATTATTTCTCAAATTTCTAGTGAAAAGATACATTACCATTGAGAACCCATATACAGGTATTATACCATGAATGTATTCAACTATTACATTAATTGAGAAGAAAGAAAGAAATAGAGAAATTATAATAATGTCCACAAACTACCCAAATAATTTGAATGGGACTTGAGAATATATCCAATTACAATATAAAGTGTTATGGTGAAAGAACCCTTGGAACAACGACTATCTAAATAAAAGAAAAGGAGCAAAATCACTAAAATTAAATGAGGGGTAATTTCAACACATGAGACAACTTGTGTAAGAGATATATACGTGCACCATTGATTATGAACACCTATAAGAATATTTAAATTATAATATTATTAGAGATTCAAATCCAACATTATGAGAGAGAACCCACATAACAATTTTGTACGAAAACTAGTAGTGAGAAATTTATTGTTAACATTATAAGCAACCAATTTTAATGAATTCAAATTAAAACATTACGTGCAAGATCCATCATCATAAAATTATACACAAATTAGTACAATATCAGTCCCTTGAAAATGAGATTGACATAAATTGTATGAGCAATATATTGCAATTGTCAATAATATCGTAAACATTTAATTAAGAGTGAAAATTCATCTAAAACAACAATACCTCAAACAAATGAAAGAGAATTGTTTTTAACACTGTGAGCTTAGATCCACTGTAAGAGCATCATATTGAAAAAAACAAGAAGAGATTCAACGTTGAAATTACATAAGAGAGACTTTGAAAGTTAACGAGGGGTATACCGAACTCCTGACAAAGCTTTTATAAAAGCATTGTACTTGCACCATTGATCATGAACAACTACAAGAGTATTTATACTACATGTTTCAGCGTCAATATTAGCAGTAGGATGTCATGAAAGAGCATTTAAGCTCAACCAATAGTCTGAGATATAAGTTGAAATATCTCAGAGTAAGAATACTCATAAGAACGCTATACATTATAGCAAAACTGCCATAAGAACATTATGGTGCACAAGAACAAGCAATAAAATTGAACATTACTATTACTGAAGAGTGTTTTAGGAAGTACATATAGTTGCAATAAAAAATAAATACTCAATGATAATATTACGAGGGTTAAGTCCAATGGTAGCATTTTACCATCATTAATAGGTTCATCATCAATATTTTGAGCGTGGACCTCCATAATAACATATTGCCTCAAGTAGTAATTGATTGAATGATTCAATGTTTGGAAAAACATATACTACGAGTGCTATTCTCCTTTAGGAAATCATATTTAAAAAAGATATTAGAGATTCAACGTCAACATTATGATAGAATCCCCATGGGAGTATTATGCCATAATTAAGTTTGGGAGCTTTTACATCAACACTAAATGGGAGAAACACAATAAGAATCCTATATTGTAACAGACAAACAGAGATTCAACAACATTACCCAAGAGAGCCTTCAAAGGTGCATTATATGGGCATAAATAGCAACAAATTTTACCACAACAAAAAATGTCAATATCAACATTATAAGTGTAAATTTCCACCATACCATGCTATATTGTGACCATAAAAAGGAGGTTGATCTCAACATTGGTGGAACGTAGATATCAACATTGGTGCCTCTCGTATAGTTTATAAAATTGAACTTGGTGGAACATAGATATAAACATTGTGAGAGAGAATACCCTAAGGAGCATTTCACTACAACCACTAGTAAGCGATTCAACAATTACATTAGTTGGGAAAAAAGAAAGAAATAATTTATATAAATTTCCTTGACTGATTGAATGTAGGTCAATGGGAGTTGAGAATACACCCTATTTACAATAGAAAGTGCTAGGCTAAAAGGACCCTAGGCTTAACAAGTAAGTAAATAAAATAAACACAACAAAGGCAATGAAATTTAACAAGGGGTAAATCGAACACCGGAGAGAGATTTTATAAAACCATTGTACTTGCACCATCGATCATGAACAACTACAAGAGTATTTATACTACATGTTTCAACATCAGTATTAGTGGTAGGAACTTATGAAAGAGCTTTTTACCTCGACCAATAGTTTGAGATATAAGTTGAAATATCTCAGAGTAAGAATTCTCCTAAGAATGTTATACATTATAGCAAAATCACCATAAGAGCATTATGGTGCACACCAACAAGCAATAAAATTGAACATTACTATTACTTAAGAGCATTTTTGGAAGTGCGTCGAGTTGCATTGCCATCGAGAACCTATATGAACACATTATACCATGAATGGAAATAAAGAAATAAACTTTAATAGTTTTTGTGTGAACTCTTCTAAAAGCTTTAACTCAAAACAATCATAAAGGGGTTCATCATCAACTTTTTCAGTGCAGTCCTCCATAATAGCATATCGTTGTGAGTGGTATGAGATTCAATGTTGCAGAGCCTGGAAGAACACACATTACGAGCACTACCTCCTTAAGATAATTGTAATGCAAATAAAAATTAGAGTTAACATCAACATTAGGAGAGGATTCCCATGGGAGTGTCATTCGATAATTGACATTGGACGATTTTACATCAATATTACAAGGGAGAAGACCCCATAAGAATCCTATAATATGGCAAACAAGGAGATATTCAACAACAACATTATACAAGGGCACGTTGAAAGGTCCATTCTATTTGCACTTACAACAAGAAATTTTACGACAAAAATTATTGTCAATATCAACATTATGAGTGTGAACATCCATGAGACCATTTTATATTGTGACCATCAAAAAGAGGTTGATCTCGAGCATTTTGTTTAGGATCCATTTGAATAGCTTTTGAATGGAAGCAATATTAATGGTTTCAAAGCACTATTTATTGAGGGAACCCATATGTGAGCATTATACTTAACTAGGAATAAGAGATTCAGTTTGCAAATTATATGCAAAAACTACCTTGAGAGCAAGCGCTAGTAAGAGACTTCCAATAAATATTATAGGTGACAAATTCCGTAAGAGGACTATATTATGATAAAATATGATATAGACAAAACTTGAAGTTCATTAAATAACAACCAAAAATAAGATTAATGTGATCACTACGAACAAACACCACCCTTAAGAACATTATACTAGGAATAAAAATAAGATATCCAATGCAATTATTACAAGTGAGAACACTTAGAAGAGCATTATACGACAACAAAACATAAGAATTTCTATGTTGATATTACTAGAGCAAGATGTTGCAACCAAAAATAAATGATTTAATGTAAAAATTGCAGAAGAGTGCTTGCAAAAGTGCATCATACTACAACTCACAACAAGAGTTTCAATGTTAGTGTACATGTGTGATATCCTTAAGAGCATTGTAACGCAAGAAATAGTTAGAGATATAAGATGAATTTACAAGTAAGAATCGTCATAGGAATATTATACATCATACCAAAACCACCATCAGAGAATTATAGTTCATTGGAGTAAAGAAATAAAAATTTAAAAATTAGTATAATATAAGAGCATCTTTACAAGTGCATTTAATTGGAAAACAAACTAAGACTCAACGACAATATTATGAGGTTTAACTCCCAAAGCAACATTTTACTACAATAATCAGTAAGAGATTTAACATCAACTTTATGATGCCTAACTGCTATAGGAGCATTTTACCAGAGAAAACAATAAGAGAATCAATGCCAACATTAAGAGGGAGACCTAACATAACAAAGTTATACTACAACCAATGTTGAGAAATTTATTGTCAACATTTTAAACATCCAATTGTAAAGAGTTCAATGTTAACGTTACGTCCAAGATATTTCAATTTTCAACCATCACAGAATTATACCAAAAACAGTACTGTATCAATGCTGCGAACATGAGGAGTTACATCCATTGTAAGAGCAATATATTACAATTGTCAATAAGAGTACGTTAAATTGAGGGTGACAATCCTTCTAAACCGAGTATACCTCAAACAATTGAAAGAGATTCGTTGTCAACACTATGACCTTAGAACTACTATAAAAATATCATATTGCAACATACAAGAAGAGATTATACATCAATATTACATAAGAGAGCCTTTGAGAATGCATATTATTACAACCAAAAGATCGTGTATTGCATCCAAACTTAAAAAAATAGTAATATAATGTCAACACTTTGACTGTGAACACTAGCAAGCACTGTTATACTGTAACCATAAAAGTATGAACCCCCATTAGAGAATTAAAGTGCAACCATGAATGAGGGGTTCGTGATGAACATTTTGAATGAAAGCCTTTGTAAAGTATTTTACCTCAAGTTCTAATAGCAAGAGCCTCTTTTTCACATTGCTAGTGAAAAGATAAATTACCATCGAGATCCCGTATGAAAGAATTATTCCATGGATGGAAATAAAAGAGTAAACTTCAATCGTTTGTGTGAAGCGTCATAAAAGCCTTAAATCGAAACCATCTTCATCATCAACATTTTGAGCGTGGACCTCCATAATAACATATTGCCTCAAGTAGTATTTGATTCAATGGTTCCATGTCTGGCAAAACGTATACTAAGAGCGCTATTATCCATTAGGGAATCGTATTTAAAATAGATATTAGAGATTCAACTTCAACGTTATGATAGAATCGCCATGGGAGTATTATGCCATAATTATCTTTGGGAGATTTTACATCAACATTAAAAGCAAGAAACCCAATAAGAATCCTATATTGTAACAAACAAAGAGAGATTCAACAGATTTTACGACGACAAAGAATGTCAATATCAACATTATAAGTGTGAATTTCCACTAGGCCATGCTATTTTGTGACAACAAAAAGGAGGTTGATCTCAACATTGGTGGAATGTAGATATCAACATTGTTGCCTTTCATATAGCTGTGAAAATTGAACTTGGTGGAACATAGATATGAACATTGTGAGGGAGAATACCCTAAGGAGCATTTTACGACAATCACTAGTAAGTGATTCAACGATGACATTAGATGGGAAAAAATAAAGAAATAAAGAATTTATATAAATTTCCTTGACTGATTGAAAGTAGGTCAATGGGAGTTGAGAATACACCCTATTTACAATAGAAAGTGCTAGGGTAAAAGGACCCTAGGCTGAACAAGTAACTAAATAAAATAAAAATAGAAAAAGCAATGAAAGTTAACGAGGGGTAAACTGAACACCTGATAGAGATTTCATAAAAGCATTGTACTTGCACCATTGATCATGAACAACTTCAAGAGTATTTATACTACATGTTTCAACATCTATATTAGCTGTAGGAACTCATGAAAGAGCTTTTTACCTCAACCAATAGTTTGAGATATAAGTTGAAATATCTCAGAGTAAGGATTCTCCTAAGAATATTATACATTATAGCAAAACCACCATAAGAGCAATATGGTGCACAATAACAAGCAATATAATTGAATATTACTATTACTTAAGAGCATTTTAGGAAGTGCATAGAGTTGCAATAAAAAATAAACACTCAACGACAATATTACGAGGGTTAAGTCCAATAGTTGTATATTATTGCAACAAGAAGTAATATATTGAATGTCAACATTATTAGGGTTAACTTCCATAGGAGTATTTTACCATAGCAAATAGGAAGAGATTCAACACCAACATTATGAGGAAGAACCTACATAACAATGTTATACAACAACCAACGGTATGAAATTAATTGTCAACATTCCAGCCAACTTATTGGAAAGAATTCAACTTCAACATTACACGCAAGATTAACCATCACAAATTTATACAAAAACTAGTACTCTCATTTTTGAAAACATGAGGAGTGATACCCATTGTAAGTGTAATCTATTGTCAATGTCAGTAGAAGAGTAAACATTAAATTATGAGTGAAAATCCTTTGAAAACAAATGTACACCTCAAATAATTGAAAGAGAATCATTGTCAGTACTATGACCTTAGAACCACTGTAAGAGCATCATATTGCAGCAAACAAGAGTAGATTCAATGTCAATATTACATAGGAGAAGCTTCGAGGGTGCATGACATTTCTACCAAAACCGTGTGATATTGAAATCACACACCAAAGAATAATGGTTTGAATGCCAAACATTGTGAGTTTAAAAACCTTTAAGAAGCATTATACTGTAACCATATAATTGCAAACATCTTAAGAGAATTAAATTGCAACCATCAAAAAGAGGTTCATCATCAATATTTTGAATGGAAACCTTTGTAAATTATTTTAACTCGTGTAGTAATGGCAAGAAATTATTTCTCACATTGCTAGTGAAAAGATACATACGATTGAGAATGCAAATAAAGGTATTAAATCATGAATGTATTCAACTATAGTCTTAATTAAGAAGAAAGAAATAGAGAAATTATATTAATGTCCACAAACTACCGAAAGTATTTGAATGGGACTCGAGAATACATCCAATTACAGTATGAAGTGTTATGGTGAAAGAACCCTTGGAATAACGACTATCTAAATAAAAGAAAAGAAGCAAACACACTGAAATTAAATGAGTTTTAATTCCAACACATGAGACTGTTTGTGTAAGAGATTTATACATGCACCATTGATTATGAACACCTATAAGAATATTTACATTAAAATATTATTAGAGATTCAAATTCAACAT
This sequence comes from Torreya grandis, assembly GCA_037957365.1. NCBI lineage: Eukaryota > Viridiplantae > Streptophyta > Pinopsida > Cupressales > Taxaceae > Torreya > Torreya grandis. The sequence continues at coordinate 2,458,284 of JARHVA010000315.1, forward strand.
TATGAGAGAAAACCCACATAAAAATTTTGTACTAAAATTAGTAGTGAGAAATTTATTGTTAACATTATAAGCAACCAATTGTAATGAATTCAAATTAAACATTGCGTGCGAGATCCATCATCATAAAATTATAAACAACTTAGTACTATATCAGTCCCATGAAAATGAGAATGACAAATTGTACGATCAATATATTGCAATTGTCAATAATATCTTAAATGTTAAATTAAGAGTGAAAATCCATCTAAAACATCAATACCTCAAACAAATGAAGGAGAATTGTTTTCAACATTGTGAGCTTAGAACCACCGTAAGAGCATCATGTTGCAACAAACAAGAAGAGATTCAATGTCAAGATTAGATAAGAGAGACTTTGAGAGCGCATGATACTACAACAAAAAATGTGTGAAATTGCAACCAAACACTAAAGAATAATGGTTTAAATAAGAGGTTCATCAACAACGTTTTCCATGGAAATCTTTTTAAATGTTTTGCCTTAAATACTAATAGCAAGATATTCTTTCTCATGATGCTAGTGAAAAGTTACATTAGCATCGAGAACCTATATGAACTCATTATACCATGAATGGAAATAATAGGATAAACTTTAATAGTTTTTGTTTGAACTCTACAAAAAGCTTTAACTCAAAACAATCTAAAAGAGGTTCATCATCAAAATTTTGAGTGCGGTCTTCCATAAAAACATATTGTTGTGAGTGGTAAGAGATTCAATGTTGCAGTGCTTGGAGAAATACCCATTACGAGCGCTAGTTCCTGAAGATAATCGTGATGCAAATAAAAATTCGGGAGTTGACATCAACATTATGAGATGATTCCCATGGGAGTATTATTCTATAATTGCCATTGGACGATTTCACATCAATATTACAAGGGAAAAGACCCCATAAGAATCCTATATTGCAACAAACAAGGAGATATTTAACAACATAATCCAAGCGTACCTTCAAAGGTGCAGTATATTTGCATCAACAACAATAAATTTTACAACAATAAAATACTATGAATATCCACATTATGAGTGTGAACATCCATGAGACCATGTTATATTGTGACCATCGAAAAGAGGTTGATGTTGAGCATTTTGTTTAGGATTCATTTGAATAGCTTTTGAATGGAAGCAATAGTAATAGTTTCAAAGCGCTATTTATTGCGGGAACCCATATGCGAGCATTATATTTAACTAGGAATAAGAGATTTGGTTTACAAATGATATGCAAAAACTACCTTGAAAGCGAGCACTAGTAAGAGACTTTAAATCAATATTATAGGTGACAACTTTGGTAAGAGGACTATATCATGATAAAATATAATATAGACAAAACTTGTAAGTTCATTGAATAACAACCAACAATAAGGTTAAATGTGATCACTATGAACAAACACCACCCAAAAGAACATTATATTAGGAATAAACATAAGATATCCAATGAAATTATTACAAGTGAGAACACTTAGAAGAGCATTATACAACAACCAAATGCAAGAATTTCTATGTTGATATTACAAGAGCAAGATGTTGCATCCAAAAATAAATGATTTAATGTAAACATTGCAGAAGAGTGCTTGCAAAAGTGCATCATAATACAACTCACAAGAAGAGTTTCAATGCTAGTTTACATGTTTGATATCCTTAAGAGCATTATACCCCAACAAATAGTTAGAGATATAAGATGAATTTACAAGTAAGAATCGTCATAGGAACAATATACATCATACCAAAACCACCATTAGAGAATTATAGTCCATTGGAGTAAAGAAATAAAAATTTCAACATTAGTATTATATAAGAGCATCTTTGCAAGTGCATTTAATTGGAATAGAAAAAAAGTCTCAACGACAATATTATGAGGGTTAACTCCCAAAGCAACATTTTATTGCAACAATCAGTAAGAGATTTAATGTCAACATTATGAGGCCTAACTCTGGTAGGATCATTTTACCAGAAAAAACAATAAGAGAATCAATGCCAACATTAAGAGGTAGACAACATAACAAAGTTATACTACAACCAACGTTGAGAAATTTATCGTCAACATTTTAAACACCCGATTGTAAAGAGTTGAATGTTAACGTTATGTGCAAGATATTGCAATTTTCAACCATCACAAAATTATAGAAAAAATAGTACTATGTTAGTGCCGTGTACATGAGGAGTGACATCCATTATAAGAGCAATATATTGCAATTGTCAATAAGTGCTGATACGCTTAATTGAGAGTGATAATCCTTGTAAACCAAGTATACCTCAAACAATTGAAAGAGATTCGTTGTCAACACTATGACCTTAGAACCACTATAAGAGCATCATATTGCAACATACAAGAAGAGATTCAACATCAATATTACATCAGAGAGCCTTTGAGAGTGCATGATATTACAACGAAAAGATCGTGTATTGCATCCAAACACAAAAAAATAGTAATTTAATGCCAAAATTTTGACTGTGAACACTAGTAAGAATTGTTATACTGTAACCATAAAAGTGCGAACCCCCATTAGAGAATCAAAGTGCAACCATGAATGAGAGGATCATGATCAACATTTTGAATGGAAGCCTTTGTAAAGTATTTTAGCTCAAGTTCTAATATTAAGAGGCTCTTTCTCACATTGCTAGTGAAAAAATAAATTACCATCGAGATCCCAAATGAAAGAATTATTCCATGAATGGAAATAAAAGAGTAAACTTTAATATTTTGTGTGAAGCGTCATAAAAGCTTTAAATCGAAACCATCATTAATATGTTCATCATCAACATTTTGAGCGTGGATCTCCATAATAACATATTGCCTCAAGTAGTATTTGATTCAATGCTTCAATGTCTGGCAAAACATATACTACGAGTGTTATTCTCCATTAAGGAATTGTCTTTAAAATAGATATTAGAGATTCAATGCCAACATTATGATAGAATACCCATGGGAGTATTATGCCATAATTAAGTTTGGGAGATTTTACATCAACATAAAAAGGGAGAAACCCAATAAGAATCCTATATTCTAACAAACAAAGAGAGATTCAACAACATTACCCAAGGGAGCCTTAAAAGGTGAATTATATTGGCGTAAATAGCAACAGATTTTACCACAATAAAGAATGTCAATATCAACATTATGAGTGTAAATTTCCACCAAACCATGCTATATTGTGACTATAAAAAGGAGGTTGATCTTAGCATCGGTGGAAAGTAGATTTTAACATCGGTGCCTCTCGTATAGTTGTGGAAATTGAACTTGGTGTAACATAGATATCAACATTGTGAGAGAGAATACCATATGGAGCATTTCACTACAACCACTAGTAAGTGATTCAACAATGACATTAGTTGGGAAAAAAGAAAGAATTTTTTAATTTCCTTGACTGATTAAAAGTAGTTCAATGGGACTTGAATGTACACCCTATTTACAATAGAAATTGCTAGGGTAAAAGGACCCTAGGGTCAACGACTAACTAAATAAAATAAAAACAACAAAAGCAATGAAAGTTAACGAGGGGTAAACTGAACAACTACAAGAGTTTTTTTAAAGGATTGTACTTGCACCATTGATCATGAACAACTACGAGAGTATTTATACTACATGTTTCAGCATCAATATTAGTAGTTGGAACTCATGAAAGAGCATTTTAGCTCAACCAATAGTATGAGATATAAGTTGAAATATCTGAGTCAGAATACTCATAAGAATGTCATACATTATAGAAAAACCACCAGAAGAGCATTATGGTGCACAACAACAAGCAATAAAATTAAACACAACTATTACTTAAGACTGTTTTAGGAAGTACATAGAGTTGCAATAAAAAATAAACACTCAACGACAATATTACAAGGGTTACGCCCATTAGTGGCATTTTACTGCAACAAGAAGTAAGAGATTGAATGTCAACATTATGAGGGTTAACTCTCATAGGAGAATTTTACCATAACAAGCAGTAAGAGATTCAACACAAACATTATCCGGGGGAACCTACATAACAATGTTATACAATAACCAACGGTATGAAATTAATTATCATTATTACATCTAAATGTAAGGAATTCAAATTCAACATTACGTGCAAGATTAACCATCACAAATTTATACAAAAACTAGTACTCTCATTTTCGAAAACATGAGGAGTGATATCCATTGTAAGAGTAATATATTGTCATCGTCAGTAGAAGAGTAAACATTAAATTCTGAGGGAAAATCCTTTGAAAAAAAATGTACACCTCAAATAATTGAAAGAGAATCAATGTTAGTACTATGACATTAAAACCACCATAAGAGCATCATATTGCAACGAACAAGAGGAGATTCAACGTCAATATTACATCGGAGAGCCTTATAGAGGTCATGACATTACTACCAAAAGCATGTGATATTGAAATCACACACCAAAGAATAATGGTTTGAATCCCAACATTGTGAGTTTGAAAACCTTTAAGAAGCATTATACTATGAACATATAATTGCAAACCTCCTTAAGAGAATTAAATTGCAACCATCAAAAAGAGGTTCATCAACAACATTTTGAATGGAAACCTTTGTAAATTATTTTACCTCGCTTAGTAATAGTAAGAGATTATTTCTCCAATTGCTAGTGAAAAGATACATTACCATTGAGAGCCCATATAAAGGTATCATACCATGAATGTATTCAACTATAACATTAATTGAGAAGAAAGAAAGAAATAGAGAAATTATATTAATTCCCACAAACTACCCAAATTATTTGAATGGGACTCGAGAATACATCCAATTACAGTATAAAGTGTTATGATAAAGGAACCCTTGGAACGACTATCTAAATAAAAGAAAAGGAGCAAAACACTGAAATTAAACGAGGGGTAATTCCAACACGTGTAAGAGATTTATACATGCACCATTGATTATGAACACCTATAAGAATATTTACAATAAATATTATTAGAGATTCAAATCCAGCATTATGAGAGAGAACCCACATAACAATTTTGTACTAAAACTAGTAGTGGGAATTTTATTGTTAACGTTATAAGCAACCAATTGTAATGAATTCAAATTAAACATTATGTGCAAGATCCAAAATCATAAAACTATACCAAAAATAGTACTATATCTTTACCATGAAAATGAGTATGACATAAATTGTACGACCAATGTATTGCGATTGTCTATAATATCTTAGACATTAAATTAAGAGTGAAAATCCATCTAAAACAACATTAACTCAAACAAATGAAAGAATTGTTTTCAACACTGTGAGCTTAGAACCACCGTAAGAGCATCATATTACAACAAACAAGAAGAGATTCAATGTCAAGATTACATAAGAGAGACTTTGAGGGCGCATGATCATACAACACAAGATGTGTGATATTGCAACCAAACACCAAAGAATAATAGTTTCAATGAGAGGTTCATCTTGAATGTTTTGAATGGAAATCTTATTAACTATTTTACTTTAATTACTAATAGCAAGATATTCTTTCTCATGATGTGAGTGAAAAGTTACATTACCTTGAGAACCTATATGAACACAATATGCGATGAATGGAAATAATAGAATAAATTTTAATAGTTTTTGTGTGAACTCTCCTAAAAGCTTTAACTCAAAACAATCATAAAGAGGTTCATCATCAACTTTTTGAGTGTGATCCTCCATAATAGCATATTGTTGTGAGTGGTATGAGATTCAATGTTGCAGTGCTTGGAAGAAAACATATTACGAGTGTTACCTCCTTAAGATAATCGCGATGCAAATAGAAATTATAGAGTTAACATCAACATTATGAGAGGATTCCCATTGGAGTATTATTATATAATTGACATTCGACGATTTTACATCAATATTACGAGGGAAAAGACCCTATAAGAATCCTTTACTGTGACAAAAAAGGAGATACTTAACAACAACATTATCCAAGGGCACGTTCAAAGGTGTAGTATGTTTGCATTGACAGCAATAAATTTTACGACAAAAAAATATTATCAATATTAACATTATGAGTGTGACCATCCATGAGACCATGTTATATTGTGACCATCAAAAAGAGGTTTATCTCGAGTATTTTGGTTAGGATCCATTTGAATAGCTTTTGAATGGAAGCAATATTGCTAGTTTCAAAGCACCATTTATTGAGGGAATCCACATGTGAGCATTATACTTAACTAGGAATAAGAGATTTAGTTTCCAAATTACATGCAAAAACTACCTTGAGAGCGAGCGCTAGTAAGAGACTTCAAATCAATATTACAGGTGACAACTTCGGTAAGAGGACTATATTATGTTAAAATATAATATAGACAAAACTTGTAAGTTCGTTATACAACAACCAACAATAAGATTAATTGTGATCACTACGAACAAACACCTCCCATAAGAACATTATATTAGGAATAAAAATAATATATCCAATGCAATTATTACAAGTGAGAACACTTAGAAGAGCATTATACAACAACCAAACACAAGAATTTCTATCTTGATATTACTAGAGCAAGATGTTGCAACCAAAAATAAATGATTTAATGTAAACATTGTAGAAGAGTGCTTGCAAAAGTGCATCATACTACAACACATGACAAGAGTTTCAATGTTAGTTTACATGTTTGATATCCTTAAGAGCATTATACCCCAACAAGTAGTTAGAGATATAAGATGAATTTACAAGTAAGAATCGTCATAGGAACATTATACATCATACCAAAACCATCATCAGAGAATTATAGTCCATTGGAGTAAAGAAAAAAAAATTTCAACATTTGTATTATATAAGAGCATCTTTGCAAGTGCATTTAATTGGAATAGAAAAAAAGACTCAACGACAATATTATGAGGGTTAACTCCCAAAGCAACATTTTAGCGCAACAATTAGTAAGAGATTTAACTTAACAAACAATAAGAGAATCAATGCCAACATTAAGAGGGAGACCTAACATAACAAAGTTATACTATAACCGACGTTGAGAAATTTATCGTCAACATTTTAAACAACCGATTGTAAAGAGTTCAATGTTAACATTACATACAAGATATTGCAATTTTCAACCATCACAGAATAATACCAAAAATAGTATTGTATCAGTGCCCCAAACACGAGGAGTGACATCCATTGTAATAATAATATATTGTAATTGTCAATAAGATCTTATACGTTAAATTGAGAGTAATAATCCTTCTAAATCAAGTATACCTCAAACAATTGAAAGAGATGCATTGTCAACACTATGACTTTAGAACCACTATAAAAGCATCATATTGCAACATACAAGAAGAGACTCAACATCAATATTATATAAGAGAGCCTTTGAGAGTGCATGATGTTTTAGATTAAGGTAAAAACAGGTTTTGAAGGGGCCCCGAAACTCTGAAACAAAAGAAGAAGGATATAACAATAATATCCACAGGAGAAACAAACTTAACACCTACTACTGAGCAGTATCAAAAACAGGTTTTACAGGTCCCTGAAACCACAATTCAAGATCATCAAAAGACTGACCCCAGGTTTTACAGAGCCCTGGAAACACAAGTGTGAAAAGAAAAAGAACCAGAAAATGGAACCAGTTATAACATCCAACTAAAAGGACCAGGGCTGTAAGAGCAAAAAGATCCTATTCTTCTAATTCCAGTATCATCTTCACCGCTTCCTTTCCAATCACAGCAGTGTCCTGTATAGATATTGCCGCCGACGTAGGAACCTCTTGCATTGCTTTCTTCCTAGAGCTTTGTCTGGTCCTCTTACTAGGCCCCTCCAAAGATTTTATTTCCTCATTTGTCCGTTTTTCACTGTTTGCAGCAACTGCACATATGCTATAAGTAACCTCCTCCATCTTCATTCTGCTTTCCTTAATGAGCCTTCTTATGTTGTTCTCGTAGTCTTTAAGTTTGGTAGGAATATCCCTCATCTGCATTTCCAGATTTTTGATTTTGTTCCGATCGGCTCCCTGATTTTGTTCCATTATTTTCATTTTATTCTTGAGGCCCATTATTTCCTTATATATCCACGAGTCTACTTGAAAGATAGCATTTGTTTTGCATTTGGCCGAATTCATAAAAGGATGCCTCCTGTCATTCTACCATACGTCACTTAAATCTTCTGTGTTCTCTTTTGGATTGTCTTCATCCTTTTTAGTATGATCCTCCCTTTCCATTCTTTTCTGTTCTTTAGTTTCAACAGGACTTTCATTGTGGATAAGATCATCCTTTACTTGTTCTCTAGTTTCCATTGCATGATAGGCATCCCGAACTAAATGTTCCTTCTGTGTTTTCGAAGCAGGATCCTCAAATAAAACATCCATTTCTTTTTCAGTTTTCCCTAGCACTTGCTAATTTTTCTCAAAATCATTGTTATTCTGTTCAGTTTTTCCCTTTATAGTGTCCCCTTCTTTTTCATTCTTACTTTTATCTTCTCCTTCCTCATTAGAGCTGGATTCCCCACTTTGCGTGCCTTCTTCTTCCTCCATACTCTCCTCAGAACTTTCAGTGCTTTCCCACTGTTTCCTCATCATCAATCTGTTTTTTAAAGCTGGAGGATTTGGGTTTAACTTTTTCTTTCCCTTTCACTATTTCATTCTTCTTACTCTGTGAATCCTTATTTTTGTCCGAATAAGGATTCGGGACAATGGCTTTGTTTTTGCAGAGACCTTCTATTATTAGGATTAATCCCTCATGCAATATAGGACGAGACTCCTTTTTTCTATGAGCGAACAGACTTTGGAGCAGCGAGAAACGCAAATAGAAAGGGAAGGAGATTCTAACTTTGTGACTAAAATGATTAAGAAAAACAAAATGAAATTTATGGACTCTTTTGCTTCTACCATCAAGTATGAAATACTCACGGATGCAACATAAGACATCTCTCCAGATTTTTTTAATCTGCTCCAAGTCGATAAAAATTCCCACTCTTTTCCAACTGTTGCTCCTCAGCATCCGTCTTTGGGAATTTACTATATGCCTCATTAGATATGCTGGTCTGCTTAGAGAATTTTATACCCTCCATTGGAAGCCTCGTGACCTCCGCTATGAATTTTTCGGTGAGATTCACCGTGATGCCATGGAGGGTTACCCTGTCGTCGACCCAATTTTTGAGAAAAGCCGTCGTTATATGGGGTTTTGAACCATGTAGCCGTTCCAAGTAGCTCACAACCTTTCCTCTCTGAAGAATCTTCCATACATCTTGTTTTGCCTTCCAGTCTTCGCAACTTTTAGGTTCCTGCTTCCTTGGTTCACCTTTCATTTTGCAGGCCATACAGTTATCCAATAACACCCAAACACTAATTACTGAGCAATGAAACCAAATATTATCAACTTGTAATGAAACTCGCCTGTTTTCTGGCACATGCAAAACCCGCTTCACGTTTTCATGAATAATTCTGTTCCATGAAAGTAATCTTTCCTCCGTAAAGCCATTCCGCCAAATCATTAATTTTCTATTCCAAGCAGATCTTTCGCTCCTTTGAATGAATTCCGTCATAATTAATAAGCGCTCTGAGATCAACATTCTTATTTAATGTATCCTGCCAACTCACCTTATGTTCTGTTCGAACAACATGATTTGCTATCCAGTCAACAACCCCATTGGCTTCACGGTAAGTATGGGTTATGGTTACTTTTTCAAATTTTTGAATTAAGGCTTTCATTTCCATCACCATTGCCTCTATAGACCATGAAACTGAATTTTTGTTATTTAAGATATTAATGATATTCAGGGAGTCACCTTCTAGCCATAATTTAAAAATCTCGATTCAACAGCTAATTTAATGGTTTGAAGGGCTGCAGAAGCTTCAGCAATATGACTATTCGACTTACCGATAGGGATAGCAATAGCATCAATTACGTTTCCCACATGATCTCTCAAGACTCCTCCGCATCCTGCTTTTTCCGGGTTCCCTTTAGCAGCTCCATCAAAGTTTCCTTTGATCCATCCACAAGGGGGGACATTCCATTTAACCCCTATTCTTGGATTTTCCTTTGAGAGTGCATGATGTTACAACCAAAAGATTGTGTATTGCATCCAAACACCAAAAAATAGTAATTTAATGTCAACATTTTAACTGTGAATACTAGTAAGAACTCCTATACTGTAACCATAAAAGTGCAAACCCCCATTAGAGAATTAAAGTGCAACCATGAATGAGAAATTCGTGATCAACATTTTGAGTGGAAGCCTTTGTAAAGTAATTTACCTAAAGTTCTAATAACAAGAGGCTCTTTCTCACATTGCTAGTGAAAAGATAAATTACCATGGAGAACCCAGATGAAAGAATTATTTGATGGATGGAAATAAAAGAGTAAATTTCAATAGTTTGTGTGAAGCGTCATAAAATCATTAAAGTGAAATAATCATTAATATGTTCATCATTAACATTTTGAGCGTGGACCTCCGTAATAACATATTGCCTCAAGTAGTATTTGATTCAATGGTTCAATGCCTGGCAAAACATATACTACGAGCATTATTCTCCATTAGGGAATCGTATTTAAAATAGATATTAGAGATTCAATGTCAACATTATGATAGAATCCCCATGGGAGTATTATGCCATAATTAAGATCGAGAGATTTTACATCAAAATTAAAAGGGAGAAAGCAAATAATAATCCTATATTGTTAAAAACAAAGAGAGATTCAACAACATTACTTAAGGGAGCATTCAAAGGTGCATTATATTGGCATAAATATCAATAGATTTTACCACAACAAAAAATGTCAATATGAACATTATGAGTGTAAATTTCCACCAGACTATGCTATATTGTGACTATAAAAAGGAGGTTGATCTCAACATTGGTGGAATGTAGATATCAACATTGGTGCCTCTCATATAGTTGTGAAAATTTGAACTTTGTGGAACATAAATATCACCATTGTGAGAGAGAATACCCTATGGAGCATTTCACTACAACCATTAGTAAGCGATTGAACAATGACATGAGTTGGGAAAAAAGAAAGAATTTATATTAATTTCCTTGACCGATTGAAAGTAGGTCAATGGGACTTGAGAATACACTCTATTTACAATAGAAAGTGCTAGGGTAAAGGGACCCTAGGGTTAATGACTAACTAAATAAAATAAAAACAATAAAAGCAATGAAAGTTAACGAGGGGTATACCAAACACTTGACAAAGCTTTTATAAAAGCATTGTACTTGCACCATTGATCATGAAAAACTACAAGAGTATTTATACTACATGTTTCAGTATCAATATTAGCAGTAGGAACTCATGAAAGAGAATTTTACCTCAACCAATAGTTTGAGATATAAGTTGAAATATCTCAAAGTAAGAATACTCATAAGAACGTTATACATTATAGCAAAACCACCATAAGAGCATTATGGTGCACAACAACAAGCACTAAAATTGAACATTACTATTACTTAAGAGCGTTTTAGGAAGTACATAGAGTTACAATAAAAAATAAACACTCAATGACAATATTACGAGGGTTAAGTCTAATAGGGGCATTTTATTGCAACAAGATGTAAGAGATTGAATGTCAACATTATGAGGGTTAACTCCCATAGGAGTATTTTACCATAACAAAAAGTAAGAGATTCAACACCAACATTACAAGGGAGAACCTAGATAACAATGTTTTTGATAGGAGATTTTCATGACAAGGATTTAGTTGATCGATGTAAGCAGAGATATGGTATATTAGTTAGTCATTATTGGCAGAATGATTCCTGGGTGAATTTAACTGATGTTGATCAAGGCTTCAGTAATATCCAATTATCTCTCAATGCTGTCTCTCTTTATTCTTATCTTGAGGATAAGATTATTTGGCATGATGATCCTAGTAGTCAATTTAAAGTCTCTACTATCTTTGTTTCAAAGGAAAAGGGTAATCAACCTTTGTGGTCTCATGTCTGGATTAAGGGGCTCACTTCCAAAATTAATATCTTCTTTTGGACTTTGCTTCAAAATAAAATTATGACCCTTGACAACTTGCAAAAAAGAGGAATAAATGTGGTTAACAGGTGTATTTTATGCAAAAATGGATTTGAAGATAGAGACCATATGTTTTTGAACTGCTCTTACACCCAACAAGTTTGGACTGAGATCCTTAATTTTTGGGGTATAACATGCGTCCATCAAAACAGTGTGGAACTCTCTTTTAAAAGCTGGTGCTGCCCCTCTAAGAATCTTGATGCTCATTTTCTCTGGAAACTAACTCTCCCTCATCTATGGTGGGGTATATGGAAAGAAAGAAACAATAGAATATTCAGAAGTAAAGAACTTCCAGGATGGGTGCTTGGTCAGAATATCATTAGAGCCATCAAGGAGAATTTTAAATCACAGAGGGATCCTGATAAAACCTTCCAATTTGATAACCCTTTAAGATCTGAAAGACCTAATTTGAAAATTGATAATCCAAGATCGATAATAAAATGGTATGTTCCTCGTAATGGATGGGTCAAAGGGAACTTTGATGGAGCAGCTAAAGGAAATCCGGGAAGAGCGGGATGTGTAGGGGTATTGAGAGATCATGTGGGAAATGTAAGTGATGCTATTGCTGTCGCAATTGGTAATTCGAATAGTCATATTGCTGAAGCTATTGCAGCCCTCTACACCATTAAATTAGCTGTTGAATTGGGATTTTCCAAATTATGGTTGGAAGGTGATTCTATGAATATTATAAACATTCTAAATAATAAAAATTCAATTTCATGGTCTATTGAGGCTACGGTTATGAAAATCAAAGCCTTAATTCAAAAATTTGAAAAAGTGGCCATATCTCATACATATCGAGAGGCCAATGGGGTTGCTGACTGAATAGCTAATCATGCTGTTCAAACGGGGCATAAGGTGAGGTGGCTTGATGTATTAAATAAGCACGTTGATCTCAAAGCGCTTATTAATTATGATGCCATTCATTCTAAAGTGGGAAAGATTTGCTTGGATTAGTAATTTAATGATTTGGTGGAGTGGCCTTACGGCGGACAGATTACCTTCTCTGAGCAGATACATTCATGAGAATGTGCTGTGGTTACTGCATGTGTCATCATATAGGCGAACTCCATTTCAAGTAACAAATAACTGGTTCCATTTTAACCCTTCTGCCTTCAGTGTTTGGGTGCTTCTGGTGTTTTCTTTGCTTTGCAATATGAAGGGTGAACCGCGTAAGCAAGAGCCCCAAAAATGTGAAGACTGGAAGGCTAGACAAGACGTATGAAAGATTCTTCAGAAAGGAAAGGTGGTCAGTTATCTGGAGCGTTTGCATGGATTTAAACCCCACATCACTACTGCCTTCTTTAAAAATTGGGTTGATGACAGAGTAACTCTCCACGGAGTCACTGTGAAGCTTACTGAAGATTTCATTGCCGAGGTCACAGGGCTTCCCACAGGTGGTATTAAGTTCTCAAAACATACAAGTATCTCCAATGTGGCTTACAAAATTTTTTCGAAGACGGATGCAGAGGAGAAGCAACTGGAAAAGAATGGAGACTTCTTTGATTTGGAACAGATAAAAGGAATTTAGAGAGATGTGTTATGCTGCATCCGTGAGTACTTTATCCTTAATGGTAGGAATAAAAGAGTTCACAAATTTCATTTTGTTTTTTTAACCATTTCAGGCATAAGGATATAATTTCTTTCCCTTTCTATTTGCGTTTTTCGTTGCTTCAAAGCTTGTTTGCCCGTAGAAAGGAGTCTCGCCCTATTTTAAATGAAGGTCTGATACTTATCATAGAGGGTTTTTGTAAAATAAGGATTCTCAGTCCAAAAAGTGTAAAAAGAATGAAAAAGTTAAAGGGATAGAAAAGACAAAACTAAAACCCTCTAGTTTTAAAAAATAAATTGTTGAAGAGGATTTTGAGTCGGAGAGTACTGAAAGTTCTGAGAAGAATGTCCTGGAGGAAGAGGAAGGGACGGATGTTGGGGAGTTCAGTTCCATTTGGAAGGATATTCAAAAATTAAAGGAAAAATTGAGAAAGGGAATGAAGGGGATACAACTGAGGGAAACTCAGAACAGAGAAATTTTGATAATGAGGATAATCAAACTGTGTTGGGGGGAGGTGTTAAAGACAAAAATATTTTAATTGATGATCCAGTTTTTATGAGAGAGGAAGATCATATGGTTTTGGTTTCTACTCCTGCTATGGAGATTGGGGAACAAGAAAAGGAGGATCATGTTTAGCATGAAGACCCTGTTGAGACTAAAGAGGAGGAACCAATGGATAGGGAGGAACAAATTGAAAAGGATGATTCCCCTCCACATGAGAATGCATAAGACATTTGTGACTCTCGGCAGAGGGACACTAAGCTTTCCTTCCTACATTCTGCCAAATTCAAAACTGATTCTATTCTCCAAGTTGATTCGTGGATCTATAATGAAATAATGGCGCTGAAGAAGAAAGTGGAAATAATGCAACACAGTCAGGATGTTGATCGGAACAAAATCAACCATTTGGAGATGCAAATGAGAGATATCCCAAATAAACTTAAAGATTATGAGAATAATCTTAAAATGCTCATCAAGGAAAGTAGAACTAAGATGGAGCAAGTAACATCAAGCATCTGTGCTGCTGCAGCTAGCCTTGGAAAAAGAGCAAATGAAGAAATAATATCTTTAGAGGGTCCAAGTAAAAGGACCAGGCAGAGTTCGAGGAAGAAAGCCTTGCAAGATGCTGCTACTTCGGCTGCTATTTCCATACAGGATACTGCTACGATTAGAAAGAAGGCTGTTAAGATGATCATGGAATTGCAGTAGAAGACTAGGGTCTTCTTTGTTGATTTTGTTCCTGTTCATGTCCTTATTGCTGGATGTTATAATTGGTTCGTTTTTTTGATCCTGTTACTTGGTTCTTAGTCTTAAACTTATTTTGAGTTTCCAGGTCTCTGTAAAACCTGGGTATTTTTTTTTTTTTGTTTATGTTTGTGGTTTCAGGTCCCTGTAAAACCTGATTTTAATGCTGTTCTTCAGTAGGATTTATGAATACTTTCCCTGATGGATGTAAATGCTTTATCTTTTTTATTTCTGTTAAAGGGTTTCAGGGTCTTTTCAAAACCTGCTTTTACCTTAATCTAAAACAATGTTATTCAACAACAAACGGTATGAAATTAATTGTCAACATTAAAGCCAACTAATTGTAAGGAATTCAAATTCAACATTACACACAAGATTTACCATCACAAATTTATACGAAAACTAGTACTATCATTTCCGAAAATATGAGGAGTGATACCCATTGTAAGAGTAGTATAATGTCAATGTCAGTAGAAGAGTAAACATTAAATTATGAGTGAAAATCCTTTGAAAACAAATGTACACCTTAAATAATTGAAAGAGAATGATTGTTAGTACTATGACATTAAAACCACCGTAAGAGCATCATATTGCAACAAACAAGACGAGATTCAATGTCAATATTACATTGGAGAGCCTTATAGAGTGCATGACATTAGTACCAAAAGCGTGTGATATAGAAATCAAACACCAAAGAATAATGGTTTGAATGCCAACATTGTGAGTTTGAAAACCTTTAAGAAGCATTGTACTATGACCATATAATTGGGAACCTCCTTAAGAGAATTAAATTGCAACCATCAAAAAGAGGTTGATCATCAACATTTTCAATGGAAGCTTTTGTAAATTATTTTACCTCGCATAGTAATAGTAAGAGATTATTTCTCACATTGTTGGTGAAAAGATACGTTACCATTGAGAACCCATATAAAGGTATTATACAAGGAATGTTTTCAACTATAACATTAATTGAAAACAAAGAAAAAAATACAGAAATTATATTAATGTCGACAAACTAACCAAGGTATTTTATCGAGACTCGGGAATACATCCAATTTTAGTATAATGTGTTGTGGTGAAAGAATCCTTAGAACAAGGACTATCTAAATAAAAGAAAAGGAGCAAAACCATTGAAATTAAACGAGGGGAAATTCCAACAAATGAGATAGCTTGTGTAAGAGCTTTATACATGCACCATTTAGTATGAACACCTATAAGAATATTTACATTAAAATATTATTAGAGATTTAAATCCAACATTATGAGAGAGAACCCACATAACAATTCTGTTCTAAAACTAGTAGTGAGAAATTTATCGTTAACATTATAAGCAATCAATTGTAATGAATTCAAATTAAACATTACGTATAGATCCAACATTATAAAATTATACCAAAAATAGTACTATATCAGTCCCATGAAAATGAGTATGACAAATTGTACGAGCAATGTATTGCAATTGTCAATAATATCTTAAACATTAAATTAAGGGTGAAATTCCATCTAAAACAACATTACCTCAAACGAATGAAAGAGAATTGTTTTCAACACTGTGAGCTTAGAACCACCGTAAGAGAATCATATTACAACAAGAGATTCACCATCAAGATTACATAAGAGAGGCTTTCAGAGCGCATGAGAATACAACAAAAAATGTGTGATATTGCAACCAAACACCAAAGACTAATAGTTTCAATAAGAGGTTCACCATCAACGTTTTGAATGGAAATCTTATTAAATGTTTTGCCTCAAGTACTAATAGCAAGATATTCTTTATCATGATGCTAGTGAAAAGTTACATTACCATCGAGAACCTATATGAACACATTATAGCATGAATGGAAATAATAGAATAAACTTTAATAGTTTTTGTGTGAAGTCTCCTAAAAGCTTTAACTCAAAACAATCATAAAGAGGTTCATCATTAACTTTTTGAGTGTGGTCCTCCGTAATAGTATATTGCTGTGAGTGGTATGAGATTCAATGTTGCAGTGCCTGGAATAACACACATTACGAGCACTACCTCCTTAAGATAAATGTGATGCAAATAAAAACTAGAGAGTTAACATCAACATTATGTGAGGATTCCCATGGGATTATTGTTCTATAATTGACATTGGATGATTTTACATCAATATTACAATAGAGAAGACCCCATAAGAATTCTATATTGCAACAAACGAGGAGATATTTGACAACAACATTATCTAAGGGCACCTTCAAAGGTGTAGTATATTTGCATCGACAACAAGAAATTTTACGACAATAAAATATTGTCAACATCAACATTATGAGTGGTAACATCCATTAGACCATGTTATATTGTGACCATCAAAAAGAGGTTGATCTCGAGCATTTTGTTTAGGATCCATTTGAATAGGTTTTGGATGGAAGCAATATTAATGTTTTCAAAGCGCTATTGAGGGAACCCATATTTAAGCATTACACTTGACTAGGAATAAGAGATTTAATTTCCAAATTATATGCAAAAACTACCTTGAGAGCGAGAGCTAGGAAGAGACTTCAAATCAATATTATAGGTGACAACAACGGTAAGAGTACTATGTTATGATTAAATATAATATAGATGAAACTTTTATGTTCATTAATTAACAGCCAACAATAAGATTAAATGTGATCACTACGAACAAATACCACCCATAATTATATTAGGAATAAAGATAAGATATCCAATGCAATTATTACAAGTGAGAACACTTAGAAGAGCATTATACAACAACCAAATGTAAGAATCGTTGATATTACTAGAGCGAGATGTTGCAACCCATAATAAATGATTTAATGTAAACATAGGAGAAGAGTGCTTGCAAAAGTGCATCATACTACAACTCACAACAAGAGTTTCAATGTTAGTTTACATGTTTGATATCCTTAACATTATAACCATACAAATAGTTAGAGATATAAGATGAATTTACAAGTAAGAATCGTCATAGGAACCTTATACATCATACCAAAACCACCATCATGGAATTATAGTCAAGTGGAATAAAGAAATAAAAAATTCAACATTAGTATTATAAAAGAGCATCATTGTAAGTGTATTTAATTGGAATAGAAAATAAGAATCAACGACAATATTATGAGACTAAACTCCCAAAGCAACATTTTATCGCAACAATCAATAAGAGATTTAATGTCAACATTGTGAGGCATAACTCTTGTAGGAGCATTTTACTAGAAAAAAGAATAAGAGAATCAATGCCAACATTAAGGAGACCCAACATAACAAAGTTATACTACAACCAGGGTTGAGAAATTTATTTTCAACATTTTAAACAACCGATTGAAAAGAGTACAATTTTAATGTTACGTGCAAGATATTACAATTTTCAACCATCCCAAAATTATACCAAATATAGTATCGTATTAGGGCCACGAACATGCAGAGTGATATCCATTGTAAGAGTAATATATTGCAATTGTCAATAAGAGCTTATACGTTAAATTGAGAGTGACAATCCTTCTAAACCCAATATACCTCAAACAACTGAAAGTGGTTCGTTGTTGAGACTAAGACCTTATAACCATTATAAGAGCACCGTATTGCAACATACAAGAAGAGATTCAACATCAATATTACATAAGAGAGCCTTTGAGAGTGCATTATATTACAACCTAAGGATCGTGTATTGCATCCAAACACCAAAAAATAGTAATTTAATGCCAACAATTTGATTGTGAACACTAGTAAGAACTCTTATACTATAACCACAAAAGTGCTAGCCCCTGTTAGAGAAAGTGCAACCATGAATGAGATGTTCATGATCAACATTTTGAATGGAAGCCTTTGTAAAGTATTTTACCTCAAGTAATAATGGGAAGAGGCTCTTTCTCACATTGCTAGTGAAAAGATAAATTACCATCGAGAACTCAGATGAAAGAATTATTCCATGGATGGAAATAAAAGAGTAAACTTCAATAGTTTGTGTGAAGCGTCATAAAAGCATTAAATCGAAACCATCATTAATAGGTTCATCATCAACATTTTGAGCGTGGGCCTCCATAATAACATATTACCTCAAGTAGT
The DNA here is from genome assembly GCA_037957365.1 of Torreya grandis. Lineage (NCBI taxonomy): Eukaryota > Viridiplantae > Streptophyta > Pinopsida > Cupressales > Taxaceae > Torreya > Torreya grandis. Next base: position 2,477,069 of record JARHVA010000315.1, read on the forward strand.
ATATGAGTCAATGGTTCAATGTCTGGCAAAACATATACTATGAGCGTTATTCTCCATTAGGGAATCATATTTAAAATAGATATTAGAGATTCAACGCCAACATTATGATAGAATCCCCATGGGAGTATTATGCCATAATTAACTTTGGGAGATTTTACATCAACTTTAGAAGGGAGAAACTCAATAAGAATCCTATATTGTACCAAACAAAGAGAGATTCAACAACATTACCCAAGGGAGCATTCAAAGGTGCATTATATTGGCATAAATACCAACAAATTTTACCAGAACAACCAGATCATGCAATATTGTGAGCATAAAAAGGTGGTTGATCTCATCATTAGTGGAACATAGATATCAACATTGGTGCCTCTCGTATAGTTGTGAAAATTGAACTTGGTGGAACATAGATATCAACATTGCGAGAGAGAATACCCTAAGGAACATTTCACTACAACCACTAGTAAGCGATTCAACAATGACATTAGTTGGGAAAAACGAAAGAAATAAATAATTTATATAAATTTCCTTGACTGATTGAAAGTAGGTCAATGGGAGTTGAGAATGCACCCTATTTACAATAAAAAGTGCTAGGGTAAAAGGACCCTAGGCTGAACGAGTAGCTAAATAAAATAAAAACAATAAAGGCAATGAAAGTTAACTAGGGGTAAACTGAACACCTGAGAGGGATTTTATAAAAGCATTGTACATGCACCATTGATCATGAACATGTACAAGAGTATTTATAATACAGGTTTGAGCATCAATATTAGCGGTAGGAACTCATGAAAGAGCTTTTTACCTCAACCAATAGTTTGAGATATAAGTTGAAATACCTCAGAGTAAGAATTCTCCTAAGAATGTTATACATTATAGCAATCCATCATAAGTGCATTATGGTGCATAACAACAAGCACTAAAATTGAACATTACTATTACTTAAGAACATTTTAGGAAGCGCTTCTAGTTGCAATAAAAAATAAACACTCAACAACAATATTATGAGGGTTAAGTCTAATGGTGGCATTTTATTGCAACGAGAAGTAATAGATTGAATGTCAACATTATGAGTGTTAACTTCCATAGGAGTATTTTACCATAACAAACAATAAGAGATTCAACACCAACATTACGAGGAAGAACCTATGTAAGAATGTTATACAACAACCAATGGTATGAATTTAATTGTCAACATTACAACCAATTAATTGTAAGTAATTCAAATTCAACATTACACGCAAGATTAAGCATCACAAATTTATACAAAAACTAGTACTCTCATTTCCGAAAATGTGAGTATTGATACCCATTTCAAGAGTAATATAGTGTCAATGTTAGTAGAAGAGTAAACATTAAATTATGAGTGAAAATCCTTTGAAAAGAAATGTACACCTCAAATAATTGAAAGAGAATCATTGTCATTACTATGATCTTAAAACCACGATAAGAACATCATATTGCAACAAACAAGAGGAGATTCAACGTCAATATTACATAGGAGAGCCTTCGAGAGTGCATGATGACATTACTACCAAATGCGTGGTATATTGAAATCACACACCAAAGAACAATGTTTTCAATGCAAACATTGTGAGTTTAAAAACCTTTAATAAGCATTATACTGTAACCATATAATTACGAACCTCCTTAAGAGAATTAAATTGCAACCATGAAAAAGAGATTCATCATCAACATTTTGAATGGAAACCTTTGTAAATTATTGTACCTCACGTAGTAATAGTAAAAGATTATTTCTCACATTGCTAGTGAAAAGATACATACCATTGAGAACCATATAAAGGTATTATACCATAAATGCTTTCAACTATAACATTAATTGAGAAGAAAGAAAGATATAGAGAAATTATATTAATGTCCACAAACTACCCAAAGCATTTCAATGAGACTCGAGATCACATCCAATTAAAGTATAAAGTGTTATGGTGAAAGAACCCTTGGAACAATGACTATCTAAATAAAATAAAAGGAGAAAAAGCACTCAAATTAGATGAGGGGTAATTCCAACACATGAGACAGCTTGTTTAAGAGCTTTATACATGCACCGTTGATTATAAACACCTATAATAAGATTTACATTAAAATATTATTACAGATTCCAATCCAACATTATGAAAGAGAACACACAACAATTTTGTACTAAAACTAGTAGTTAGAAATTTATTGTCAACATTATAAGACAACAATTGTAATGAATTCAAATTAAACATTACATGCAAGATCCAACATGATAAATTTATACCAAAAATAGTATCATATCAGTCCCATGAAAATGAGTATGACATAAATTGTATGAGGAATATATTGCAATTGTCAACAATATCTTTAACATTAAATTAAGAGTGAAAATCCTTCTAAACCAACGATACCTAAAACGAATGAAAGAGAATGTTTTTCAACATTGTGAGCTTAGAACCACCGTAAGACCATCATATTGCAACAAACAAGAAGAGATTCAACATCAAGATTACATAAGAGAGATTTTTAGAGCGCATGACACTACAACAAAAAATGTGTGATATTGCAACCAAACACCATAGAATAATAGTTTCAATATGAGGTTCACCATTCCTTGCATCATTTCAATACTTGCGTCTAGCATACCTGTTCCCTCTAGCTTACAACCCCTTGAGGAAACTATCACGTTACCCCAAATAAGTTCAAGACTAGTTCCCCCTATTGCTTAGGAAGAGATACATCTTAGAGAAATCAAGGGAAAAGCTATAGATATCAAAACAAAAACCTTGGGGTCCCAAGAGGAAAATCTTTACAGCATCCTCCTGTTAGGATTGAATTCCCCAAAGAGGATATCCCCAAATCATTTCAATACTTGCATCTAACATACCCGTTCCCTCTAGCTTACAACCCCTTGAGGAAACTATCACACTACCCCAAATCAGTTCAAGACCAGTTCCCCCCATTGCTTAGGAAGAGATAAATCTTAGAGAAATCAAGGGAAAAGCTATAGATATTAAAAACAAATACCTTGGGGCCCTAAGAGGAGAATCTTTGTAGCATCCTCTTGTTAGGATTGAACTCCCTAAAGAAGATATCCCCACTACCCCTGATTAGATTTGAAAAGGAAAAGTAGCATTGCCACCTATTCAAACAAAAGCGTCCATAAGAGGAGCCCATCCTTCAACAAGACTAAAAGCCACCATCATAGAATCTTCTACTAAAGCGCATGCATCATCACAAAGGGATCTTCCCATCGTGATAATGCCAATACATAACCCTTCTAACCCTTATGATCCACAAGGTTTAGGTGTAAGGGCTTATTCTAAGCACATAGTACTAGATGTAGGGAATATTCAAACAACCAGTTCAAAAGGTCAAGGTTCGAAGTCACACGCCTCTTCCCTATCAGTGTCTCGGAGGATTGAAAAACCTAGTCAAGATCCATTAAAGGTGTCTTATTCTAAAATCCTGGATTAGCTTCTCCAGACCTCTCTTGTCACTTTACCGCCCATATAACCCATTAACCCTCATTTAGAAACTAGTGTTGTATCGAGAAAACAGGGAATGCACCTATCATCGAATAGCAGGTCATGGCACAGAAAGTTGTAACGCGCTAAAGGTTGTGTTCCAAAATTTATTAGAAGTTGATCTCTTAATGGAATAAATAGATCATGACCATCCCCATAGTCAAACTACTAGGGTCACAACGACCTCAGAAAGTAGCATATTATCAACAATATCAGAATGAGCTATAAAAGAAGATAAAACCGTCGATAAAGCTCAATATCAACCTATCCTGAACCTCTAGATGTGGATGATTTTGAGAGCGCAACAAATCCCCCTTTGTTTCAAATAGATGCAGTTCACATAGTTACACGATCCCAAACCCAGGGTCATAAGACCCACAATCATAAAAAAGCCAAAGTGACTATTGCCAAAGCACTAGCTCTTGCCAGAAATAGTCGAATAACACCTACTTTGAAACCTAAAATTTCTATTTTAGGAAAAACACCAATAATTTTTCAGAACTCATACAGATATCTGTTCTAAAGCAACTTCATCAGCTCTTGGTCAAGATGTCTCTATATGAACTTGTCCAAAATTCTCCACAACACCAAGAGGCTATGATAGAAGCCTTACGGGCCACCGAGATACAATATGATGAACCCCAACATGTATCGGCTTCCATCACATCACTTCAAAAACTGTTATCCATAACATTCCATGATTCAGAAATACCACCCTTATAGCGTGACGACTAGGATCCCGCACTATTTATCACTACACTGAATGATCAAACTCGAATCAAATGAGTAATGATTGATAATGGTGCCAGTATAAATATCATCTCTTATCATGCATTTAAACAACTACAACTACTTGAAACAGTTGTAGTTCAATCCCCCACTGTTTTATGAGCATTCAACGATACCGTTGCCCTTGCATTAGGAATGGTAGTCCTTCAGATTTAGGTAGGTGTGCGTGTGCTACCTGAACTATTTTACATAATTGATGGGGAGTTTCAATACATCTTGTTAGGATGTCCTTGGATACGTGCTATGCGCTGCATCCTCTTTACCTTGCATCGATGTATGAAATTCAAACACGAAGGTAAAATCCACAATGTTCGAGCCGATCCCCATCCATTCAAAACTTACAACCTCACCTTTCAACCAAATGATGTCTTAATTCCATTGCAAAGCATTACCCCATCATTCAATGAGGTGTCCTCTAGCATGACAATCTCTGCGTCAAGGATTGGTAAGGAGTCCATTGATTCCACATTTCAGCAGCGTTCAATTGGTGAATATCAGTTATTGACACTCAATACTCTCCCCACTCCCTAGGAATATCGACGTTTGGACAAACATCATGCATATTGTCCCAATTTAGGCGAACTTATTCGCTTTGGTCCACCTTTTTTCTACACCTATTTGATCTATGGGTGAATCGATTAGCGTTCTTGAGGGTTTTCTAACCAAGTCCATGCTAAATCATTTACCTCAAACTTTTCATTCCTCGATAAACCCCACTTTGCAAAGAGATACCTACAATGGTGTGCTTGAAAGGGTTTCAACATAGGACGTTACGAACAAGGTCCACGCGAGGTTACATTAGGAGATTTTAGAAAACCCCATGAAAAGCACGGCCTCGGTTTTAGCAAAAATCCCAAAACTACTTCGGAGGCTACTCTCCTTCCCAAACTTGAAGAGGACATGCCATCCTCACCATCCAACACCCCTTCTTCGACAAATTATGTCGTATCCATTCTCCCAAACATTTTTTTAGTCAATGCCATTACTATAGAACCTCTCGTCTATCGTCATGATGGGGAGGTCATAACTATTCCTATGTCCTACTCAAACATGATAGGGCAAGGTTTTCCCACCATCCCTGTTCTTCTGTGCCAAGATGATGAGTCAATCTTAACTCATTTAGGCGTAGAGAACTCCCATCTAAGTAAATCCCTTCCGTCCGAAACCTCTAGTATATTAAATGAGGCCACCATTGACATTAACATCGGATCTAATGAGACTTTGTGAATAGTTAAGGTCAACAAATCCTTAGATCCCCATGAGAACCAAGATTTCACTGCGTTTCTAACAAATCACAATGAAGCATGTTCTTCATCCTATAGCGATATGCCTGGTATCGATCCTGCTATTGTCATCCATAACATTGTCACATTCCCTGACGCCAAACCTATAAAGCAAAAGCTCCGAAAGATGCATCCTTGCGTTGCGCTCTTAGTCAAAGAAGAGTTACAGTGTCTCTTACTTGTTAACTTTATCCAGCTTATCGATTATCCTCAATGGGTATTTAATATCGTCCTTGTCACCAAGCCTATAGGGGGACTACGCCTTTGTACTGACTTTCACGACCTTAATCTTTCTTGTCCTAAGGATGATTTTTCTCTCCTTAATATTGACCAATTAGTGGATTTGACTGCTGGCCTCTAAATGTCACTTATGGATGGTTTCTCTGAATATGATCAGGTCCTTATTGCACTAGAAGATGAACATAAGATTTCATTTATTACTCCTTAGGGGACCTTCTGCTATTGAGTTATGCCTTTCGGCTTAAAGAATGCTGGAACCACCTATCAAAGAGCCATTACTTATTATCTTCCATGATATTATCCATAAAATTGTCGAGGATTATGTGGATGATCTCCTCTGTAAATCAAAATTACTAAAAGACCACCTTTTGGTCCTAAAAGTAATCTTCGCTAGCTTAATCCAATTTCATGTCCATCTAAATTCTAAGAAATGCTTTTTGGGATTAATGATGGGTAAACTCTTAGGCTTTATTGTCTCTATTTGAGGGATAAAAGTCAATCTTGCTAAAGTCAAAGCCATTTTAGAAATGCCACCTCCATCTAATTTTAAGCAGCTCCATAGTTTGCAAGGTAAATTGCATTCTTTTTGTCGTTTTATCTCCCAACTATTAGACCGTTGTCAACCATTCCATCACCTCTTAAGGAAGGATATCCATTTTAACTGGGACTCTGGTTTTCAGGGGGCTTTCGAAGCTCTTAAGAGCTACCTTCTTTCACTACCAATTCTCACTCCTCGGAAAGAGGGTCAACCATTCTTGTATATCTCCGCTACAAATCATCCCCCAGGAGCCATGCTTGGCCATCGTCATGAGCAACACAAAGAGCAAGTAGTTTACTATATCAGTCGCACACTTGTTGAATACGAGACGTGTTATTCTCATATAGAGAAATCATGCTTAACTCTGGTCTTTGTAGCTTCCAAGCTTCACCATTATCTGATCAATCATAAAACCTATGTGGTCACAAACATAGATTGCCTAAAATTTATGCATTCAAAGCCTTATCAGAATCAATGAATGGCCAAATGGCTCATGCTTTTGGCAAAATTTGATCTCGAGTTTATCCATCTAAAATCAATTAAAGGTCAAATAATTGCTGATCAATTTATTGAGGCATCTATTTTTGATAATCAAGTTAATTATAAATTCCTAGACGAATCCGTAGCCTCCACGTCTCAAACAGATATACAATATCAAATGACTCTATTCTTTGATGGATCCAAATGCGAGCGTGGTGGGGGAGCTGGAATGATCCTAATCCCTTGTGGGGGGACACTTGTTCGTCTATCTTTTAAGCTTCATTTTAACTGCACTAATGATATGACAGAATATGAGGATTTAATCATAGGTCTCCAAACAACCTTAGTCTTGGGTATTAAAACACTTAATGTCTATGGTGATTCCCAACCAATCAGATTACGGGCATATATCAATGTAAGAATGATACCCTTCAGAAGTATAAGACCTTGGCTGATCAGTTGCTATCCACTTTCAAGCATTATGCTATCCAAGCGACTCATCGGTCAACTAACAAGTTTGCAGATGCTATGGCTTCCTTGACCTCCTCTATCCCATCTTCGTCTCAAGTATCTAAGTTGTTTGTCTTCATCCATAGGATTACTCAACCTTCCTTTACCAAAACTGAAATTCCTTCCATCGATAGTGTAGAGGAAAATCCATCAGATCTCTAGTATGCGCAGATATTTGATTTCTTATCAAGGGGGATTATTCTTCGGGATCTATTTAGAAATGGTGAGTGAGCTTTCCAGCATTGTGTCACGCATTTTGTCATATTGGGGGTTGGTCTTTTTAAGCGTGATTTTTGACGGTATCCTTCTTTGTCTCTAGAATCATGAAGCTACCCTTGCTATCAAAGAAGCTCATGATGGCTCGTGTGGTGGACATTTTAGTGATCGCACCATCGCTAAGAGAATCTTATGGTTGGGCTATTATTGGCCCACCTTAAATTAGGATTATTTCAAATATGTTAGGAAATGCGTAAAGTGTTAACAACATGCCAACCTATCCTATGTCCTTAGTCAAGCATTACGAACATCACAAGACTTTTGGCCTTTTTTTCAGTGGGGGCTCGATTTTCTAGGTCAAATTAATCCCAAATATTCCCAACGCGATGGATTTATCATTACTGCCACTGAGTATTTTACCAAGTGGGTGGAAGCTATCCCCCCTATCTCGACTAAAGTAGACAAAATTGTTGAATTCATTAGTCAACATATTATTTGTCACTTTGTTATTCCTCATAAAATCATCACAGATAATAAAAAATCTTTTAAAAACAAAAAGGTTCAAGGGCTCTGTGATTCTTTTAACATTAAGCTAAGCTTCACCTGGCCTTACTATCCTTAAGCTAACTGATAGGCTGAGCCATCCAATAAAACTCTTGTCAAAATCCTAACTAAAGTCGTTAATGAAGCAAGAAAGAACTGACATCTTCATGTTCCCTTTACTTTATGGGTTTATCGAACTAGTATTCGAACCCTTACAGGTGCTACTTTTTTTTCCCTAGTCTATGGTACCGAAGTTATACTTTCTTTTGAGGTTTAGATTCCTTTCCTTTGCATCTCCCTTAAAGATATCATTTTTGAGGATGACTTCTGTCAGGAATGATTAGCCCAACTCGAACTCTTGGTTGAGCATCGATCCGTTGCCCTTGACCATCTGTATGTATATCAAGAACGAATAAAGTGCATCTATAATAAACATCTAAAAGAACATGAATTTAATATTGACGACCTTATCTTAAAGGAAAATCAACATGTGACTAATATGGAAAAAAGCAAAAGGGAAAAATTTGCTCCAAAGTGGCTCAGACCATATATTATCACCCATAAATATGGATCTGGGGCATATTGCTTGGCCTCTCTTGATGGAAAATCGGAATGAGAACCTCTTAATGCACTGCATTTGCGTCCTTTCTACCATTAATAAATCTTAATCAGCTTGGTCTGCCTAGTTTAGTTTCTTGGTTTCAATGGACAATATCACATCCCTACTATTCTTATATCAAATAATGATGTATAGAGACATGGTTGTCTGACAACATTGCCCATTTTTAACCTTGAATATGAATACCATGGCTCTATTCATAGCATGCTCTAATTGGATTAGTTTCTGCTATAATTGGAAGGAGCTGCAAATCGTTATTCCCTAAGATCCTTATTTATCTCTAATTCATTTTGAGAATAAGAGTATTATCTTGTGTAACAAAGCTTTGGAAAATTATTCTAGGATACCTAAGGCAAATCCATAAATAAATAAGAACACTGGGATAAAAAAGCAAAAGAAAAACATCTGTAAAACAAAGCAAAATAAATCGGTTGCTCCCTCGAAGGATAGCTATGAAATCTACAAAATTTATAAAAATATATATATCAAAAAACACAGATTGCTCTTTCAAAGGATAGTTGCTGTGAAAAGCATATCTCAAAATATAAACCACTCCCTCGAAGGATGGCTATCATGCATAAAACATCCCAAAGCTTCCCGTATTGATCAACTTTCTTTAATTTAGTAGACTTCTTGAATTGATCAGTCTACATGGATTGGCACAAAGGGATTCTAGGTTTGACCATAGTTCTGGGTATACAAGATGAAAACATCTTATAAATCCATTTTCTATCAAATCCTTAGATTTCTCCCTCTGAAATCAATAAGATCCTAAACTTAATAGACCTGAAGTTGTTAGGATAGTTATTAGCAGTTGGTTAAGGACACGTATGCATTCCTTTCAAGCTATATTCTTGGGTCATGGTACGAGCCAATAACGAGCAATAAAACTCTGTAAATTAGATTTGTGCTATTTAATTACAGATTTGCCACATATTTTAACGAATATCCCAATCTGGTAAATCAACAATCTATAAACATGAAGTCTGTAATCTATAAATCACATTCAGAATAATCATGATTCATCCACATTCTTCATAATCCACAAGATCCATAATCAATAATCTAATTCACATCCAAGAATACCATAATCTATAAGCATTTTAATATTTTATAAAGTTTTAAAATCCATAATCCATAAACACATCACATAAAATCTATAATCCATAATCAATAATCAAATATACATCTATAATCCATAAACATTTTTTTTTAAAAGCTCGTAATCCATAATCTATTCAAACTCATTCCTAAATCCATAATCACATAATCATCCTTATTAATCACGAACAACTTAGAATCACATAATCCAAATCACATTCATTATAACATAATCATGATCTATAAACATTTAAATCCATCTAATTCATTATCTAAACCCATAAACATATCACATAAAATCCATAATCCATAATCACATAGCATAAAATCTATAATTTAATGAAACTCATAATAATGTCATCCATAACCCATAATCACATCGCATAAAATCCATTATCCAAATTACATCATAATACCCATAATCCATAAACGTTTTAAATATAAATCTATCACATACAACCCTAATAAATCACATCATCTAAATTCATAAGCACATAATCCATAAAATGTAAGCATATATATAAGCACAATACACAAACATCCATAATACATAAATAACATCCATGTGAACATCATAAACTCGTAATCATGAATCACATATATATATAAATCAAATTATACATCATGAATATACATATACATCTCTGTGACTTTGGCTAGTAGAATAAATACATCAATAAATGAGCTACTGTGTAAAATTAGTCTGCTCAGGTGGATACTCTCAAGGGCTCCACCACCATCTCTGCTCCCATCCCCTCCCTCATCTCCTCTGTCTTTGTCTCTCCTCCAAGATACACTCATGCTCACCAACCTTGTATGAGTGCCCCTGGAAGACCTGCCTTATGTGGTTAGATGGGAAGCATAGCATGAAATCTCTGGATGTAGATCTAGTACAATTTGCTCATAATAGGGCATTTGTACTGCCAGTGCCTTGTACCTGTCTATGCTCACGGTGCCTGCCTTGTGTTAGGCTCAACCATCCCTCCAACTGTCTGCACTGATGCATCTCCCTCCCTCCTCATGCTATCTTGCTCTGCTCGGTATCGATCCCGAGCCACCACTGGTAGGTCGTGACTCAATTGTGATGAGTCAAACTCCACCCGTAAGCTATCTAATCTGCACTATGGAGAGAGCCCCCCGTATTGCGGCCACCTGCCCCTGTAGGGCAATACACTGGGTCCTCAATGTATCCCTCTTTGTAATAAGCTCTGCAACATCAATCTCCTTCTCTACCTCCTCTCCCTTGTCCTCATCATCTCCCATCTCCTCCTCTCCTCAGTCTTCAACCTCCTCCATCTTCTCTCCCCCTCCCCTTGGTGTGGATGCACCACCTTATCCTGCAACGCCACCCACTATCCTGCCCACCATGTTATGAATGCTGGAGTGCACCCCGCATCCTTCACATCATCTCTTATTGGCTCCTCTATCGCAACATCTGCAATGTGTGGCCCTGGGAGCCCCTGCTCTGTATCGTCCTACCTATATACATGTGGGGCCCATGGAATGCCCTATATCAAGCCGAATTGCCACCACACTCACCCGAAATGGAGGTACTATACATACTCTGTCCTCCCAGTCATCCATATCTCCCTCCATATGCCTGTAAGCTCTGTCTCCACCCCGGGCCATGCAAGAAATCTGAGATAAGGTCGCTATATGATGTCTCCCTCTGTCAACCACTCTAGGACCCCTCGCTAGTAATCGAGGTCCCAGACAATACCATCTGTAAAAGCTCGTGTGAGATCGACCTTCCATCGTAGGAAGGTCACACTGTAAATAGTCTCATACCACGATATCCATGAGGTACCAATGGGCTGCACTACCTTGATGTGCTCATATGCCTAACTTTGTAAAATAATAATAACATCCACGCCATATCATATTTGGGTCCTCCAACACCATAGCTCCTTGTAAACTTGTGCCAACAAAGTGGATGCCGATGCAAACATTGTCTGGTGCTCTAGCATATCTACAACTACACCTGTCAAACTCCAAGGAAATCTGCCTCCTCCTGAGTCTGGGAGTGCATAACAGGGGATCGCCACCAACATCATGGTCAACACACCTCTCCCCGCTGCATCAACGCCGTGTAGAGGCTCAAAAACAAATTCACCAGCAACGAATGTGATTGTTGTTGTGTCTACACTGTATAGGCGTGTCAATGCTGCTCTTCGTGCCTATTCATCCACAGGTACTATAGATTCTCTTTGCACTGAAAGTCACAGTATTCGGTAGATGTCCTCGGTAATAGTTATCTCTTCGATAGGAAGCCGGAATATCCTGGTAGCAACATCCCAGCGCTCCAACAAGGCAATCGACAAGCTCCTATCTTGATGAATGAGTTTGTAGTGACGCACTCATCCCAGGCCTACAGCCTCTAGATGGACCCAGTTGTCATCATTGAGCTGGTCCCACAGTGGCTCCAATAAAGGCGACAATCTTGCATTTGCAGTAAATTCTGTGCCTGACACCAGAATTCGCTATAAGCCTAAATTCTCCTAAAAATTCTTAACATACCCTAATCCTAGACTTTAAGCTAAGCCTTTCACATTTTTGTGTTAATTGATGTTGATCCCTTATGGATTGACGCCGTTTCATTTGGATTGGCACTGTTTCGATGAAATGACATCGATCCTCGATGAAACAACGTTGATTGATGGGGAATCGGTGCCAATTCTTTGGCGCCATCCTATTCTATGCCTCACATGTTTCATACTCCTAAAAAGCTAAAAAAATTAAAAATATAAATAAAATAATGGGACCTACCTCGACCTGCGATCGTCACCGGCGCCTCAATCCATTATCGCTATCATCCATATCGTTTTGTGTCACACTTATCATTTTAGCTCTCAAATGTCATTTAGTTTTTCACAAATAGCAAATGACCCCTTATCCACGTCATGTTTGCTTATTATAGGATTCACAGCAACACGACATCCACATTTGTGCGAAGGAATATTTTTGGCATAGTGGTTAGCATATTGGGATTTTGGCGCCAATTGGAGGTTGCAGCGCATACCTTGCGCCAGCTAACAATCGACTAATTAGCTTGCGGATTTTTTGTGCATCTTTTAGGATTGGCGATACGTGGCGACTAAAGCATAGAATTCACGAGGTTCTGGAGCCAACTGGTATGATCACCAAGTTCCTGCTCAGTACTCGGCATGCACCATTCACCCTGGCAAAGATGCTCCCTAATGTTATTTAAGGAGCTCGAACCAGATAGAGCATGGAGGCGAAGCATTGCAGTGAAGATCTGACAAAATGGAGTTGCTCTGTATACATTGCTTCAACAACCATTAGACTTAGGAGTGGTATGGTCGCCATGAAGGCTCCATTTGTAAGTACCCAAGCTCGTTTGCAAACCTTTGGGTCATTAATTATTGTGCTATGAACTCTATACTCTGTTTTAAACTATAATCAATGGTGAAGACTGTTGCAGCAAAACTTGATGTGTATGGGTAACGCATCTTTTATATTGCTAATGAAATGTGTAATGGATGTAATGTTGTAGTGTCAATTCATTTATGTTAAGTAATGTTCATATGTGCTTTGATTCAGTGTCATTAATGGAGTCCCTGCAAACGTTAATGATGTCATTTGTAACTTGCATAAAGATTAAGTATGGAGTCTGCGCCAAGTGTTCCTATCCTTGTTAGGAGCGCGAGTCTAGCATGAGTAGTTTGAGTAAGAGAAACCTTTTGACCCTTCAAGCACCTATATGACCCTAGGCTTAGTCCACGAAAGGCTTGCGCCCACATGATACTAGGCTTAGTCTGTGAAAGGCTTGTGCCTATAGATCTACCTAAAGCTTTCGATGAATTGATCAAGTCCCCTAAATAAAGTCTCACACCATGGCACAACTAGCCCAACGTAGGTCCCGGTTCCTTCTTAGCTGCGCGTCGAGTGAGCGCATAAGGTCTGTGCCTTATGTGGATTGATGTTGGCACAGTTGAGTGTTCAAATGTTGAGCGCAAAGGGAATATCCCATACTTGTGCCTGATTGTAATAAACCATGCACCGTCTAAGACAACTTTGTGCTCTTTTCTACAACATTTTCGTTCCATTGCCGGTACTCATGTTGAATTTTGTTGCTACGATGGTGCGATAGAACGATGTACCGAATTTCCCTCACAAACATCAAGAGCTGGCTGCAACAGGTGGAAGATAGATTTGCACTGAAGAATCCAACCTACAAAGGACAAAAGTCGAGAAAATGGGTTCAAAACAACCTATATGATGCTTTGTACAAGGTCTTTTTCTGTGAGCTACTTGAGCATGTGTATTGGTGGTTAGCTGCATATTAAATCCGCAGAAGAAGCTATGGACAATGTTATGAATGGACGAAGAGCGTCTAGAGAGACTTGAGATACTAGATGCTACTTGGACTAGAGCAGTGGATAAATGGTGGCAAGGAGCTTTGAATAGTTACAAACTTGAGTTCACAATCTCAACATACTTGTGCCTTGAGGAAGCAGAGTACCAATTTTTGTGCAACCCTAGAGGCACGTTTGTGAAGGAATTCGGCGCAGAGCTCAAAAAGCTAATGGTGGATTACGTTTTTGAAACTTTGGGGATAGAAGGCCAAAGTACTTTCGTGTATGGGCAACGCAATGGGGGATAAGGGGATGTGTAAGTGAAGCGTAGTGGAAGGGGATTAGCAGATTGACACTCGAGAACTAGAAAGAAAGACCTATAATAAGAGATGACACAGACTGATAGAAGATCTAGATACTAGAAGTGCCGAGAAAACCTGTAGCGAGTGGCAAGGGCATGGGGAAGGATCTCTTGAAATACATCCGTGCGAGGATGAGAAATATAATGAAGTGATGGATCGAACTCAACATTTGACAACTGTAGAATTTGCTGGGTTCCTATAGGATTTGGTGACTACAGATATGCTTGACACGCCAACCCCCTTTGAACCTTCGGTGCATGCTCACATGCTAGATCCCCCACTTGAAGAAAGTACAAAAGTAATAATTGATTCTATTGACAACTCAGATCTTAAATGTTTTGCAGATTTGGATTGTAACTTTGTGATTGAACAAATTATTCCATACAAGGAGGTGAGGGCAACTACCTCTAGACCATTGGGTGCTAACTCATCACAACAAAAGTTGAACACAAACATACCAACTCAACCGAATTCAGCAATGCAAAATGGGCAACAACCTACAGTGAGTGGTTCGGCACCACAAGTATTATAGTGCTAACAACATCAACTGGGCCAACAATAATGACGGGACCAGTGCCTAACCTCGTGGCTAGAGGCATTGGAGGATCACCACCAAGACAGGAACTGGGGGACAAGCGCCCTAGATACTAGTTGCCTCCCACAACAAATCTACTACGAAATGGCTATGCACTTGCCAGAGTATCACAGCGTAGAGAATGCTGTAGAACATGTGCTGAAGTGTTAACTACAATGGAATGCGTAGGGCATAACCCAATCGGAGCGCAAGGCTATCCAGTTTACGACCACTTTATTTTATCGCGCCCACACCTGGTATAGAAAAATTGATCCCAACTAGGCCATGTTTGACTATGATACCCTGAAGGATGCATTCCTGAAGGAATTTGACATTCTAGAGTTTGAACAATAGAGCATTGTTGTGCTAAAAGAGATTACCCAAGGACTCTCAGAAATTGTGTGCCTATATGATGTAAGGTTCAAAACTCTCCCATCGACGCTCCCATATGATATTCACCCTTCCTAGCATGCCATTCATTGGGGGGTTGCTCGTGCTGTTCCAAAGAGCACTTTCCATGGAGACTTTTATAGACCTTCGAGAAGCGTTTAAAGCCGCACTCAGAGCTGAGGTAGTCGAAAGCGCAAATACAGGGATCAACCCATTTATGGATATGTAGATTGCATCTATGGCTTCCTAGCTCCAAAAGCTTACTGCTAGTTCGTCGCATGACACTCGAAGTGGACTATAGTGTACCGACGACAATTAGAGGGCCATAATAGGACTAACTACCCACAGAGGAATGTGCACACCATGCTTCTAAGTTGTAAAGTCTATCGAGAGACGCATGACGCTGCAACTACCCTTTATTGGAATGTGCTAGGCAAGCCAACACAACCATCTATTGTCGGTTGTGTGATGCCTACATCCATACCACTATTGACTACGAGGTGATTGAAATTTTTTGCAAAAACATGGAAAGATGCACATGACAGGCCATCGCAGTAGTCGAAAGGTAGGCTAACCAAGGTAATGAGGGCTACGACCAACATAACACAGGCTTGGGAATGCAACGAGGTGCGACAGAGTGAGACAGAGGACACGGTGGTGGAAGGTTCTCACTGCGCTCATGATATAAGTGTGGCTCTAGTAGTGCGACTGCCCTTCATATCCCACGTGTGGGTATTATCGAGGGTCCCATAAGGTCTAAGAATGGCTTGACTTGTATAAAAAGTTGACTCAAGACAGGCTTGGCACAGACAAGGGTGCATAAATGATTAGGCGCGAACAAAAAACATAAAACTGGACCCTGGAAGTGCAACATACACGCATAGACAATCAAGGTACAAGAAACTACTTGAAGTGGATTCACCACTCACACCCTAGTTGCACACTATATGAGTTATGCCTAGAATATGGGGATAAGGGTTACAATGAGCACATAACGCGGACTGAACCCAAAGCTACACTGTAACCAGACCTAGCATGCCAAAAAGATGTATTGCAGTAGGCTATAAGTGTAATCCAAAACCTTCAAGGGAGTTCCAATTAGCACGGGACCTAGAAGTGCAATTTGTCGCCTTTTGTAAGAAGTAGGATATCCAGGAAGTTGAAGTACAAGAATTAACTGAGATCCTACGCCTATTACAGATGGAGGGAATGTTGTCCCTATTGAAGCACTTGCTCCTAAAACATGCAGGGCAAAAGGAAGTGGAGGTTGTCGTGCCACGAATCGAGAGGGCGCAAGAAGATTCACATACACAAAATGCTAAATATGACCATGAAATCCTGGTGAATGCCACTATTGACGGATGGTCTGTCTGTGAGGTTCTTGTTGACACAATGGCCGAGGTCAACATCTTGACCAATAATGCCAGGGAGAAAATGGGTAGGCTAGCTTTGAGACCCTCCCCTCATGTACTCTTCATGGCCAATAATACTCGAGCACAACCTATCGGGATTATGAAGAGCGTAGTTGTAGATATCATGGGTGCTGAATTTTGTGCTAACTTTGAAGTGATCGAGTTAGCAAAGCAGAGGAGGGAAACTATCCGACACTTCTAGGAAGGCCGTGGTGTTAAGCAAACAATGCAACTATGCACTTCAAAAGGTGCTACATGACATTTGAGAATGGAAAGGAGAGAGTAGTTATACCCCTCTCAAATGACCAAGGAACCCCCTATGTTGAGAACATGGACGTCGAGGATGAGATCAACCACATCTATAACATCATGGTGCAAGGTACCGAGACTCTAGACTCCAATGATTAGGGAATCCTCTCTTGGGAGGATGGACAATCAGCCTCAGACACCACCGATGTTGCTTGTGACCGATGGGTCGAGGAAGCATATGAGACAATTGGTCGAAGGTGCCACTTGGTGTGCAGGAAGGTGCCAAAACCAATATAGATAGGTTGGGTCCAGATTGATCGCGCTTCTAAAAGGTGGGTCCCTTATGCCAAGAGGAAGAGAAAAATAGTGTTTCGCCTTAGTAAGGGAAAACTTGCAGTGCCCCCAAGATATGAAGGGAATAATCTTGTAGAAGACTATGTCCGTGACCTTGAGTCATGCGTGCCAAAGGAAGTAGATATAATGGGCACACTAGTGTATACATTGAAGAGCACTACGGTTCGTTGGTTGACAGTGCTAAGGCCCAACTTTCCAACTTGGCAAGATGTGAAGGAAGCCATTTGCACTAGATTTGGAAAGAGTAACGAGTACCCGGACATCTCAGCCTACTATGACGATTCTGACCCTATAGCGCATGTGCGCCTTTATGAAGAAACGTGGACTGTTTATGACGAAAATACCCCAAGAAATCTATGGTGCACGCCTTCTATAGGACCTTGAAGACTTGGGCATGGGCATGGTCTGTAATCAATGAGATGTTTCATGAGATAGGCAATTGGGATGCCCTTAAGGAGTAGTTTGTTCACACCTTCTTTTCTTCGTAAAACCTTGAATTGATTGAGCCACTACAGGGACTTTGAAGGTCATTGTTTGAGGACACTGCAATATTAGAGGAGCACCTAAAAGACGTGTTCGGTGAAAAAGGATTAGTGCTCCCAATTGTCTTTGAAGAGTTAACTCTCAATAGTGACTAGTGATGAAGATGATAACACATGGAAGGCACGCAACTAGAAGAATTGGACAGACAAAAGGAAATTAGTGAACAAAGTTGAGGATAGCGGCCCAAAAGAAAACGACCCTAACCATCTTAGGATAGAAATAACTAAGGGCAACATACAAGTCGAGGATTTGCACCAAGAGAAAAATGAACCTTTCGCACATCGTTAAAAGCTACAAAGGAAGATATCAGTTCAGAAGGGGAACTAAAGATCGCCACTAGGCACCTATTGGTTTGACACGGAGCTGGCATGTATTGTTGATCTTTTGAAGCAATTCCAAGACTTGTTCCCTTAGAACTACAGAGATATGAAAGACACACCCATTCCTAGGGAAGATGAGCATCAAGCTAGTTGACGGTGTAAGCTTTGTCAAGAAGCGACCTTACAGGATGAACCCAAATCTTCGTGCCAAAGTCAAGACATAAATCGACATGTTAAGTGCAGGGGTGATCTACCTTGTGTAGGAATCCAAATGGGTTATCCTATGGTTATCAACATCAAAAAGGATGGGCGCATTCGAATTTGTATTGACTACAGGTTGTTGAATGCTGCCTGCGTGACTGACCCCTTTCCAACTCCGTTTCTCGATGAAGTATTGCATGGCATCGCAGGTTGCAAGATATACACCTTTACTGATGGGTTTTCAGGATACCATCAAGTCCAGATCGAGGACGAGGACGAACCCAAAACCACGTTTGTGATTGAATGAGGTTGTTTCGTATACAACGTGATGCCCTTTGGACTGAAGAATATGCTAGCTGTGTTCTGCCAAGTGGTGATCACCACTTTCAAAAACTTCATTCACAAGCTCCTCTAAAGTATACTTAGATGATTGGACTATGTATGGGTTAGTGAAGGATCACTATGACAACTTGCGCCTTATGTTTGAAAGGTGCAGGTAGTTGCAAATTTCTTTGAACTTCAAGAAGTGTATTTTTGCAACCCCATTTGGCACTTTGCTTGGGCACATTGTCTGTAGGATGGTCTGGTCATTGATCCAACAAAGATTATGATCATCCTTCAGTTTCAGAACCCATCGATGTGAAAAGACATTTGCGCCGTTCTTGGACATTGCGGTTACTACATGAAGTTCATAATGAACTATGCCAAGATTTTGGTGCCACTAGAAGAGCATTTGCAAAAGGATGGCTTGTTCTATTGGGGCATAGGGCAAGAAGATGCATTTGAAACCTTGAAGCTCAAACTAGCAAGTGCATCGATATTGCAATTTCTCGACTGGGTGACTCCCTTCGACATCCATGTCGATGTATTTGGTTTTGCAATTAGCGCCATTCTTGCACAACCAAACAAAGGAAAAATGGATCATTTAATTTCTTTCACAAGCAGAAAACTAACCAAGGCATAACAAAACTACACCACAACTGAGTGTGAGGCGTTTGCCATGGTCTACGCCTTGCAAAAGTTTCGATAGTATTTGTTGGCGATCCCCTTCATCTTCTTCACTGATCACAAGGTGCTCAAGTACCTCATAAACAAGCCCGTTTTGCATGGGCACATTTGTCAATGGATTGTGTTGTTTCGAGAATTCCAGTTCTTTGTGGTAGCAAAGCTTGGAAAACAAAACTCGAGCCCAAACCATCTATCTTGCATCAACTCTGGTGATATCGCAGTGCCTATTGAAGATGATGTGCCTGACACGCAACTTTACAGGATCCAGCACATCCTCAAGCTTGCAGAGATCGCTGCATTTTTGACCTCCACATTTGCGCCCCAGACCATGATGACTAAGGAGAAGAAGTAGCTCGCAGTTTGTGTCACCCCTTTTCAACTCATTGGAGGGGAACTATACAAATTGAGCAGTGATGCAGTCATGCGCTGATGTGTCAGAGCACGAATGAGACTCATTCTTGCAAGAGGCACATGAGGGGATTGCTGGAGGCCATTATGTTGGGGGCGATAGACGCTCAAGGTACTAAAATCTGGCTTGTGGTGGCCAACTCTATTCCAGGACGCAAAAGAATGCGTCAAAGCATGTGACCTCTGTCAGTGCACGGGAAAACCATACCACTCGAATGGATACCTGTCATCCTTATCCTTGCCTAGGTGCCAGTTGAAAAATGGGTCATTGACTTTGTTGGGTCTATTACTCCCACTATGAGGCACACAGATGCATGATACATTCTCGTTGCCACAGATTACTTCACCAAGTGGGCTGAGGCAGCATTGCCCAAAGATTATACCGCCACCATCGCAACAAGGTTTATCTGGGAGAATATCATCAGTCGTTATGGATGCTCGCTTAGCTTGACTAACAATCATGGTGCACATTTCATCAATGAAACAATTAGATTCTGCTGACTGATTATATGGTGGTGTAGAATAAAACGACACCCTACCATCCCCAAGTGAATGGCATCACAGAGGCATTCAGTAACATATTGGGGATGTGCCTCACAAAGATATGCGACATCAATCGCAAAGATTGGGATGATCGCATGTCAACAGTATTATCGGCCTATCGCACTACCTACAAGCACCTGAACAAAGCTACACCCTTTTAACTGGTGTTTGACATGGAGGTCGTTTTACCTATGGAATTCATAGTGCCCTCATTGCGCATCATGTGTATTGATTGATTGGATGACCAAGAGTCTTTGAGCGCATGCTTGGAAGACTTGGAGTGCCTGGATGAGACACGTGCCCAAGCACGGTGGAGCCAACAAATAGAAAAGGTGGGCCAATAGCTAGGGCATGATAAGCACATCCAATGCAAGGTATTTACCGAAGGTGCACTGGTCTTGCTATATGACTCTAAGTACCTCAAGCACCCCGATAAGCTACAGATTAGGTGGATGGGACAGTATGTCATCCACAATATATTGGATATTGGTGCATGCAAGTTGTGCATGTTGATGGGTGAAATGCTCACTAGACATTTCAATTGCAGCAGATTGGAACTATACAATCACTACGATGGCACTTGGACCATCAGACAACAACTTGCCAGTCACAAGTCGATTGCTTGGTTTTGATCCTAATGAAATTTGGTGCAAGCCAAATGTTTCCTTATGTTTGCTTCGTTTGTGTTGAGTGAATAAAAATGGCACTTTCAGACCTGCAAGAGAACTCTTCTGGCGCTTACACGCATAAATCCAGTTGGGTAAATCGAGCGTGGTTACTTGATAAGCACTTGATGGTAGACACCTAAGTTTCTGGGTGCGTGAAGTTTGCTAGGTTCAGAAAGTTATAAGTACAAATTGATGAAGGTGCACAAGCTATTTATGCACAAGGAATCAAGTGGAGAGAATGAAGCACTGGAGGACCAACACAAGGATTTGTATGGGGCAGGGAAGGCTGAAGCAAGAAACATTTCATCAATGAAACTATCAGATCCTGCTGACTGATTATATGGTGAAGCAAGAAACATGAGGTGCCAATTTGTGTGCCTCGGAGCCAAGGCCACCAAAGATGAGGAAGATGACTCCGACAGGACATGCATCCATCCCCTCCAGAGAGTGATAATCAATGGTAGGATCTGTAACCTCTACTATGAAATAAAGCCCCGTAAGAAGGATCTTTAACCTCTACTTTATGCGTAGTTTCATCTTTTCTCAGTACTGTGCCATCCCCTCCAGAGAGTGATAATCAATGGTAGGATCTGTAACCTCTACTATGAAATAAAGCCCCGTAAGAAGGATCTTTAACCTCTACTTTGTGTAGTTTCATCTTTTCTCAGTACTGTGCTTGGAAAGAAGCACAACACTCAGAAAAGATGAAACTGAGGAGGGTGAATTTCACACATGTGAAGTGTTGTGCCTAGGTTGCCATAAGAAGGGCGAAGGTTGTGCCAAGTTGAACCAAGCACAAGAGAATGACTGTCAAGATAGCTGGCATCCACCAAACGATTGGTGGGAAGTAAACGTTTGAATACCGTGTTACTTCACCGAATAAACTATTAGCAAAGTTAATGCTACGATGGCAGGAGCACAAAGATATGCAATAAATGAGCATTTGGTGGTGGATTTTAGCGGATTTTGCGGGGTTAATTGATTTCAAGAAATCCACACGTCCCAACCATTAATCGCCAGCGATTAATGAGGTAGCTAAAAACAAAGTATAAAGGGGCGAACAACATACTTCAATAGGTTATAGACCTTAGTAAGAATTCATGATAGAGCCGAAGCCACTCAAACCAGAGAACGCCATCAGAGAAAACTAGGCATCCATAGCCCCCCAAACGAGAACGAGTGAAGAATGAGGAGATTGAATTTCGCTTTGAATTGAAAGGAGGGTGAGTGGAGAGAAATTGAGGGAGAAACAGGGCAGTAGGAATTCTGTAGAACGACCAGGCCACCAGTAACGGTGTAGGAAGCTTGAGAGCCGAAGACACAATCGTAGTTCCCACAACTGGGAAGAAGCGCCAATCACAATTTCGAGCTTCAAAAAGATCATCCAACGACACTTCAACAGCAATAGGTTTAGAAGGGGAAAAAAGAATCTAAGTACAGGTGCGTCACAGGCATAGATGGAGGCGAAGAAAGCACGGGCGATGACAGAAGCAACGATCATGAAAAGGGAGGAGCAAATGATGGAAGGCGTAAGCATCACGGAGGTAGATCTAGAAAGCGCAAAGCTTGCTTATAGAGAAATGCAATTCCCCCCAGAGGTCATGGTGGGGGAGAAGTGGGTATCCTTTGCACATATATGCAAGCTCAAGGATTGTAACCACTTGACGGGAAGCAATTCGCAAGAGCTGAACCAGGATTGGATGGTGGACATGAGAAAGAAGACAAAGACGGGTGCCGCACTATTAGATGTCTCCATATTGGTAACCACGGGCACAACCCAATTGTTTAAGTTGTCAAGCTTTGGCAAGTCGGAGGAATTGGCACAATTCCTCCTCATGCGAGTTCCTCCTCTTGTGAGTCCATGGCGACTGGTTTTACTTTGCAAGACGGTGCATGAGGATCTCGACATGCCTCATTAGTAGAATCACAGGACTACTCGGTGCAGGGACAGACATCCGTGAGATGGAGGATGAAGTGGAAGTTGAAAGGGTCATGAAGCTCTTGGGCTACTACAAGTCAGGATTGACATTCCCCATCAAGGACATCCAAGACCCTGACATGAATGCAACGACGCACCTGGTTAGTCGCAAACTATGCCATGGTGGATGATGGTCCAATATTAGCAAGACCTTGTGCATCGTGCACCACATGGCGCAAGGGGTAAAATTCAACATCTCCATGTTCACTGTTGTGGAGATTGTCAAGAACATGCAAGAGTGCCATCGATTGCGTGAGACCTTTCAATGGGATCTTGATAGTGATGGAGGAGATAGGTGTGCCAGACGACGATGATGACCACCTATGGGTTTTCCCACCCAACGATGAGTCCTTTGTGATGACGTACCAAGACTTAATTTGCCCACCTAGCTTCTTGCAGAAGTATAAGACAAGAGTACAAGGGTGGTGCGACAGGTACATCGAAGCCTTTGGGATTGAGTGGCGCATCCCTTAGGAGCTTCCCCAACAAATGGTGGGAACGACAACCTTTGTTGTAATGAAACACTTATGTGTGGTGTGCCCGACGCTCATAAATGGGAACCTGTTAGGGTGGCTCGGGTTGCCTTATGCATTTTTTGCCAAGTATTTCATGGTAGCGCTAAGAAGAATTCCCAACGTGCAACAACTTGATATCTCGTTCATGACTGTGGTTCATGACAGGAGCAGGATGAGGTGCCAATTTGTGCGCCCCGGAGCCAAGGCCACAAAAGATGAGGAAGATATTTTTTTTATTTAATTATAATATAATTTTTTTATATTAACAATTTTTGATGAAAAAATGATTTATAAAGTTAATTTTGATTTTTATAAAAAAAAATATACTTAGAAAAAATTATGGATAATAATTTGAAATGAGAAACGTTGAACAATTTCAAAAAAACAAATACTCTAAAAAAATTATAATTAATTTTAATCTTTTTTTATTTACTTTTAACTCCGATAGGACATGTATCCATCCCCTCCAGAGAGTGATAATCAATGGTAGGATCTTTAACCTCTACTATGAAATAAATCCCCGTAAGAAGGGCGACGATCAAGGAAAGGATGATGATCATCCCCTCCTAGTTGGCGACGAAGGGAAGGCTACGTCAAAGCTGCAGGAGAAGACTCCAAAAGAAACACGGAGAGAAGGTTGAGGAAATCATGGAACGCAACCAGTTGAAAATCACCTCTGAAGAGAAAATTGTGCCCCCACCTCCAAAGAAGCGAGTGATCTTCATGCTAGAGAGTGCTTCCTCTAGCAAGAAGCTCAAGAAAAAGAACAAGGGACCTATTGTGTTCCTTACTATAACTCTTGCGGAGATGGAGAAAGGGGCAACCCTCACCCCCGGAACAGAAGAGGAGACTGAAGAAGATGAGCAGGGACATATATCTTGCAGATAGAAGGGGAGGAGGAGCCAAGTGCCCGGGATGTACATGAAGCCTTACAAAGCGACATGACCATCGTGCTTGAAGAAATAGAGGAGCCGACAAGCCCCTCATCCAACGAAGAACCCTCCACACCGCCTCCGCAAACAAAAGAGAAGAGAAGGGTTTGGAAGAAGATGGGGTTGAGCAAGGAGGGCATCAATAAGGCATTGTCGCTTGAAGAGAAATGAAGACTTGCCAAGGAAAATGAATTGGCCAAGTTAGACAAAAGGGCCTTGAAAGTTCTCATAAGCGAAGGACTAGTAGTTGAAATGGTCAGGGAAGTGGCAAGTGCCTTCACCAGGAAGGTAGAAGCTGCACAAGAGGCATGCTCGAGTAGTGGAGGGGTGCCTGAATAAAAAGAAGGCGATATTGGCGCCTTAGAAAACAAATAGAGACATCGGAGGTACCCCAACAACAAGGCGACGATGCAAAAGGATTTTCCCTGGAGGTGAGTATTGAGAAACCTTAGAATGAAGAAATAGACGAGGGGGAGAAGTCCAAGGAAGAAACCCCCAAGGATCAAACAGGTGAGTCCTTTGAGAACACCGAATAGAGCCATGGCGCTAGTGAAGAGGAGGAATTATAGACAGAAGTGGCCATTGTCGAGGAGGACAAAAAGTTGAATATAAGGGATAAGGCGCAGGAGGGATGGGTGAATGAAGAACTCTATATGTAGGAAACTATGCCCACCCAAGCTATCACAACTAGGTCGCACAAATAACTTTTGTTTGTGCTAGACTACTGCATGGACGAGCCATGATTTGAGGTGCCTAGGGCGGCTTCTTCGAGCTTGGAAGACCCTGATGAGGGGCATGACTCCTTATTTACCCTCATGCCATGTAATGTGCCCATTTTAAGCAGTTGGCTTACTCAGTTTCCAGCACACTTACTCTTTGTCGCAAGTTAATAGGACGCAATGGAGGCCAGTCTTGATGATTGGATTTGATGCTCCTTGCTGAGAGCTTTCCGGCAAGCTATCACTTGCACCATTTGGAGTCCGATTGCTAGTATTTTGGTGGCCCTGAAGTGCTGCCAAAAGGGTAACATTTAACCGAGCTGAAAGACATTGAGTGTCACTTTAAACATTTACTTTATGAGGGACTGTTGCACATCCTTTATCCCACATTGCTCAAGTGAGTTGAGTTGCCCCTTGGAGAAAGGATAAAGGGAAGTGCTTGTGGGTTTTTTGGGGCATGTTGGATAAGAAGAAAAGAATTGTTGCACTTGCAGCTTATTTGGGCATTTGAGAATGTCCTTCTCATCTGTAGCACTCTAGACATCAATCCTTGGGATTGGTCTTTGGAGTTTGTGCTTTCAGCCACTGTAGCAACCGTGCCACTGTAGCAGCTGTGCCATTGTAGCAGTCGTGTCACTGTAGCAGTTGTACTACTGTGGTAGCTTGTCACTGTAGCAGCTCCATCACTGTAGCATCTGTATGCAGCTAGGTGAGTCCGTAGTTTCTGCCTGCAGAGTTCGTAGTTTACTGCCTGCAGAGTCCGTAGAAGCTTCTGCAGAGTCTGTAGATTTGGTTGTAGAGTTTGTAGAAGTGGCCTGCAGAGTCTGTAGAAGTGGCCTGCAGAGTTCGTAGATCCAGACTGCGGAGTCCGTAGAAAAACAACGTGCAGAGTTCGTAGTTCCGCGGGTCGGAGACACAAACACTTTCGGAACTTGCTGGGATATCTGCTTGAAATAATGTTTGTACGATCACCAGGGGATCTAATGAGTCACCACGTGACCGACATTGTACTCGTTTACTCATTTTGCAATTAATACAAATACAGTGTGTTGGTTATTTCAGCTGTGTATCTATGCTTGCAATTTTATATTTATGTTACATGCATCAGTCTTTGTAAAACACAAAAAAAAGCAACACCAGAAATCTACTGGAGTCATAAGGGGTCCTTGCTGGGTTAGTTTTGGGCGCAACCGGGGTGCCCATTACAGTGGTATCAGAGCCTGTTTTTCCTGCCATCCTGTGAGGTTTCTTGCATCCAACACACCAGTACTACTTGAGGAGAAACCGGGCAAACCCAAACTTACAATTTTTTTCAGAGATTGAAGAGGAGGGTGACCCTTTTTCAGCACCAGCCATGGGTGACAGAGATGAGGAAAGGGGAGAACCCAGCACTAGGATGATGCTCAGTGATCTTGCCAGGGGGCAAAGGGAGCTACAGACCACATTGCAACAGATGGCTCTAGCAATTACACAACATTTGACTAGAGCAGATCAGGGCAACAATGCCAACCAGGGTAATAATGCTAACCAGGTAGGTGGACCGGGTAATGGAGGTAATGGAGATGCATCGATTAATACAGGAGCCCAGACATACGCTAGAACAAGTTCCTCTACAAGGCCACTCATGCCACAATTCCCTCCAAGACAGAATGCCCAGAATGATGTTGGTCCTACACAACAGGAGATACAAGTTCAAATACTGAAGGATTGGAGAAATGCCGGACCAGATTTTCAGGGTGAAATGTCCTTCAGGGAATATATGGATGTTAGACTCGAGCATATGCCCATGAGAGGAAACAGGCAACAAAACTATGAGATGAGGAAGAAATTGGGAAAGTTGTCTATTCCATACTATGATGGTACAGGGAAGACTTCAGCGCGAACATGGGTCCAGAAGTTAGACACTTATTTTCAGCTTAATCCCATGCCTGAGGAGGATGCGATTAAGTATGCCGCATTGCACTTGGATGGGAGTGCCCACGAATGGTGGCACCACGGTATGGTCACACTTGGCCATAACCAGATAGATACCTATGCCGAGTTTACTGAGAGACTCATTGACAAATTCGACACTAAGGACCCAGAATTGCATTTTAAGGAGCTAGCATAGCTTAAACAGTGGGGTTCTGTGGAGGCCTATATCTCCGAGTTCCAAAAGCTGGCAGTATTGGTGACAGATTTATTTGAAAGGAGACTCGTTCTTTTCATGGATGGGCTTTCTGATCCCTTGCGAGGATGGTTAAAGGGACACAACCCCTCTTCGCTACAAGAGGCTATTAAGAAAACAAGAGACCTAGCATCTTCTTCCTACAGGGGTAAACTTCACTCTAAGGACTCATTTTAGGAAGGATAAGGAAAGGAAGACGTTTCAAAAGGACCCTCAGCGGCCTAAGGGGGAAACTGAAGGGTTGGACGGTGACACCCTCAACGAGCTCAGGAGGAAAAAACTATGTTTTCATTGTAGGGAGCCATGAAATCTCTCCCATGAATGTCCGCTTAGGGCGAAGGCTAAGCCCATGGGGTATTTTTCAGCAGATGAATCACCTTTCGAAGACAAGGAGCAGCATTCAGATTCGGAATCTAGCCAGGGCGATAGCGCTGCTGAGGAGAGTTCAGATGATGAGAAGTCTCTTGCTCGGTTGACAGGGGTCCAGAAGGCCATCACCTTTAGGGTAAGAGGGACGATTCAGGGGCAGCGCGTGGTTTCATTGATGGACACAGGGGCAATGCATAACTTCATCGACACAAAATTGGTGGCCAAAAGAGGCCTTCAGACCGAGGAGCACGCGGGGTTCAGAGTCATGGTGGCCAATGGCCACAAGTTATTATGCACCCGGAAGATTTCAAATCTTCGCGTCAGATTGGGAGGAGATTATGAATTGGAGGATGATTTCTATGTAGTTGACATGGGCGATTATGATGTCATCTTGGGAATGACGTGGATGGCGTCTCTGGTAGAGTTTACCTTCAACTTGGCTAAGTTGGAGATGAGGTTTCAGCATCAGGGCAGGAAGGTAGTGCTTCGAAGTTTACCTAATGGGGGGCTCAGGGTGCTATCATTGAAGAGGATGGAACGGTTATTTAGACATGATGATGTAGAATGAGTAGCTGAATGTTTGATCATGTCTACACCTCCAGAGTAGCAGGAAAAAAGCTATCATCCAGATGTATAGGAGATCATTTCCAGGCATGAGAAGGTGTTTGGTAGCATTCCACATGGGGTTCCTCCCGAGAGGGGTATAGAGCATGTTGTTGAGCTAGAGGAGGGGGCTAAACCAGTCATCATCACCCTCTACCGCCATCCTAAAAAGCATAAGGATGAGATAGAGAAGTCGATAAAGGAGCTATTGGAGATGGGGCATATTACGCCAAGCAAAAGCCCCTTTGCTTCAGCGGTTGTTTTGGTAAAGAAGAAGGATGGGACAATGCGTATGTGCATTGATTATAGAGCTCTCAATAAGAAAATCAAGAACAGGTACCCCATCCCTAGGATTGACGAGCTGATTGATGAGCTGCATGGAGCACGATATTTCTCTAAGATAGACCTACGTTCAGGATACCATCAGATCGGGATGCGAGCGGAGGACGAAAAAAACTGCCTTCAGGTGTCACTACAGACACTGAGTTTTTGGTTATGCCATTTGGGCTAACCAATGCTCTAGCTACCTTCTAGAGTTGTATGAATAAGGGGTTTAGAGGGCAGCGCCGAAGATTTGTATTGATATTCTTTGATGACATCCTGGTATTCAGTAGGACGTGGGATGAGCACTTACAACAATTAGAGGAGGTGCTGGTCATTTTGGAGGAGTCACTGTATGCCAAGGAATCAAAGTGCAAGTTTGGCATGACAAAGTTGCTCTACCTTGGCCATATTATCAGTGTTGAAGGAGTTCGGGTGGATCTAGAAAAGATCAAGGCGGTTGTTGACTGGCCTACCCCAACCAGCCTTACACAACTCAAAGGGTTTTTTGGATTATGTGGATTTTATAAGAGATTTGTGAAGGGCTTTTCACAGACTGCAGCACCATTAACAGACCTCACCAAGAAGGGTGCTTTTGTATGGACAGAGGCAACACAACAGTGTTTTGAACATTTCAAGCAGGTGATGTCTTCATGCTCGGTTCTAGCTCTACCCAACTTCATGAAGCCTTTTGAGCTTCATTGTGATGCATCGGGTGATGGGATTGGAGCAGTATTGATGCAGGCGAAGCACCCCATTGCTTTTGAGAGTAGGAAGCTCCGAGGGGTGGAGATGAGCTATTCTATTTATGATCGGGAGATGTTAGCCATCATGCATGCCTTGGCCAAATTCCGATCCTACTTGGTTGGAGGGAAGTTTGTGATCAAGACGGATCACAACAGCATAAAGTATTTCATGGGTCAGCGAGACTTGAATGACAGGGAGCAGAAGTGGGTCACCAAATTGCAGGCTTATGACTTTGACATTGAGTTTGTCAAAGGAAAGAAGAATGTAGTAGCTGATGCCTTATCCAAGAGACCTCACATTTGTGCTCTTGCAGAGAATTCAGGAGATTGGCGGCTAAGATTATGGCAGAATTTGCTGGAGATGCTTGGGCATCGAGACTGGTTTCAGGCACTATACAGGATGATCGCTATGAGGCGATAGATGGGTTGATCAGGTTTCAGGACAGAATTTATTTAATTCCGTCATCACCCTTAAGAGAGACAATACTGAGGGCATTTCATGATGCACCCACGTTTGGACATCTGGGGGCTTTCAAGACCTACAGGGAAATTCGAGAGCTCAAGGACGATGTTCAGAGGTATGTCAGGGAGTGTGCAGTTTGTCAACAGAATAAGGAAGAGCACACGTTTCCTGCTGGTTTACTACAGCCCTTACCCATTCCAGACCGGAAGTGGGAAAGCATTTCTATGGACTTCATCATTGGCCTACCCCGAGTGCAGGGAAGAGATTGCATTTACGTGGTGGTAGACAGATTGACGAAGTTTGCTCACTTCTTTGCTATCCCCTCTACTTATACAGCAGCTCAGGTGGCAGATGTGTTCTTCAGGGAGGTTTTCAGGCCGCATGGGTTACCGAGATTTATTGTCAGTGATAGGGATAGCAAGTTCATGAGCGCTTTTTGGCGTGAGTTGTTCAGGCTATGCGGTACAACCCTTACACCTAGTACGAGCTACCATCCCTAGACAGATGGGCAGACGGAGATAGTAAATAAATGGGTGGAAGGTTATTTGCGAAACTATGTGACTGCACAGCAGAGAGCCTGGGTTAAGTGGTTACACATGGGGGAGTATTGTTACAATACCACGCATCACATGACCATCAAGATGACTCCATTTATGGCATTGTACGGGTATGAAGCTCCAAGCTTCATGGATATGGCTTTGGGGGATAGCAGAGTGCCCAAAGCTAAAGCCCTGTTGAAGGATAGTCAGGATATCTTGAGAGCGCTCAAAGAAAATATACGGCAGGCTCAAAATCAGCAGAAGTTGTATGTTGATCAGCATAGGGTAGAGCGCAGTTTCGAGGTAGGGGACATGGTGTATTTGAGGCTACAGCCATATAGGCAATCATCGCTCAAGAAGAGCGGAGCAGAGAAGCTTAAGCCTAGATTTTACCGCCCCTACAGGGTGATTCAAAGAGTGGGTGAAGTCGCCTATGAATTTGAGCTTCCAGAGGGCAGTCGAGTGCACAATGTATTTCATGTATCTAGGATTAAGAGGGCCATTGGTCAGGGTGTAGTGCCTACTACAGAGTTACCCCCTTTGGATGAGGAAGGGAGGCTCGTGTTAGAACCCGAGGCTATTCTGGACACTAGAGAGAGGAAACTTAGAAACAAGATAGTGGAGTATTTGGTCAGATGGAAAGACCTACTGGAGGAGGATGCTACATGGTAAAGTGAACAAGTTATTCAGCAGGCCGGGCTGAGATTGCTTGAGGACAAGAAATTTCAAGGGGGGCGGACTGTAATGTCCCCATTTTAAGCGATTGGCTTACTCAGTTTCCAGGCCACTTACTCTTTTTAGCAAGTTAATAGGACGCAATGGAGGCCAGTCTTGATGATTGGATTTGATGCTCCTTGCTGAGAGCTTTCCGGCAAGCTATCACTTGCACCATTCGAAGTCCGATTGCTAGTATTTTGGTGGGCCTGAAGTGCTGCAAAAATGGTAACATTTAACCCAATTGAAAGACATTGAGTGTCACTTTAAACATTTAGTTTATGAGGGACTGTTGCACATCCTTTATCCCACATTGCTCAAGTGAGTTGAGTCGCCCCTTGGAGAAAGGATAAAGGGAAGTGCTTGTGGGTTTTTTGGGGCATGGATAATAAGAAAATAATTGTTGCACTTGCAGCGTATTTGGGCATTTGAGAACGTCCTTCTCATCTGTAGCACTCTAGACATCAATCCTTGGGATTGGTCTTTGGAGTTTGTGCTATCAGCCACTGTAGCAGCAACGCCACTATAGCAGTCGTACTACTGTAGCAGCCATGCCACTATAGTAGCCGTACTACTGTAGCAGCTGTGTCACTGTAGCAGCCGTACTACTGTAGCAGCTCGTCATTGTAGCAACTCCATCATTGTAGCATTTATATGCAGCCAGGTGAGTCCGTAGTTTCTGCCTGCAGAGTCTGTAGTTTACTGCCTGCAGAGTCCGTAGTTTCTTGCCTACAGAGTTCGTAGTTTTTTGCCTGCAGAGTCCGTAGAAGTGGCTTACAGAGTCCGTAGATTCAGACTGCGGAGTCCGTAGAAAAATAGCCTGCAGAGTTTGTAGTTCCGCGGGTCGGAGACACAAATAAGCACCTTCGGAACTTGCTGGGATATCTGCTTGAAATAATGTTTGTACGATCACCAGGGGATCTAATGAGTCACCACATGACCGGCATTGTACTCGTTTACTCATTTTGCAATTAATACAAATACAGTGTGTTGGTTATTTCAGCTGTGTGTATCTATGCTTGCAATTCTATGTTTATGTTACATGCATCAGTGTTTGTAAAACACAAAAAAAAGCAACACCAGAAATCTACTGGAGTCATAAAGGGTCCTTGTTGGGTTAGTTTTGGGCGCAACCGAGGTGCCCATTACACGCCATGAACCCAATCCAATTTGGGAATGCATTGATCATGATGGCCATAGAAGTTGTGTGTTGAAACATCATTAATGGTGACAAAGTAAGGAAGTGGAAAAAGCTACACAAAGAAGCCAAAGATGAAGCATAGACCACCAAATTCACGCTGTAACAACTCTGTGAGCGTATAGAGACGATCGAACCATCTCTTCTGGTTGGCATCAAATACTTCAGACCTTTTAGAGGTTGAAAAAATTTGTGTGTTGGTTGAGTAGATGCTCCCAAGGTTAAAGCCCGAGCCGGTGCAAGAAGATCCTAGTGTCGCGTTGAAGAAAGAGTTGACTAAAAAGCTCAAAGAGGTAAAAGACCTATTCGCTAAATTACAGGAGGGTGCGGATGCAATAGATGCCATTTTCTTGAGGTTCTCAAACTAGGAGAAGTTGATGGCGCAAGTGTACCCGACAAGCAGGTTAGAGTGGGCACAAATCGTGGGAAGCGTCTATGCGTTTAACAACTAGATTAAATATCAAGTGAAGAACCTAGAAGCACTCTTCTGCGCTCTACTGACTAAGCCCTTTGAGCAAAAAGCAATCCTAGATGGTTGTGTGGAAAACGTGAAAGCCAATGTTGAGGCCTTTTGAAAAAAGATGGAGAAAACGGATGTGCTTATGCGCATTGCTGCCTCCTTTGAAATAGGTAGTACCTTTGAAGAATTTAAGCTCACTATTAATGGCTTTGAGGGCTTAAGAACCAAACTTAAGGAGAATGCATATGAGTTCTGTGCTTTGAAATGGGCTAAAATTTTTTATCGGGTAATGTTGGGCCCCTCATCTCGTTAAGTATAGGATTCGCACCAACACATCCACATAGGTGTGAAGGAATCTTTTTGGCATAGTGGTTAGCATTTTGGGATTTTGGTGCGAGCTGGAGGTTGCAACGCATACCTTGCGCCAGTTGGTAGACGAGTAACTAGCTCTTGGATTTTCTGGGCATCTTTTAGGATTGACAATACATGGCGACTGCAGTGCAAAATTTGAAAGGTTATGGAGCCGGCGGGTATGATTACCAAGTTTCAGCTCCGCACTCGACGTGCACCATCCTCCTTGGCAAAGATGCTCTCGAATGCTATTTAAGTAGCTTGAGCCAGATGGAGCAAGGAAACGAAGAATTGCGGTGAAGCTTTGGTGAAATAAAGTTGCTCTTTATACATTGCTTCGACAACCATTAGACTTAGGAGTAGTACGGATGCCATGAAGGCTCCATTTGTAAGTACCAAAGCTCGTCTGTGAGCATCTGGGTCATTAATTAATATGAACTGGACATATATTGTGCTATGAACTCTATACTCTATTTTAAACTATAATCAATGGTGAAGACTGTTGCAGCTAACTATGATGTGCCTGGGTTACGCGTCTTTTGTATTGTTAATGAAATGTGTAAAGGATGTAATGTTGTAGTGTCAATTCATTTATGTTAAGTAATGTTCATGCATGCTTCTGTTCTGCGTCGTTAATGGAGTCCCTGCAAACGTTAAGGACGTCATTTGTAACTTGCATAAAGATTAATTATAGTGTCTACGCCAAGTGTTCCTATCCTTGTTGACAAAGCAACAATGAGAAGGTGGAAATTGTATAAGTGAGATCGGTGTCTCAGAACAAAAAGATTGGTGGATTTCTCTAGGTTGGTGCTTGGCAGTGAAGTTGGTGCTTCAATTCAAGGAGATCGATGTCTCTTGCTGAGTTGATGCTTGGCATTGGAGATTGGTGTCTCTAAGTAGGTTGGTGCCTACAAAACTTTTGTAAAAAGAATTATTAATCTTTTGGCTAGATTTGGATAGTAGATCCAAGCAGCCTTTAAAGTGTGGCTTTTCTCCACCGATAGTTTTACACGTAAATTCTATGTTGTGCATTTACTTGTTCTTATGTGAATGGTTTCTTTATGAAAGTTAATTAGAAAGAAAGTAAATTATTATTACACCAATTCGCCTCCCCTCTCTTTGTAGTGTGTGCTCATCAAAAACTCAGAGTTGAGGTAACCGAGCTCAAATTTATGTGGCTAGCTTCAAATGTAATATTTCAGCGATAATTGCATGGGTAGATGTATATGTTATGGTGATAAAAGATGAATGGAGAAATGATTACGCTCTAGAAAATATCCATGGTACTCTACATAAGACATCAATGTTCTCCTATCATAACATTTCTGATTCAGTTGTTAATCATGCACTTGAGAAGAGCCTTTTAGCTAAAATGACTTGAGTTCATAAATCCAACAACTAAGGATTCCTTTCAACATGGAAATTATTTGGGTATTGAGAGTTATAGTATTTCGTTGACAACATTTGAAGAAATACTCTGGATGGTTGATGGCTCTGACTGTGAAGAAAATAGACCTTATACGTCCGTCAAAGATAATAATGAAGAAAAACCTGGTTTCAAATTCCCTGAACAAACACTTGGCATCACTATAAGATCAATCATGCTTAAACATTCCACTTTACAATTGCTTGAGGACAAGCAGTTTGAGGAAGGGAGGTTTGTAATATTCCCAAACTCAGCCTCGATTAAATCGTTGGAAATATCTTTAATTAAATCGCTGGAGAGTATGCAGCCATTGATGATCAAATCATCGATAGCTAAGCAAGCAAACACCAACAAATCGCCAATAAATACTAGCAATAAGGAAATCGTTAAGAGGTCTATCATTAAACATCAACAATATGAAATTGCAGCGTTTATTGCAATTAATTAGGGGATCGCCCATTAAGGGAGTGCCAATTATTAATTCTTAAAGTGGAGCGCCCATGTAACAATATTAATTAATGCAACATTGATTAATTATTATTTAATTAATGGGTAACCAACAATCATTTTATCAAAGGTCACCACCCTTGGAGGAGTTACATATTTTGATGGAAGGTTTTGAAGGTATAAATAATCCGTCATGGGTATGGGAGGATTTATTCAATCATGTATTCAAATATATGACCATTTACAAATGGCAACTTTATATTACTTTTAAGGACAAAACCTCTTAATTGTAGAATCAGATTTCAAGGACATAAATCCTTGTGATATCTCAAATCAAGGACGAAACCCCTTGAGGATTGACATTCCATTATTTTAAATCTGAAACTCTGAAGTTAACCATTAATCAATTACATTTGATTATTTAAATTCTTATTTTTAATAGTAAATCTATATTTATAAAACATTATCTCAAAAGGAGTTCGGAGGAATCCAAATTATCATATAATAATCTGATTAGGAATAGTATAGTCTCAAGGAGGACTGTCAGTTACTTGAAAAAGGAAAACCTAATTGATAGAGTTCAGATGCAAACACAGCTAAAAGTTCAGTATTACTGGAGGATGGTGAAGTGTCATTTGCAAAATCTCAACATCAGTTGCTACACATTTTGCGAATAGATTGAAGGACTTCCTTTCATATGATGCCACATATGGAATGGTTCTCTTCATACCAGTCATGCAATGGAGGGACAATCTATATGGGTAACGATAACATATGCAAGGTTGTAGGACAAGGACAAGTCACACTGAAGAGGTATGATGGAGCTATTCATGCTATTCACGCTGATTGGAGAGTCTATAATCGGTGAAGCTGCAGTGGCCACAACAGGAGCCATGGATTCAGTAATGATGTGGCATCAATGCTTAGGCCACATTAATGAGAGAGGTCTCAAGATACTACTTGATAGAAACGTTCTTCCAGGTTTAAAATCTCTTGATCTCAGCGTTTGTGAACATTGTCTGTTTGGGAAGCATTATAGACTCAGGATTGCTTAATGTCCTACTAGAAGTTCAGATTTCCTACAGTTATTGCATGCTGATTATTATGGACTTTTACTGGTAGCCTCTTTAGGGAAGTCAGAGTATTTTGTGACTTTTATTGATGACTACTCTCATAATGCTTGGTTGTTTTTTGTTAAGAAGTTAGATGATTTTGATTGTTTTAAGAGACAAAGTCTTTGTAGAAAATCAAAAAAGCAAGAGCATTGTCTTAGGACTAATAAAGGGGGAGAGTTTTGCTCGAAGGAGTTTGATAATTTTTGTAGTGAGCATGGAATAGCCAGGCAGAAAATAGTCCTTGACATATCTTAGCAAAATGGGGTAACGAAGAGGATGAATCACACCATTATGGAGGGAGTCAGGGGTATGCTTAACACTGTTAGTTTGGGGAAGGAATTTTGGGGTGAAATTGTAGGTACAACTATTCACCTTATCAACAAGGCACCCGCTACAACTCTAGATGGAAATATTCCTAAAGAGGTTTGGACTGGTAAACTTGTTGATCACTCTTATTTGGTCACTTTTGGTTGTGACGCTTATGCCCATTTCCTAAAACAGCAAAGGTCCAAGTTGGACGTAGAATCTAAAAAGTGCATTTTTCTTAGCTATGGTGATGGAATGAAGGGGTAGAGGTTGTGGGATATTGCTGTCTGCCTGCTGATCATTAGCCGAGATGTGGAGTTTAATGAGAAATCCATGCAAAAAGTTGAAAAATAGTGTACAACTACTATACCTATTGAGGTAGTCGAAGAGGAAGAGGATGTATAAAATGATGAAGATCAAGAACTAGAACAATAAAATGTAATTCCTGAACAACAAGAACAATAGCTTGAACTGCCACAAGATGATACTTCACATTGGGTGAGGAGATCCACAATAGTATCCAAACCACCACAAAGGTATATTCCTGATGCACACTCAACTTTTGCATTAGTTACTGATGATGGTGAGCTCAATGCATTTTAGGAAGCTTGTGAGGGTGAATAAGCATGAAAATGGAGAAATGCTATGGAGGAGGAAATGGAGGCTCCAAGTCAAAACAACACGTGGGCGTTGGTGGAATTGCCTACAGGTTGTAGGTAATCAGTGGGTCTTTAAGCTGAAAATGGATGTAGATGGTATGGATGAGCGATATAAGGCTCAGTTGGTAGCAAAAGGCTATGCACAAAAATCATGTAGACTTTGATGAGATTTTTTCGCTGGTTGTATGTTTAACTACTATTAGAGTTGTGTTGGCTTTGGCTGCTTCACTTGACCTTGAATTGTAACAGCTTCAAGTGAAGACAACCCTTATGCATG
The DNA here is from genome assembly GCA_037957365.1 of Torreya grandis. NCBI lineage: Eukaryota > Viridiplantae > Streptophyta > Pinopsida > Cupressales > Taxaceae > Torreya > Torreya grandis. Next base: position 2,514,544 of record JARHVA010000315.1, read on the forward strand.
CTGATTTCAATGAGATATATATGAAACAACCAGAAGGTCTTGTGATAAAAGGCAAGAGGAATCTAATATGTAGGTTGAACAAATCATTGTATGGTCTCAAATAGGCATTAAGATGCTGGTACAAGCAGTTTGATTCCTTCATGATGAGCTTGAGATTCAACAGATGCAAAGCTGATGATTCTGCCTACTTCAAACAATATAATGATGATAGTTTTATTGTTTTGTTGTATATTGATGATATGTTGGTTGCAGGGCCCAACATGGAAAAAATTGTAAAACTTGGAGCTTAGCTAGCTAGGAAATTTGGAGTGAAGGGTTTAGGTGCTGAAAATCAGATTCTTGGGACGAGGATATAGAGAGACAAGAAGAGTAGGGAAATATGGCTTACGCAAAAGAAATGTGGAGAAGGTTCTCCAATGTTTGAACATGCAGAATGCTAAGCCAATTAGAAACCCATTTCCTACACACATGAAGTTGTCTTCAGAGTAGAGTCCTAGCAATGAAGCAAAAAAAACACATATATCTCATGTATGGTACTCATCATCATTAGGTAGCCTTATGTTTGCCATGGGTGCACTAGACCGAACAAGTCCCAAGAAGTGGGAGTAGTTAGTGGGTTCATGGCAAATCTCGATTATGATCATTAGTTTGTTGTGAAGTGGATCCTTCATTATTTGAGGTGCAGTTCATATATTGCTATTTGTTATAGTTTGAGAGATCTTCAAGTGATAGGATTTATGGATTCAGATTTTGGTGGCGATATGTGTAGATGCAAATCTACAACAAGGTACATGTTTACTCTTAGTAGTGGCATTATCAACTACAAAGGAAGAATATGTGGCAACAACGCAAGCTTGTAAGGAAGCAATATGGCTCGACAGATTACTCGAGAGATTTGCAAGTCAAGAAAAACAATATTGTTTTGCCTTGCAACATTCAAAGTGCCTTACACCTAGCAAGGAACCCAACATTTCATAACAAGACAAAACACATAGGCATGCAATATCATTTTGTGTATGATGTAGTCGAAGAAGGGCAAGTCTTATTGAATAAAATGCATATAGATAACAAGTTTGCAGACATGTTGATAATGTCGATTGGAAGAGATAAGTTCATTTAGTGTAGAACTTCTCTAGGACTACATATAACTTGATAAGTAGAATGGGTAGTGGTCTCTCTAGTACAAAGGTTAGTAGTAGAAGAGAAAAAAATTAACTTCAAGTAGGAGAATGTTAGGAGATGAAGTTAATATTTAGATCTTCAACATTGTGATGTGGCATATGGAAATCCCATACCTGATAGCTTGTTTATAGATTGTACAACACGGTATGCTTCTAGATGCATTTAGATTATACAATGTGGTATGCTTCTAGATTATACGACTCTTCTAGAAGTTTTAGGATGGTTTCTATATCCCGCTTTGGCCTCTATGAAATTACCATGACCCTTTGAGGTTAGACACACATTTGTAATTCTGATTTTGCTGATTATAAAGTATGATAGAGAGATCTTTTACCCCAAGGTTTTTTCTTGGTATATTTTTAGGGTTTCCATGCAAATCTAGTGTCTATTTGCTATTCTTTTCTTGTCTTGTTCCATTGTTGTATTATTTTGTGCACTATTATTTTATCTTTCACAATTAATTGAATCAAGTAGTGACGGGACAAAGATTTTGGTTTCCCTTTCCGATAATCTTTAACCCTCCTTAGCATATTCAACTTGAAATTGGGTACATTCACCCTTGTATCCCTGAGTTGATTCAAGAATTTGAAGTGGATTGCATATAACATTGAATGTCTGCCTTCAAAGGTTAAGTACTTGATAATGTTAAGGGCAACTTCCAACCAAATCAAACATAATGAGGAAAAATGTGTACCTTGATTTTGAGAATTCTAACTGTTCTCCTTCTGTACAAAATAGGTTTCTTGTTGTAGTAGCACTCTCTTTCCTCCGCCATAGTTCCCTTGTGCATGGCAATGTAATGACTTCTATAAATTCTTCAGTCAACTGTAGCTCTCTCACAGTAGCTACATCATTCACAAAAGTCTCTGCAAATTCTTCAGTAATTTTATCATCACACCCATTTAGCTTTTCAAAATGGTTCATCCATCTGCTTTTTGAAAGATGTCAGCAATTTCTCTTCCCCTTCACTGGTGTGGGATCTGCGTTTTCACGTCTGAGTACATCACCTCCTATTTTTGCTTGGGTTTTTTTTTCTCTTGCAGCAAGAATGGTAGTTTTGGCTAGTCGGTTGAAACTGAGGGTTTTTTTTAGTGAATTCTGGTGATGTTTGATGTTTATCTACACATCATGTTGGTTGTCAATTCCCCACATATCATCATTAATCATTACTTTGCCCTATATTGCAGACTTGATTGCTTGCAACATGTTTGATGGCACATTCCACATGCTTGTAGCATTTATTTGGATCATGTAGCTTTCCATGGAACTCACCTCCCATCTAACTTGACACTTGTCCTCGATTGATTGACTTAGTTATGGCATATCATGTGGAACGGAATGTTTTAATTGAATGTGGTGGAAACTATTGTATAAAAGGTTGATGTGACAAGTTTGAAAGGACAGATTTGGCCATGGGTTAGCAGTGAGACTATTACTTGCATGAACATAACTTTGGATGTTTAAATGGAAAAAACATAAAATTTTAAAAAAAAAAGATGTTATGATTACCTTTATACGTATTGATTTACCAATAATTTTGGATGTTTTTGCTATTGTTGATGACTTGATTGTGTCCTATGGAGTAGCCATGCATGATGCAAATGCTTTATTTGCTGGAATGAAAATTGAAAAAAAAACTGATTGAATTGGTTGGTCTTGTTGAATTGTAAGTGGATATGGTCAGTTGAATTTCAGTTCATGTGGTAGCGGTGACAGGTTTCCTAAAGCACAACTTACGCCCTATAGCATGTATCTTGCTTTAAAAGGACTAATGGAAGGTGATTGTGTGAAAGGCGGTATTAATTATTGATATGAATCACCTACATGTACTGCTTTTGGTTGGCCTTCAAAAGTGTTTGAATAGAGGTCTGACATGACAAATTGTTCTATGCTAATATTCCATTGAGTAGTGATGGAACTTGTTAAATCAGGTATATTTGTTGTAATAGGAAGGAGCTAGTGAGATGAACATCATGGAGTCTAAGTGAAGACCTGCAACATTCTTGAGGAGCTTATAGTAGTTCTCTAACATCCTTTGGCAACTAACTGTTGTCAAGAATCATCTTTTCCACCTTAAAGTAGAAGTATGAACCTTCGTTTAGCTTCTATTATTATCTTGAAACATCCGCCATCATCTTGTAGCATCAGCTATCACCTTGTAGCATCTGTCCAGCAACTTCTAGCACTTGTCAGGGAATCCATAACATCTAAGAGTGATCCTGTAGCAACTAAGATGTAACTTTTAGCATGAAGTTGCAAGCTAAAGTTGTCTTACAAATTTCTCTAGAAGTTTTATGAGGCCCATGAAGGTGATAGGAGTTGAGAATCAAACATAAGAATGTCAAGAAGTTGATCGATTTTGTTAATACTTTTTCCTTTGAACAGCCAACAAGCCGGTTTTCTGCTCAAGGCCTTTGATTCGGCCATTGGTAAGCCAGTGAATTGATTCTCTGATTAGGTTAATCAACAATGTTCGAAGGTTTTAATTGTTGAGTTTTATTTTTTCTGATATTCTAACTAACCGACATAGTAGTTGTACAATCAAAATGTTTATTTAGCCTTTAGTGAGTGTAATAAGAAATAGACTGACCAAGGCTGAAATATCTTGCTTACCCTTTATCCATGGACATGGAGGGTGAGCTGCAATTCTCATTTAATAGTTGAACGCCATTTAAGGAATGTGTTGTGTATGTTCAACCTCTATTTTAGACAGCTCTATATCCATACAAGGTTGTTGCTCTTCGATGATCTTCCATATAAATTCTTTTCTTGAGATTAGTTTCTTGTATAACTTGAGACAATAGCCATTAATTACTAAAGAGAAACTTCCTGAATATGTTGTTCATAGCTTGACTGCACCATTGTCGAACACTTTCTCCATCTTATAAGAACCAAGCCATCATGTTCTTAGTTTGCCTTTGTGATCTTTGTACTTTGAGTCATAGAGTAGGGCCCAATCTCCTGGTTGGAATTCTCCAGTATTGATGAATTTGTTATGCCATTTAAATTTGTGGTGCTGATCCATTTCAGTATGTTTCAATGCTTCCATTCATAATTCATATAAGGTGTTGAGCTGCATTATTCTGTCCTTTTGTGTTGCAATCAGATCTAGGCCAAGATCCAGGGCGGTCCTCAAGGTTTTGAGTTCAAATTCTATGGGAAGAACATATTTCTTTTGATAGACCAACTCATAAGGTGTAAACCCGATTGTAGTCTTCCATGTCATTTCGGTCTATCCATAGAGTTTTAGGAAGACGTGTTGATCAATCTCGACGGTGTATTGTTACTATTTTAGTGAGAATATCTTGCAATTCTCTATTTATGACTTCGACTTGTGTGTTAGATTGAGGATGATAGGGAGTGTACTTCTCGTGCTAGATTTCATATTCATGAACAAGGGTGGAAACAGGTCAGATTTGAATTACAGTCCTTGATCTTTAACAATATCTCTTTGTACTCTGTATCTTGTGAAGATCTTGTTACAGAGAAATTCTGCAACTTTCACATCCCTTGCAGGTTGCAGTGCCTTCACTTCTATGCATTTGGTTATTTAATCGGCACATACCAATATATGCTCCTTGTTATCAGTTTTGTGTCTACTGGGCCAACAAAATCAATCCTCCACTTGTCAAAAGGATCCACAACCAGTTGAGGTTCTAGATGCATCTCATCAGAGTGTGTGGGTTTCTCCACACGTTGACATTGATCACAATGTTGGGTATACATGATAGCATCTTTGTGTAAGGTTGGTCATTAGTATCTTGTAGTCAAGATTTTGGTGGTTTTCCTTTCAACAACAAAAAGTCCCTTGCAAGGTTCATCATGAAATGCTTGGAGGGTGTTGTCCTTTTAACAACAAAATCTCCCATGCAGGGTTCATCACAACATGCTCGAAAGATGTCCACTACTTCATCCTCCTTTATTTATCAGCGCATGATTAGATGAAGTCTTGTTTAAAAGAGATAGCTTGAGATTCATGAGTATGGACCACTTTTTTTCACCAAGAGGCATATTTTTGGAGAGAAATGTTGTGGGATTAGACCTGCAATCACATAGTAATGTCTGCAAACCAATGAGTGTTGATAAAACAAAAAAATGTTCATCAAGAAAAGAATTGTCTAATAAAGGACCATGTTCTGAAGATGTAAGTCATGATAAAAAGTCTGCAACTACAGTATCCTTCATAGTTCTATCTATATTAATGATGTCGAATTCTTGCAAAAGTAATAACCATCTAATTATGTGGCCACAAACTGTTGGTTTCTTCATTAAATAGCTGATTGCAGCATAGTTAGTGTGGATAAAAAGAACATAACTTGTAATGTAATGTTTGAAGTTATTGATGCCGTATACAACTACAAGAAATTATTTTTCTGTCACATTGTGGTTAAGTTGTGCTCCTTGAAGGTTTTTATTGATAAAGTAAATGGCATAGCTAATGATCCTTTTTGGCCAACTACAACTTTCAACGTGTTGTCAGAAGTATTTGTATGGGTGTGGAAGGGTAACTAGAAATCTGGTCCATGCAATACTGAAGTTGATAGCAATAAATTTCTTAGGTCATGAAATGCTTGTTCACATGCATTAGTCCATACAATGTTAGCATATTTAGAAAATAGAACAAAGTTGCTGCTATTTTACTAAAATCTTTAATAAACCTACGATAATAATCAGTGTGTCCTCGAAAACTTCGAACATCCATCCATTTTCGTGGAGTTGGTAAATTTTTTATTTCTTCTATCTTGGCAGGATCTATATTATTGCAAGCGAGACGTTGTGTCTTAGAGACAGTCGGTTATCTTGATAGCATTAAAAGAGTCTCTCAAGATTCTAGATGGATTCTTGGGAGAGTTTACACAATTTTTTCATGATTTAGAGACGGTTATCTTGACAGCGTTGAAAGAGTCTCTGAAGATTCCGGATGGATTTTTCATATATATCCCCATAAATAGTGAAGTCATCCATGTATACTTCAACACAATCATGGGATAAATCAGAAATGATGCTCAAAACAACACTTTGAAACGTATCTGAAACTTTGCAAAATCATTCATGTATACTTCAACACAATCATGGGATAAATCAGAAATGATGCTCAAAACAACACTTTGAAACGTATCTGGAACTTTGCAAAATCCGACTGGTAGTACAGGGTATGCATAGGTAACCCAAGGACATGTGAATATAGTTTTGTTGTGGTCCTCGACAACCATCATAATTTGGCTATGGTGACTAAATTTGTCAAGAAAAAAGAAATATTTTTTTCCTTGGTCAATTAAAAGAAGAGGAAAATGGTTTTTTCTCGTGGTTGCATTGAGTTCTCTATAGTGTATACAAATATGCCATTTGCCTCCATTTTTAGGCATAGTAACAAGGGGAGATATCCATTCACTATCAAATATTGGATATATAGATCCAACATCTATGAGTTTTTGTAGTTTTGTTTTCAATGTCTTTGATAACATGATTCATTTGTCTTTGTGGTTGGCGGATGGGTTTGCATTCCTCTTTGATATATATGTGGTGGGTGCACAGATCAGGGTGTATGCCTCTCATATCATGATAATCCCATGCGAAGGCATTTTTATGTTTTTGAAACATGGTTACAAGCCGATTTTCTTGTTCAGAATTCAGCGTGTTATTGATGTTAAGAGGGCATCCAGTTAGGATTTCAATTTGTTTGGAAAGGGACCCCATGGATTATATGCTTCCCAAAAATGGGCTAAGGCTGCAATCATGTGGTAGTAGTTGATGAAAAATGTTAATGTCTCCCTTAATATTGAAGGTTTCCATTGTTGGAAAGATATTGGAGAGAGGACATGGCAGACATTGTAATATGTTGTTTCCATGTGAACTGATCTGATAGGTGTTTTGTAAGACATTTGAAATGATTATGTTGTCGTCTTGTTTCTTCAAGTGTGGGTTGTATTTAATTATAAGCAATGTCTCTAATAAGACTTGGTCATTGTCCTCGTCTTCTACCCATCGAGATTGTTCTTCACATGAATGCTGGGCTGGTGAATAGAGAACTAGTTTCTTGGTTGTGTTATCAACATGTTCCTTGATCTACAGTGGATGAATGCATCAATTTTAGCTAGTCATGGTCTTCCAAGGATAAGGTGATATCCTCCTAAGTTAGCTTTGGGATTTAATGTGATAAAATCAGTCAGGTATATGAATTAATCTAGTGTAATGATGAGATCTTCTATAACACGTTATGCTTTAATTGTTGATTTGTTAGCCATTTGCAAAATGGTGGGAGTTGGATAGAGATCTTTCAGAGCAAGTTTTCTTGGTCATTACATTAATGGTTGTTCCTAAGTCTATTAAGGTATTTTGAATGTGGGTACCATAGATATGAACATCCACTACTGGACTATCTAGATTGGAGTACTTGGGTGGGACTACATTTCCCAACATGATATCTGCAAACTGTGCAACTACTTAGTCTTTAGATCTTTCTTCTTCTATAACTAGGTTTCTTTAAGAATAGTTCCTAGATAGCTTTGGTGAGGATGGGGATGTCTTGTACATCCTGAAATAAGGGGATTTTGACGCAATCTTTTTTTAGCTATCTACCAAGGTCAAATTCAGAGTCTTGTTATGGCTTTTGAAGGTTTGATCTTCCAGGAAAATGAGGGTTGTTATACCCGTCTTGACTTGTAGATGTGCTTGATTCAGGGGTGGGGTTTTGATTACATGGTTGTGAGTTAGTGATGGTGTTAAGAGCAACGCTAGGAATCTCTTAAGAAGGTTATGTTATTATAGGTGAGGTGTATGAAAGAGGTTGGGTCATACAAGGAAAGACTGTAGAAAGAGGTGGGCATGGTTAGAGAAAAAGAGGAAGGCATGAAAAGATAATTTTGCTAATGAAGAGAAGTGTGCCTTCATGGTGCTCCAATGTAATCATTCAAAAAGGAATATTTTGTTCTTTGATTCAAGTGCTAATAGTCATATGACTAGTATGCTTGATTGGTTTGTAAACATTGTTCAAGACTCGAGCAAGACAAATTCAGTAATACTTGGTAATGGGCCAATGGTAGGTCACTTGTTTTGTATGGCGAGAGAAATGTTAAGATCAACTTGAATGAGGGTAAGAAATTTACATTCCAAAAATGTACTCCAAAGTTCTTTGTTTTACCAAGAATTTGATTGCTATTAGTCAAATCACTAGTTATGTGATCCAAATTGGATCATTAAGTGTTAGTAAAAAGATCCAACTAAGCCACAATTCTCAAACGGACTGAGAATGTAATTTGAAACACTTTCTAATGCTCTTTTTCCTATCATTTTGGAAGCCAATAAAAAAAGGAAAATTAAATAACATGGTGTGCTTTTCAAAAAAATAAAATACAGTTTGTTTTTTCAAAGTGGTATTTTGCATGAAAACAAGAAACATGTAGAATAATGTTTGCAGACGATGTCTCTTTCTCTTCTAGGTATTTATAGCTTCCCATTTGAGCTTTTTATGATGTGAACATGTATAAATACACACATAGGGGGTCCTTATAAGGTAATGAAATTGTTTCTGAGCAGTTCTTTCTTCTTGGGTAAGTGTCTTAGGAGTTTGCAATGGGGCAAGCTAAAAAAATTGTATGGGTGTTTGGGCATGTTGCTCAAATAAATAGTGGCCACAAAGGCCCTAAAAAGGCAATGTACCTATAGCAACAAAAATAGAAAGTTGCAAGACGAGGCGAATCCTCAATCTTCTAGTGTTTTCCCACATTGGGTTTCTCCAAGGTAAACATTATCTTGTGCAATTCTGTTTCATTGGATAAACATTGGCTTTCCATTCTCTTTTGTACATAGAATATACAAGCATGATCTTAGAAAGCCAAGTAAATTTAAAAATCTAAATCAGAAAAAATGTCAACTTTCCATTTTGTTGCTGAACACAAGTTCTCTATAGAAAGGTTAGTATAATTTTAGTTTTTCTGTTAAGACATGTAGTCTATATCTTCTTGGAAGGTTACACTCCCTAAAATTTACAAACCATTCATAAATTAAAATACCTAAAAGAATACCAATCAAAAAAGATTTAACCAGGGAAATCCTAGTCATTATTTTTCAAACAAGGGAGTGTAAATCCTGGTCATACTTTAGCAATCCTAGTCATGTAGTCTTTATCTTGTGGCAATTTATTTTGGAAATCAAATGAATTTTAAAAGCAAAGTAATCTATGTATGTGTCCTTTGTGCTTCAAACAAACCAGTATCTAAAGATTTTGCCCGTGGAGAAGATTTAAAGAAACATATAAATTTACCAAAATTTTTAGTTCAGTGCATCCCACATCCATATCTGTAGAAGACGATTCATTGGCATAGGGCTCCGTAGGTACCAAAAAATCTCTGAAGTGACCTTCAATTGAGAATTAGTAAGAGAAAAAGGAATTGATCTCAAAACTTTCAAAGTCGATGTTGACCATTTATCAGCACCAAGACTTCCAGGTTTGAGACCTATTGAATTCACCTCGGTTTCTATATCTTTCAGCACCAAGACTTCCAGATTCGAGGCCAAAAACTTGACTAAAATACAACCACCACGATATTTTTACATTATAGTGTGTTTAAAAAAATTCACCTTAGTTTCAACATGAACCTAGCATTTATTCATATCACAATCTACACGTACAAGTTTTTCTCGAACGAAGACAAGACCAAAGAGAATAACCAACAGAGCTCCCTCATCACGTCTGGTCATAAACATGTAGTCAGCCAAAGGGATATATTAGATGGACAACAATTAGAATCTCTTAGCAAACAAAATAACAACGGTAAGCTGTTAAAAATTATAAAAAACATGTACATTGCACAAACAATTGGTATGTCCGCAAAACATGCCAATAAAATGTAAGAACTCAAATCTGTCAAGACAATACAGAAAAATAACTGTTTTATCCATATACTAAATATAATGCCTACTGTTGATGCCCAAAGTATCTTGCTATGGCGCCCGCTATGGACCAATAAATTTAGGGAAATCCTGCAACATGGGACCTGCTTGCAGGATATCCTTCGAGATTAAAATGCTGGATCCTTATTCTAAATAAAGCAAGAAACAAAAGATTTGAAAGGGAAAAGGGAGAGAGATATTGCAAGTAAAATGCAAAAAGGAAAATGCCCTAATACGCCAAGAGAATGAGGATCGGAATGTAATTAATAGTTGGATTATAACACATAACAACCTATTTACTCTCCCTGACAAACTCAAAACGCACAATATTGATTGTTCTGCAAGTGGCAACGTCTAAGACATCTGAATTAAGACAAAGGGAAGGTAATATCCACAATGGATCACTTTGGATACTTAAGGAAGTCAAACAGTTGCATAAATACTTTAAAGGCATTACAGAGAAATCAGAAGGGCAATATAGTGTTGTTAAGGCACTCCTAAGTCTATACACTCAAAAAATTGAGAGGTAGAGCGCAACTACAAAACAAAATTGCCAATCCCTTGCTCTAACTGAGCTCATTACATTTATAGCAGATATTTTCTGAAGCAAGGTATTCAAACTGGGTGGGAACTTCCCAAGGCTTTTGCACACCTTTCTCCATCTTTCCAAGGCATTTTCAAGATATTCTAAAACCAACGTTTACTATCCTCAGTGGATTTCATTCACACCGACAACATAAGGATCTTACTAAATGTTTAACGATGATCCTATAAATATAAATAATTACTTATATCTTTCATCTGAACTTGCTTTAATTATGGAAGGTGGATTTTATTTGGAAGTCGTCCACATTCATAATAAGAAAACCATTAATTATATTGCATGCAACATCCCCCGAATTTGGCTTCATGTTCTGTTGTTCAATAAGTGCAGGTGCACTCTTTTGGTAATAAACAATAAAAAAACTCTGATCTATGACTTTCAAATGATGACATTTATATAAGATGATTTAATTGATTTGAGGATGGCTTGACGTTTTTAACAACAGTGTTTAATTCTGTTATGATGTATTCAGCAGTTTTACTTTATTATACAGTTATCTTTATGATTTATTATTTGGACAGGTGCTACTGATGTTTTGTGGACTGTTTTGCAGGTTAGTGCATTGGCCACAAAAGCTAGGTTGCAAGGTAGAATGGCACTCCAGAAAGAGAAAAAGTATACGGGGAAGATAGAGAATATAGGGGCTTCTATTTGATCTGTGATGACCTTATCATTTTTGCATGCATGTGCTTGTCTGTGGGTTTTAGTTCCTTTCATTTCGCTCTTTAAATAGTTATGAATGGAGGAAACTTTCTGAAGGGGATTTTGAGAAACTCTCAAGTGTTCAATAATATGATCACATGTTTCATCTAACATTTCCAATTAATTTAATTGTTTTTAATTGTAATCAATAATACCTTTAATTAACATACGAAGAGAAGGAATCCCAAGCACTAAAGAATTTTTTCCTCCCTTTAGGGTAACCCTTGTGGCTATCTTCACATTTTTTTAATATGCTCATAAGGTGTATATAATTTGATTAGCACAAAACTTATTTACCATCTTATTCTTGAAAGATGAACCACTATTTGTAATAACAGAAGATAGAAGAAAAAATTGAGAAATAATGAGTCATTAAAAATATACAGATGTCTTTACCTATGGCAAACTCTTAAGGAAAAGTTTCAATCCATTTCATAAAATATTAAATAGCAGTAAGAATAAATTTATGACCTTATGATGATGTAGGATTAATTTCTCTCTAGATCAATTCCCCAAATGGAAAATCGCTAAGGTGAAAAAATAGGGTGCAACTCTTGAGAAGATGCATATGTTAAATTATTGTCTTTGACATTTCTCACAAACCTTTGTATATTCTTGACATTTATGTTCCACTATAGGCTAATAATACCCCATTATTATTAATTTGTATGACATGATTTCTACACTCAAATGCCGACCACACTCACTATCATAAACAACGTGCAATTATATCATAGATTTTTCATGCCCAAGTTGTATAAGATGACCATCAAAATATCTCTTGAATAGTGTCTCTAATAATAACATAGCTAATAGCATTTCTTTATACTTTTAAATTGTCATCTCTTGAAAATTTTGGAGGAACAAACTCATCTAATAAAATGTTGTAATTATTCTTATTCCATTTTGAGTTGTCTGTATCACTTGTGATGGCAAATACATTAAACCTCTATTGTGTAATCATTTAATAGTAAATATAACATGATCATTTATAATATCAATAGAAAAATCAAAGAAAAATTAGTGATATCATTGACATGAAAATTATTTCTTCTAGGAAGGTTACTTATCTCAAACTCATCAAATGGGTTATCAAACTAATTAAATATCTATGGAATTAAACATTCTTCTTTTGGTGAATGGAGTCTTGCAATTAAGCAGATTGACAGAGGCAAATAAGAACTTTGCTAGCAACATAGGAAGATAAAAATTCCGTTGAGGTGTTTGATCGAACATTTAGCATGTGGAACAAGGAAAATTAGTGGGCAATGATGTATTGTTTAAATATAGTCTTGATTGATTGATCCATGTTAGCACTTCTTGGCAATGTAGGAAGAAAAATAGCCGGATATGTAGGTTTGTTGCTCTAACAGAAATTTTTGTAACGAAAACTCAAAGGACACAGGTTTGTGTTTAAAGCCTTAGTTTCTTAAATGAATATTTAAATAAGAATAAAGAGTAACTTGTTGAGACAACCTAGTTTGTTGTACAAGGGAAACTTGTGTGATAAAGATAAGAGAGAAGTGTTGATGGTGGAAACAAGAAGGTTTTTCTGTGATAGCATCAGTATACAATTAATTGTAATCATTTTCCTCGTGGAAGTAATATTGATCTAGAAAAAATGATGATAATAGACGTAATGTCTTTGATATTATGGTTCGGTTATAAGATTGTTCACGTACTTGCACTTGAATGTTATTGGGAAGTAAACCCTAATTTTGTCGTTCATATATTTCATGGGTATACAGTTTTAAGTGATGATTAATTAGACAACTATAGAACTAGTTGCAAATGCATGCATTTTTATCACTTATTTGAAAGAAATCATTTTTTTGTGAGGTATTTTTCAGTAGGTTTTAACCTAATTAGAAAGTAATATTTTAGTGCTTTTTGTACACTGATTGGTGGATTTACTTGGTTATACTTGATATTTCTAGGGATATTCACAAGTGAAAGTATCTTTCGACTCTAGGAGTAGATCCATGTAGATGTCTATCAATGAGATGACATGTTATTGTGCCCTAAGATGGCAAAGTAGTAAGCCCTATAGAGGGAAAGTAGTAAGTCCGGAAGGCAAAGTTGATAACCGACCATTAGGTCTATCTTGGGCTATAAATGGTAGTGTTATAAGTCTCATAGAGGCAAGGTGGTAAGCCCTGAAGGCAAAGGTAATAGTAGACCACTAGGTCTATAATGAACCCCAAATGGCATATTTGGGCAAATTAGACCATTATTGATCTGTAAGATCAGAACTGCGAAAGGAAACTTATAGTTGTTTCTCCTATCCGGATAAACATAAATAAGAGTAGAAGAGATAACTAAGTTGCTTGTTTACACAGTTGCTCGCTTGCTCAATTAATTTGATCAGCTATAATTTGTTATTAGACTCTAGAACTCTATCTTTTTGGCTTTTGGGCTCTTTGTAAGGTACCCTTCCACTTGCTCGCTCATGTGTTGGGGTGTGTAGGGTAAAACTTTGTCTCATCGTACGGATGGGCTTACCAAGGCCAATCCAGTTCTTTAGTTGCTTTGAGATTGGATGTTTGGGATTTTCTTGATTATCAGTGGATTCTATGGCTTTGTGGAGTACTTGAGTTTGTATTGATGCTTTTCTAAGAGTAATCTATTTTATATTGAACTTCTACTATGATTTGGGATAGTGGTGTAACTCTAATCCTTGACTATAGATTTTGTATCCTCTTTCTGGATTAGCTCAGGTACATCATTCTTCTTGTAGAGATCGGGCATTGCAATGTTTATTTCTTTGAGTTGTTTTTTCATTGGTCATCAATTGTACAGTGATCATTTTCTCATCTTCAACATTGATACAATTTTCACCCAGTCTACTTATAAATGGATAGAATCTTCTTGTAAAGATAAATAGTGCATAGCTTTGAGTATTGCAGATTCTACTGAAACATTGTTGCAGGCACTATAATGGTTTTATTTCATTTCTAAAGAATTATCACTCCCAGTTTTTAGAGTATGACTATCTATAAAGGCTATATGATTGATTTGAGCTAGGAACTTTTCAGTTATGTATAGCACGTTGAATAAAATTGGAAAATATTAGTGGCAGTAATGATTTTCCAAAATCACGGTAATGAGATCAGTCATTCCATTAGTGTTTTTATCAATTATAGTCATAATGGGTTGCTATGCCTTTACTCTTTGTACGTTAGTGTTTTTATCAATTATAGTCATAATGAGTATTTATGCCTTTACTCTCTGTCCATTAAAGTAGTTACTCTGCTCTGTATTCAGTTGTTGAGATTCAGGGAAGATGACTAAGGTTATTGTAGTCTCATTACAATCCCCTCATGAGTTGGGCAGAACTTGATATGTTGTTTGGTATTCATTAATGACACTATAATCGGAACATGAATTTTCTATTAATAAAATGTGGAACAAATATGTATTAGTTCTGTTATCTTTTAGTCGAGCTAAATAAAAGTAAGCTAGGAACTGCTTTAAACATGTTGGGTATTAGATGTACCAGTGTCTTTTGTTAGCAAACTTCATCTCTAAGTAACGTTTAGATTCAATAGAATGTTCCTATTGAAAAGAATTCTATTTGAACTTATGGATATTGAATCTCCTTTTGTGACATGGAAATTATGAGGAAATGAATGATAGCAATAAGTGTATGACTGTGCAAAAGAGAAATATGTTGTGTAAGAGAATTAAAGTTGAATGTTGTTCTTTTTTCTTGAGATAAATGCTTACAAGTGTAAAAATAAAGAAGTTTAAGTATCTTAAGAGTAGACTAGTCTTTCAGATAAGCTATCAAGTTGGGAGAAGGGAAGTGAAGAAACATCACTGGTAACCCTCTGGTTACCAATTATAGTTCTTTATTATAGAGTACACTATATAAAAAATATGGTAAATTTTTACTAAATATTTATTGGAGGCAAATCACCAACTGTTATGGCAAGATTCTAGACATTCACTTTTTTGATAATAACAGAGGTAGAAGAACAAGAAAAATAACTTAAATACCATGGCACTTTAATTGTTTTCTTGAAGAGTAAATCCGTGGTATCTATGATAGTAATAACTAATAAATGGGTTCAAAACATGTGTTAGCAATACTAAAGCCAAAAGTATTTAAATGACCCCTGTTAATGGTATAAACATATGACAAGATCTGCCTACTTGAATGTTCTTCAACACATCTTTGAATCAAGAACTAGCAATCTTTAGATTTTTATAATTGTTGAGCAGAATAGTAATTCATCTTACTATGGTTTGTGATAAGTATTAATTTCGTTGTTGTTCATGAGCAAATTTGATATCATGTAAATATTTGAATTGAGAGAAAGTTGGTACATGAAAACTAGACCAAATCGTAATGATTCTCTGTAATTGTCTGTTTCTTAACAAGTCTTAAGGAACTGATATAAAGTTATTTGAAATTACCTCATTTCACAAGAACGAGAATAATGGTAAAGTAGGCTTGGTATAAGTGTATTTTTCTTTCAACAAGTTCATTAAGTCATGTTTCCAATTCAGTGGCAATTATCTGTTTTCAAAAAAGGTTGAATTACATTTTAAATAGCAGGTCCTATTAGGGTGCTTTGTTTCGTTGGACTTGGTTGACACTTTTGGAAGGACCAATTCAAAAGTGAATCTCAAGCTTCGGATAAAGAAATACTCTTTCATGTATTACAAGATTTCAAGTTGGGGAACCTTCATAATAAAACCTTAATTGTAACGTAAGTTTAAACCAATCTTTCCACAAGATAATTTAGGGGGTGAAACAACCTATAATGCATTAAGAGATTCCCTATTGCTTGAAAGTTGAAACTGAACTAGCATTACTAAGTTAAGTTGAATGATTTTACCCTTCTTGAGTCCTATTTCAAATAAAGTCTAGGTGGGATTTTGAGGGCTCCTTACATTGCATCCATTACCATTGTCATATTTTTCTAAATATGCATAGTGTGAGTTGTCTTTGAAGGAATTTCAGACAATCGGTAACTTGAACAACAATGCATTGTTTCAAAATTTATATCAATACTTACGCTGTATGTTATTTTTAATGTATATGAAATCATATTTGATGATCAAATATGAAATTCTCGCACCGGAGTTTTGGAATGGACAAGAAAATATTCATTACCATGCCATTGAATTTGAAAATCCAACCATTCAATGATTATTGAATCTAGAAAAAGTTGAATTGCTATTATACAAATACGAGCATATTGTTACCACAAAAGTGGATATATCAATGGCTGCAAAATAGTTTTGATATAAATGAGTGAACTTAACAACCGGGCATGAAAATTATTTTGAATAGTAATATCAAAACTCCATTCAAAGCAAAACAACACAGCTATGATATCAGAAATTTTATAGCCAACATACTTCAGGATAAAAGAAATCATCAAATATAAATTTTCTATTGACAGATTTGGCTTCCTTCCGATTCTTTGGGCGATGAATTGATGAAGTAAGCTTGATAACAACAAAGCCCATAATTGAATTGAACAACCATCTGTATGCGTATATAGCCACCAAAATACATTGTTAAAAACAACATAGGTAATGTAAAATACCTTCATTGGGAAATAAATAAGAATGAATGATATTGTTTTAATGTCTAGATAAGATTTATCAATGCATATGATCGGTTATCTCTGTTACATAACAAATTAAAAAAATAATCCTTACGAAATATATATTAAAAGAATCTCAAATCGTAAAAGTAAAAACAAATATCAAATTTAGAAATTTTATTTGGGAAAATAATGGCAGCTCCCAAAGCTTCAAATTCCTCCACAATAATTAAGCAAATTAATGATAACAAATACAAGTAAGATGAAGATGGATCTTAAAGGAAAAGAAGAAATTGTAAATGATGTATTTGGTCATTGATTTGTTCTTTCTAGATTATAACATCTGTTCATACATAAGTGTAAATTGTAATGCCCTACCTTGCGATACTAGGCTTTTGTGGGATATCATCCTCACTTTGTTTGGCTTCATTTGTGTGTCAAAGGATCTACCCTGTAGACCAACTATGGCATAGAAAAAAGGACTTAGACAAAAGACATCTATGTTTGAGCAAGTCATGATGAGAAAATTTGGTCATATGCTTATAAAACCCTATTTTTTTTCTTTGGAATCTTGGGTCTTGAATTAACTTATTGGGACATCATTAAGGGAGTGGGCGAATTTTATAAAAGTCAAATAAATAGATTTGTGGTAAATTATTATGTTGATTAAATTGACCATAGTCGATTTTGAGCAAAGTGCGACTAGGGTTTTTGCATGAGGGGATGCAAATTCACCATTTGGGGGTAAAAGTGGAAGGAAGAGATCCATGGAAATTATGGGAAAACTTTATGTGCATGATAAATCCTCCCATGACTGCCATTTTTAGCCATAGGGAGGCATGTTGGTGCTTACAAAGCTTATAAATTGTCACCTACATTTCAAAGAAGAGTTGAAGAGTGGGGACCACATAAGAGGAGAAGGTTTGATGGCATCATGAGGACATGATTGGTGAAAAGGGTCTTTTTAATCAACCAAAGCAATGATTCCAGCAAATTGCCCTTCTCTCTTAAATGGTTTTGTATTTTATATTAGATTGTCTTGGGGTTTCATGGTTGTTTTTGATAGGTTAACGAATCTTATGTGCATGTATAAACATGTACATAGGAGCTTCTAATTCAACAAAATGGCAACGGTATTTGGGCTCTTGCCAATGGCTGAAAAATGTGTTTTAAAATCATCATTTTTATATTGCTTTTGGTAGGTATGTGCACAATTCTCTTTTGATTCAAATAGGTTTGAACTCCTTGTTTTAGGATAAAATAAAGGGGTTTTTATTTTGTTATTGCAAACAAAACAAAACAAAAAATTGAGGGTTTGATTTTTAAATTAATTTCTGAGGGTTTGGACAAATCTGGGAAAAAAATTGTGTTCTAGTTGGGCGATGCCATAAGATATTATTTTATGGGTTTCATTGTTATTAAAGTTTGGGTTACATATTCTGATTGGCCTTGAAAATTTTGGTAAAATATGGAAAAAAATTATTTGTGCTCTAGCTGGGCAATTGTCATAAAATTTTAGTGAGTTCTCTTTTGTTTTTTAACAGACCTGTGTTGTTGATTTTAATCATCACTGGAAAGATGGCTTAAATTACTTTGGTTTATGCCTTACTAGTTGGGGTGATGCAGGGCAAAAAAAATTAAATGTGTTTCATTCCGTGTATAAATCTTAGTTCATTCAATTTTTCAATCAACCCATATGCTGCTTCGAATAATTAAGGGTGTCTGTTGGGAAAACCAACAAGATTTAAAGGGGACCATTGGTTTTAAAATATGAGTTTTATTGATACTTTCTAAGTTCTCTTATTTATATTGCATTTTAATTGTTGAGAATAGATTATTTAGTAGCAGTATGTAATGGACTCTAACTGACAATAAGGAAAATAGTATGGAAAAATCTCTTTCTTGATAATATTCAAATGAGGGTATTGATGCCAATTCTAATCCAAAACCATAAGCCAGAAGGTTACTGCATTTGATTTTGGCTCCAATGAATGACTAGACGCTTGTTTTGAAGTTCAGTTTTGTGTTTTGTGTTGGTTGTGCTTAAATAATATTTTGTTATTAATATGGCTTGATTACCTTCTTTATACTTAGCTAAATTTAATGAGTTTTTATTTTCTTTAAATCTAGAGTGTTTGTTGTTAAATTCGATCCCTATATATCGGCTAAACTATTTATTATGTAGCCTCTAACCCATTCATTAAGTGGTATTTTTGCTTTGTTTTTCATGGCTTAATGAGGGTGCTTGTATGTTTTTTATGACATATACTAGTTGCCTATTGAAAAGATAAATACATAATAAGAGGGTTTATTGTAGTGTCTATTTTTATGCTTGATGAGTGCTAGTGAAATTAAAGCAGTTCGCCAAATGGCCTAAGCCATGATTTTCATTTCTTCATGATGACCTCTAAACGTTTGTATTGGCGCTTTAAAAAAAAAAAAATGCTAGGACTATATTACTCTTTGGATATAGCTAAAGGTCATATTTTTTCTAGCTTGAAAGTTCAAGTTTAAGCTATTTAAGTGACATGTTTAGGCTTGGATATATATTATAGAACTTATTTTATTTTATTTTATTTTGTCATTACACCTTTTGACTAACATTTACACTGATGTAGTTGTAAGCTGGAAAATCAATCCGGATTATATTCTGAATAACAACTTTAAATACATACCTAAATCCATAGTTGATTACAAATAAGAGTTGTAACATTTTATTTTATCATATGAGAAATAGTATCAATAATCATATTAATTCTCCTTAGCTCGGTTGACTTTTGGTGGCACCATTTTTGAGAGGAAATTGTAGAATTTGTGTTTTCTAGTTTGCATCTGATTACAAGTTAATCTTGAAAAAGGCTTAGTTCTTCTAGTAAACATCTGATTTTTTTTCAAACTGAAACTAGTTATGGATTCTCCCTAATTTTATATTGTATGAGAGACTTTTTTATTGTTTCAAATTAGTTTTTTATTATTCTTGGTGAGTCATTTATCTTAGCCATTTAGTCTATTTTTTCTGAGTAGATGAGTCTCGAGCAACCCGAAGTTGGTTCCTTAAAAATATCTTAGCCCTTGGTTATCTATTAATAATACTCCAAACCTCTAGATTAACCTCACAAGATTTAAATCCAACAATATGAATCAACCTCTCCTTTTCAACCTTGTTATTCTGACACCATTTCGAGAGGCTTTCGCAACAAAATGATCGCTTGTCTAGGTTGTTAATTGTAAAGGCGCTTATAATTGATTGGATCTAACTGATTAGAGTTAGAGTGATTTTGTTATTTTATTACTGTCATGTTTGGGTTGGTAAGAATAAAATGTTGAAATTATATTTGTCTTGTTTGGATCCTTGTAGCATAAGAGTTGCAATGAGATAATCAAGCATTTCATAACATTGCGGTGAATAGTATGTCAATTGCTTGTACATGTATAGATTGGTATCCTTATAGATGAATACTTTAGGTAAAAATGAGCACTCATAGATGAATACTTGAGATTTTATTGTAGCATCTATTTTTGTACCTAATGAGTGCTAGTGAAATTAATGTAGCTGGCCAAATGGCCTAAGTCATGATTTTCATTTCTTCATGATGACCTCTAAACTTTTGTATTGGAGTTTTTTTTAAACTTCTATATTGCTAAAACTAAATTTCTCTTTGGATATAGATAAAGGTCATATTATTTCTAGCTTTAAACTTCAAGTTATTTGAGTGACATGTTTAGGGTTGGATATATATTATAGAGCTGAGTTTATGTTAGTTTGTCATTACACCCCTTTACTAAAATCCATGCTGATGTAGTTATAGGTTAGAAAATCAATCCAGATCAATCCAAATAACAACCTTAAATAAATACCTAAATCCATAGTTGACTACAAATAAGAGTTGTTTTATTTTATTTTATTTTATGGTATGAAAAGGATTTGGTTCTTCTGGTAGACATCCAATTTTTTCTCAAATTGAAACTGGTAATGGATTCTCCCTAGTTTTACATTGTATGAGAGACCTTTCTATTGTTTTGATTTAGTTGTTTCATATTTTTCGTGATTCATTTCTCTTAACCATTTAGTCTATTTTTTCTGAGTAAATCAGTCTTGAGTAGCCAAAAGTTGGCTCTTTAAAAATATCTAACCCCTTGGTTATTTATTAATAATATTCCAAACCTCTAGATTAACTTAACAAGAATTGAATTAAAAAAGATGAATCAACCCTCTCCTTTTTGACCCCATTTCTGGAGGTTTCCACAACAAAATTGTTCTTTGTCTAGGTTGTTAATTGCAAATGTGCTTGGAATTGATTGGATCTAACTAATTAGAGTCGAAGTGATTTTGTTATTTTATTATTGTCATTTTTGGGTTAGTAAGAATAAAATGTTGAAAGTACATCTGTCTTATTTGGATCCTTATATCATGAGAGCTGAAATGAGAGAATCAAGTATTTCATAACACTACGGTGAATAATATGTCAATTGCTTATAAATGTATAAAATGTTATCATTATAGATGAATACTTCAGGTAAAAATTGTTCACTAACAATTGCATCTCTATTAAGCAAGCAAGTGGTACATGAGGATTGTATTTCATTGTATACGTGATGATTCCCAAAAAATGAATTGTCATGATGCAGTTTAAATTTATATGCCAAACTATTTAGTAGAAGGAAGATGACTTGCCAGTTATGTGTTGACCTTGTTAAACATGCTTTATTACTGGAAAAAATTACATAGAATAACCTTTTTAAATTCGTTTGATCTCTTATTTGGCTTCCTGTTGTTATGAAATAACTTAGTATTAGTAGTGTGTTCTTTCCGTCAATCATTCTTATTGAAGCATTAGAAGTTTATGTCATCTTATAATAATTATCTTGAGTAATGTAACCTTTCAACTATCATAAAAATATGGTTTTAGACCTTCGTTAGCTATTGTATCTTGTTCAAACCATAATTTCATTGTTATATAATTTGGAATGGTGGTTATATTTTGTACAATGTTTTAATTAGTTGCATATTTATTCTTCTATTATGCCTCATGTCTTTGACATTCTCTCTTTGATAATTTGTAATTGTAAAGACTGTGATATTTTAGATTATACAATAAACTTTGTGTGGCCTAATGCCAAATCTTCCTCTTAACTTATAATAGGATAGCCTTACCAGCTAAGTTAATATACGAAGTGGTGGGTATGCTCGATTGACTTAGTTCCCCTTGTTGAGAGGTTTTACCTTGACAATCGGGGATAACCTATTATCTTGGTTGGATAAATTAATGTCTGATTGATTAAATCAAAATTATGTTAAATAAGTAGGCCTTGCTTGACAAAAATAATGTCTTGTTATCCTCCTTGTGTATATCACTATCTTGAGTGATCTCATTCATTGTTAAGAGTGAAATGTTCTCATTCTCTAAGTAAGATATTAAACATGACATTATATAATATGTATTAAATGATACCTTCCATGTTAATACCTTGTTATAGGCTTAATCGTAAAAAGGGTAGTGGTGTTGGAATTGAGAATTAGCTGTTAGTTGGAGGGTGACACCCATTACCTTCTATTTATGGTAATTCTTCATTCTATCCAATGTTGTGATTATGAGTATGCCATGCCTCTTGATACCAATCCTTGAGATAACACCATCACCATGTTTTAAATTAAGATTGAAATCTATTTTCTTGAAGTTCTAAGATTAATTTGCAATCTATTGTTTGGTTTATATTGGTAAAATGAGTAGTCTTGTTGTACATACCTTTCTTGGGGTGGATTAATTTACAAACAAGTCTATAAATATATTATGAATTATACACTTTGACTTCTTCTATATTACCTTGTAAAGGTTGGAAAACATTAGTCTTGAGACTCTATCATATAAGATCTAAATCATCTCTCCCATCTTTAGACCCTTTCATAGAATGTGATACTAGTGGGCCTTAGCCTTGTAGACTTACAATAATAATATAATAAAAATTAGAGGTTTTGTTATTGTATTCTATTGTGGTTTGTGTAGAGTAAGAATCCAAAATGAGTTAGATCATGCATTGGTCAAATAAAATTCTAATAAGCATAAAGAACATAATTCACTAAGCCAACTCCCTCATGGAGTTTTGTAAATAAAATCTAAGAGCTATTGAAAGATGGAATACAACATCAAACCTTCCCAAGAGCATCCCTCCTCCAAGTGTAGTTCAAAAACATGATTTTTCCTTGTATTGGTGCCCCAATTCTTTATCAGTGATGAGTGGCTTGATCTTCCATCATCTCTCAATGCACCATTGAATTAGGCTCATGAAATTGATCATTGTATGCCAATGGTAGAAGCTATTCTATTGTAAATTCAACATAATAACATTACACAAAAATAGCTTGTGAAGATAATTTTGAATAATAAGTTTACACAAAAAGAGCTTCAAAGGAAGAGTGAGGACCTTTGTATTTATATATTTTTGGAAATGATCAGAATCAACCATGATCATTCATATTGAGATCAAGATGTGTGGCCATGAATCAATTCAATTTTGGAGGTTCAATCTATAAATATCTCCATTACTATTTGGAAGAAATAGGCAATAATGAGACATGGGAGGGCTTAAACCAGATATTTGTTTTATTTATGGCTTATGTATGCCACCCAATTGATGATAGCATAGGATGATGCAAATATTAGAAATGAATTTTAAATTAATAGATCTTGAATATCTTCCATGGATTTTCTATTTAAGCTCTTAATTTGGTTTAATTTGCTTAAATGGCCTGAATTAATTCTCTATAATTTTTTAAAAATTAGTTGGTCACTTAATCAACCAGGTCAAAATGTCAATTTATTGAGTCATAATTTGATTGGAGTATAATTGGAAGAAGGTGACAGTTGTGTATGGGTCAATACCTCAATTAGAGCATTATGAATATGAAATAACACATGCACGTGTCATGTGCTTCCAAATTAGAATAATTCAGTGGTCCAAAGGGTCAATTTATGTGGTCGTAATTTGAGTCATAACGATTTAAGGAAATTTAATAATCACATAAAATGCATTGCCCTATTCAGGGATACATTAACCTAAATTGACACTTGTATATGACAAGCTCGAACCATTTAGCTCGTTATAGTGAATTTAACCCATATTATGCAATGTTGTAAGATTTTGATTAAGATTGATAATTTCAACACAATAGTGGTAGGAATTAGATGTCTATATTTTGCCCCTATTTGAGAAGGCATGGTGAGATATTAGGTCAAAGCAACATCTTTTCAAAGAATGAAAGAGTTGTCAAGAAGAAGGTGAAGGTAATGATTGAATAAATGACCCATTATGTCCCCTTGAGAGGGCATGCGAGGATGAAAGAGAGGGATATACAAGAATGTGAAAGGTAGTGATTGAATAAATTGCTTAATCTCACAAGAATGAGAATGATGGTAAAGTAGGCTTGGTACAGTTGTATTTTTATATTAGCATGTTCATTAAGTCATGTTTCCAATCTAGTTGAAATTATCCTTTTTTTCAAAAAAAAGTTGAATTACATTTTAAATAGTAGGCCCTATTTGGGTGATTTGTTTCATTGGACTTGGCTGACACTTATAGAAGGACTAATTCAAAAGTGAATCTTAGGCTTGGGATAAAGAACTACCCTTTCATGTATTACGAGGTTTAAAATTGTGGAACCTTCTTAATAAAAAATTAATTTAATAAAAGTTTAAACCAGTCTTTCAACAAGACAAATTAGGTGGTGAAAAAACCTAATGCATTAAGAGACTACCTATTTCTTGAAAGTAAACTAACATTACTAAGATACGTTGAATGCTTTTAACTTTCAGTAACTTAAATAGTAGTGAATTGTTTTAAAATTTTATATCAATACTTACGTTGTATGTTATCTTTTATGTATAGGACACCATATTTGATGATCAAATATGAAATCCTCACATGAGAACTTTTGTAATGGACAAGAAAAGATTCCCTACCATGCCATTGAATTTGAAAAGTTTTAACCATTCAATGAATATTGAATCGAATTGCTATTATACAAATATAAGCATATTGTTACCCCGAAAGTGGATATATCAATGGCTGAAAAATAATTTTGATATAAATGAGTGACCTTAACAACAAGAAAGAACATTATTTTGAACAATAATAATAGAACACCATTCAAAGCAAAACAAAATAATTATGATATAAAAAATTCTATAACTAGCATACCTAAGGATAAAATAAATCATCAAATATAAATTTCCTACAGGCAGACTTGGCTTCCTTCTGATTCTTTGGGCAATGAATTGCTGAAGTAAGCCTAGTAACAACAAAATCTCCGCATTTGAATTCAACAACCATCTGTTATGTATATACAACCACCAAAATACATTCTTAACAACATCAGTAATGTAAAATACTTTCATCAGGAAATACATAAGAATGACTGATATCATTTTAATGACTGGGTAAGATTTATCAATGCATATGATTGGTTGTCTCTATTCCAAAAACAATTAAGAAAAAATCCCTTACAAAATATATATTAATAAAATCTCAAATCATAAAAGTAAAAACAAATATCAAAATTTAGAAATTTTATTTGGGAAAATAATAGCAGCACCCAAAGCTTCAAATTCCCTCCCAATACTTTTTCAAATTAATGATAATAAATACATGTAAGTTGAATATGGATCTTAAATAAAAATAAGAAATTCTAAATGACATATTTGGTCATTGATCTGTTATTTTCGGATTATAACATCCATTCATAGAGAAGTGTAAATTATAATGGCCCACCTTGCGATACACGGCTTTCATCGGATATCATCCTGATCTTTGCCTTGTTTTGCTTCATGTGTGTTGAAGGATCTACCTTATAGGCCGACTATGGCATAGCAAAAAGGACTTAGACAAAAGACATATCTATGCTTGAGCAGGTCATCATGATAAAATTTTGTCATATGCTTATAAAACCCCCTTCTTTTTCTTTGGAAGCTTGGGTCTTGAATTAACTTATTGGGACATCATTAAGAGAGTGGGTCAATTTTATAAAAGTCAAATAAATAAATTTGTGGAAAATTATTATGTTGATTAAATTGATCATAATCGATTGTGAGCAAAGGGAGACTAGGGTTTCTACATGAGGGGTTGCCAATTCACCATTTGGGTGCAGATGTAGAAGGAAGAGATCTGTGACAATTATGGTAAATCTCCATGTGCATGATAAATCCTCCCATGATCACCATTTTCAGCCATAAGGAGGCATGTTGGTGCCTGCAAAACTTATAAATTATCACTTGCATTTCAAAGAGGAGTTAAACAGTGGAGACCGCATAAGTAGAGAATGTTTGATGGCACCATGAGGACATGATTTGTGAAAAAGGGTCTTTTTATCAGTGAAGGCAATAATTCTAGGTAAGTCATGCATCTCTCTTAAATGGTTTTGCATTTTAAATTAGATTGTATCCTGGGGATTCACGACTAGTTTTGATAGGTTATAGGCTCTTATGTGCATGCACAAACATGCACATAGGAACCTCTAAATCAAAAAAATGGTAAAGGTATTTAGGCTCTTAGTAATCGTTGGGAAATGTGTTTTAAAATTTGCATTTTTATATTACTTTTGGTGGGTGTGTGTGCAATTCTCTTTTGATTCAAATGGGTTTGAACTCCTCCATGTTGTAGGATAATAAATGAGTTTTATTTTGTTATTGGAAAAACAAAACAAAACAAAAATATGAGGATTTGATTTTTAAATTAATTTCTTAGGGTTTGGAGAAATCTAAGTAAGAAAAAAAATTGTCTTAGTTGGGCAATGCCATAAGATATTATTTTATCAATTTCATTGTTATTAAAATTTGGGTTATCTATTCTAATTGACTTTGGAATATTTTGATAAAATATGAAAAAAATTATTTGTGCCATGGCTAGACAATTGCTGTAAATTTTTATTGAGTTTTCTTTAAAAAAAAATAAAAATCCATGGCTTATTGATTTTAATCAACTCTAGCAAGATGGCTTGAATTGCTTTGGTTTATGCCTTATTAGTTGGGGTTATGTAGGGGAAAAGAAAATTAAATGTGTTTCATCTCGTATATATATTTGATTACTTTCAATTTTTCAATCATCCCATATACTGCTTCAAATAATTAAGGGTGTGTTTGTTGGAAAAATTAACAAGATTTCAAGGGGACCATTAGTTTTAAACTTTGAGTTTTATTGATACTTTCTGAGTTCTCTTATTTACATTGCATTTTAACTATTGAGAACATGGTATCTATTAGCAGTATGTAATACACTCTAATTGACAAAAAGGGAAATAACATGGAAAAATATTTTGCCTAATAATATTCAAATGAGGGTATTGATGCCAGTTCTAATCCACAACCATAGGCCATAATGTTATTTCGTTTGATTTTGGTTCCTATGAATGACTGGAAACTAGTTTTGAAGCTCCATTATGTGTTTTGTGTGGGTTGTGCTTAAATGATATTTCGTCATTAATAGGGCTTGATACCCTTCTTGATACTTGACAAAATTTAATGAGGTTTTATTTTCTTTAAATCTGGGGTGTTTGTTTTTAGATTCTATCTTATATAGTGGATAAAAAATTTATTATGTAGCCTTCAACCCATTCTTTAAGTGGGTTTTTTGCTTTGTTTCTCATCGGTTAACGAGGGTGCTTGTATGGTTCTTATGACATTTAGTAGTTGTGTAATGAAAAGATAAATACATAATAAGAGGGTTTATTGTAATGTCTATTTTTATGTTTGATGAGTGCTAGTGAAATTAAGGCAGTTGGCCTTAATGGCCTAAGCCATAATTTTCATTTGTTCATGATGACCTCTAAACTCTTGTATTGATGGGTTTTTTTTAACTTCTAGAGTGCTACATCTATATTGCTCTTTGGATATAGCTAAAGGTCATATATTTTCTAGCTTGAAAGTTCAAGTTTAAGCTATTTAAGTGACATGTTTATTCTTGGATATATATTATATAACTTATTTTATTTTATTTTGTCATTACACCTCTTGACTAACATTTACGCTGATGTAGTTGTAGGCTGGAAAATAGTCTAGATTGTATTCTGAATAACAATTTTAATACATACCTAAATCTATAGTTGACTACAAATAAGAGTTGTAACATTTTATTTTATCATATGAGAAATAGTAGTAATAATCAGATTAAATCTCCTTAGCTTGGTTGACTTTTGGTGGCACCATTTTTGAGAGGAAATTGTAGAAGAAATTATGTTTTTTGGTTTGCATCTAACTACAAATTCGTTTTGAAAAAGGTTTGGTTCTTCTAGTAAACATATAATTTTTTTAAAAACTGAAACTAGTAATGGATTCTCCCTAATTTTATATTGTATGAGAGACCTTTTTATTGTTCTAAATTAGTTGTTTCCTATTCTTGGTGAGTCATTTCTCTTAGCTATTTAGTCTATTTTTTCTAAGTAGATCAGTCCCGAGTAGTCCAGAAGTTGGTTCTTTAAAAATATCTAACCCCTTAGTTATCTATTAATAATACTCCAAACCTCTAGATTAACCTCACAAAAATTAAATCCAATAATATGAATCAACCCTCTCCTTTTCAGCCTTGTTATTCTAACCCCATTTTGGGAGGCTTCCACAACAAAATTGTCACTTGTCTAGGTTGTTAATTGTAAAGGCATTTGTAATTGATTGGATCTAACTAATTAAAGTTCAACTGATTTTTTTTATTTTATTAATGTCATGTTGGGGTTGGTAAGAATAAAATGTTCAAAGTACATTTGCCTTATTTGGATCCTTTTAGCATGAGAGTTGTAATGAGATAATTGAGTATTTCATAACATTGTGGTGAATAGTATGTCAATTGTTTGTACATGCATAGATTGGTATACTTATAGATGAATACTTCAGGTAAAAATTGTTTCTTAATAGTTGCATCTAAATTAAGTAAAAAAGTGGTACATGAGGATTGCATTTGGTTATATACTTTATGATTAAAAAAAAATGAATTGTAAAGTATATAGAGAAGCATGTTACTATATTGTAAAGTATATAGGCGAGCAGGGTACTATATATTTGTGAACTCACACAATGTTAGCCCACTTATATATGGGTTTATACAAATTTCCCTGAGATGATTATGGTGGAGGAATGGGCTTAGCCATTTTTTGAAACCTTGTTGTGTGTTTCGTGTGGGTTGTGCTCAAATGATATTTCATTTTAAGTAGGGCTTAATACCCTTCTTAATACTTGGTAGAATTTGATGAGGTTTTATTTTCTTAAATTTAGAGTGTTTGTTCTTAAATTTGATCCCTATATAACGTCCAAGAAATTTAATATGTAGCCTTTGACCTATTTGTTAAGTGGGATTTTTCTTTTGTTTCCCATGTCTTAATGATGATGCTTGCATGGTTCTTATGACATTTACTAGTTGTCTATTGAAAATATAAGCTTAAATAGTAAGATGGTTTATTATAGTGTCTATTTTTGTGCCTCATGAGTGCTTTTGAAATTAAGGCAGTTGGCCAAATGGCCTAAGCCATGATTTTCATTTCTTCATGATGACCTCTAAACTCTTATAATGGTGTTTTCTTTTTAAAAAAACTTCTAGATTGCTATAGCTATATTGCTCGTTGGATATAGCTAAAGGTCCTATTATTTCTAGCTCAAAAATTCAAGTTCAAGATATTTGAGTGACATGCTCTGGCTTGGATATATATTATATAACTAAGTTTATGTTATTTTTTCATTACGTCCCTTGACTAACATTTACGCCGATGTACTTCTAGGTTAGAAATTTAACACAAATCATTCTGAATATTAACCTTAAATAACTACTTAAACCCATAGTTGACTACAAATAAGAGTTAGAACATTTTATTTTAACATATGAGAAATAATAATGATAGTCAAATTAATTATCCTTAGCTTGATTGACTTTTGGTGATACCATTTTTGGGAAAAAATTGTAGAAGAAACTATATTTTTTGGGTTGTATCGATTGCAAGTTAGCTTTGAAAGAGGCTTGGTTCTTCTAGTAGACATCTAATTTTTTTCAAACTAAAATTGGTAATCGATTCTCCTCAACTTTATATTTTAAGAGAGACCTTTTTATTGTTCTGATTGGGTTGTTTCCTATTTTTGGTCAGTCATTTCTCTTAGTTATTTAGTCTATTTTTCTGAGTAAATCATCCTCGACCAGTCAAGAAGTTGGCTCTTTAAAAATATCTAACTCCATGGTTATCTATTAATAATACTTCAAACCTCTAGATTAATCTCACAAGAATCGAATCCAATAATCTGAATCAACCCTCTCCTTTTCAGCCTTGTTAGTTAGACCCCATTTTAGGAGCTTCTACATTAAAATTGCTCCTTGTTTAGGTTGTTAATTGCAAAGATACTTGGAATTGATTGGAGCTAACTAATTAGAGTTAGAGTGGTTTTGTTGTTTTAGTATTGCATGTTTGGGTTGGTAAGAATAAAATGTTGAAAGTACATTTGCCTTATTTGGATCCTTGTAGCATGAGAGTTAGAATGAGAGAATCAAGAATTTCATGACACTATTGTGAATAATATGTCAATTGCTTACACATGTATATAATGGTATCCTTAAAGATGACTACTTCAAGTAAAAATTGTTCACTAAAAATTGCATCTAAATTAAGTAAACAAGTGGTACATGAAGATTTTATTTTGTTATATACTTTATGATTCACAAAATATGAATTATCATGATGCAGTTTAAATTTATATGTCAAACTATTCAGTAGAAGGAAGGTGATTTGCTAGCTATGTGTTAACCTTGTTTAACATGTTTTATTGTAGGAAGGAATTTTTTTGAATACCCCTTTTAAATAATTTTGATCTCTTGTTTGGATTTTCTATTGATATGGAACAACTTAGTTTCAGTAGTGTGTTCTTTTAGTCAATCATTATTATTGACGTACCATGAATTTATGTCATCATATAAGAATTATTTTGAGGAATGTAAGCTTTCAACTATCATAAAAATAAGGTTTCAGACTTTCATTAGCTATTGTATCTTGTTAAAACCATAATTTCATTGTTATATAATTTGTAATGGTGGTTATATTTTGTACAACATTTTAATTAGTTGTATATTTCTTTTTCTATTATGCATCGGGTCTTTGACATCCTCTCTTTGATCATTTGTTATTTCAAATACTATGGTATCGTAGATTAAACAATAAAATTTGTGTGGCCTAATGCCAAACCCACCTCTTAACTTATAATAGGATAGCCTTATCAGCTAAGTTAATATGCGATGTGGTGGGTATGCCTGGTTGGCTTAATCCCTCTTCTTGAGAGCTCTTACCTTGACAATCGAGGAGAACCTATTAAACTAGTTGGATTAATTAATGTTTGATTGATTAAATTAGAATTATGTTAAAAAAGTAGGCCTTACTTGACAAAAATAAAGTCTTATTATCATTCTTGTGTATATCACTATCTTAAGTGATCTCATTCAATGTTGAGAGTGAAATGTTCTCCTTCTCTAAGTAAGATATTTAACATGACATTATATAATATGTATTAAATGATACCTTCTTTGTTAATTACCTTTCTATAGGCTTAAGTGTAAAATGGGTAGTAGTGTTGGAATTGGGATTTGGTTGTTAGCTAGAGGGTGGCACCCATCCTTTGTTATAAGGTAATTCTTTATTCTATCCAATGTTGTGATTACGAGTATGCCATGCCTTTTGATACCAATGCTTGAGATAACACCATCACCATGTTTTAAAAAAATATTGAAATCTATTTTCTTGAAGTTCTAAGATTAATTTGTAATCTATTGCTTGGTTTATATTGGTAAAATGAGTAGGCTTGTTGTACATACCTTTATTGGGTTGGATTAATTTACGACCAAGTCTAAAAATATATTATGAATTATACACTTTGACCTCTTCTTTATTACCTTCTAAAGGTTTAAAAATATCAGTATTGTTTAAAAACATTAGTATTGAGACTCTATCATATAAGAGATAAATCATCTCTTCCATCTTTAGAACCTTTCATAGAATGGGATACTAGTGAGCCTTAACTTGTCTACAATAATAATATAATAAAAATTAGATGTATTATTATTATATTCTATTGTGGTTTGGATGTGGTAGCAATGATCGTGTCCCTACCATTCTCTATTTTTAGGGACTAAGAATTTATCACTTGTGTTGTGGACTATGAGTTCAGAAACACTTCATATATTCATATCAAGAGAGCACTAAGTCAACACAAAGTAACCTTGACCAGTAATTTGAATGTGATGATGGTTACAGATTTGATATCCTAGATGACTGATAAACGTTTTCCCTTGAGATATCATTTTACTTCACAAGATGTCAAAAAAAAGGTTGGTCATGTTTGGTGATGTGTTTATTGGGGTGCATTACACTTGGTATGAAAGAACGATTGCAACACCAAGAGATCTAAGATGAGTTATTATCTCGTTTCATCTAATTCCATCATGAATAAAGTCCTTATGCATGTGGTAACTTAATGATTGAGAAAATAATTGCACTAAAACCCTATATAGAAAAATGATAGTTTATATTAATGTTGTATGTGAATTTGTGCCTTGTATGTAGCAAGGATATTATATTATTCTCCTTGAATGTTAGTGGATTAGATTTGCCATAAGAGGATTGATATTTTTTGATGAGTTTGGTTGTCATAGAGTTTGGATGAATTATTTTCTAACAATCATTATGATGATGCATGATTGAGACCATTCTTGTCTGTTATTCTATCCAACAATAATCGATTAACCTCACAATAATCGAATCCATCAATTTGAATCAACCCTTTCCTTTTTGGCCTTGTTATTTAGACCACATTCTGGGAGGCTTCCCTAGTAAAATTGCTCTTTGTCTAGGTGGTTAATTGCAAAGACGCTTGTAATTGATTAGATCTAACTAATTAGAGTTAGAGTGGTTTTGTTATTTTATTACTTCCATGTTTGAGTTGGTAAGAATAAAATTTTAAAAGTACATTTGCTTTATTTGGATCCTTGTATCATGAGAGTTGGAATGAGAGAATCAAGCATTTCATGACATTGTTGTGAATAGTATGTCAATTGCTTACACATGTATATAATGGTATCCTTATATATGAATACTTTAGGTAAAAATTATTCACTAACAACTACATCTAAATTAATTAAATAAGTGGTACATGAGGATTGTATTTCATTATATACCTCATGATTCATAAAATATGAATTATCATGATGCAGTTTAAATTTATATGCCAAATTGTTTAGTAGAATGATGGTGATTTGCCAACTATGTGTTAACCTTGTTTAACATGTTTTATTGTAGGAAGGAATTATCTTGAATAACCCATTTAGATGCTTTTGATCTCTTGTTTCACTTTCCTTTTGTTATGGAACAACTTAGTCTCATGAGTGTGTTCTTTCATTCAATCATTCTTATTGACTCACCATAAATTTATGTCATCATATAAGAATTATCTTGAGGAATGTAACCTTTCATCTATCACAAAAATAATGTTTCAGAACTTCATTAGCTATTATATCTTGTTCAAAATAGAATTTCATTGTCATATAATTTGTAATGGTTGTTATATTTTGTACAACATTTTAATTTGTTGTATATTTCTTCTTCTGTTATGCCTTGGGTCTTTGACATCCTCTCTTTGATCATTTGTAATTATGAATACTATATGATATTGTATATTAAATAATGAGCTTTGTGTGGCCTAATGCCAAACCTAACTCTTAACCTATAATATCATATACTCACTAGCTAAGTTAATATGCGATGTGGTGGGTATGCCTAGTTGACTTAGTCCCTCTCCTTGAGAGATATTAACTTGACAATTGGGAAGAACCTATTATCTTGGTTAGATCAGTTAATTTTTTATTTTCCTCCTTGTGTATATCACTATCTTGAGTGATCTCATTCAATGTTAAGAGTGAAATGTTCTCCTTCTGTAGGTAAGATATTTAACATGACATTATACAATATTTAATAAATGACACCTTATTTATTAATACCTTATTATAGGCTTAAGTGTAAAAATGATAGTGTTGTTCTAATTGGGATTTGGTTGTTAGTCAGAGGGTAGCACCCATTACCTTCTCTCTAAGGTAATTATTCGTTCTATCCAATGTTGTGATTATGAGTATACAATGCCTCTTAATACCAATCCTTGAGATTAAAACTTTGAATATTCAGATTGCACAATGCACATCAATAATGACAAAAGATTGAATGTTATCTATGGTTTATTACACATTCCAAATATATAAATGATCAAGCATATAAGGGATACAAATTAATTATCATGTTGTAACATAGATTTAGTTTTTGTACTATGTTGTAGTCATAAGATATGCTTTGTAATGTATTTTTTTATTCAAATCAAGAGTAGATTTTTAAAAACTATGTAGGATGCCTCTGGGATATTACAAATGCCTAAAAAATCATGAAGCTGTCCTATTTGACAATTTCATTTGAAATGGTTGAGCCAATATGTTATTTTTTGAACTTATGGACCTGTGTTTATAGATGTATTTTTTTTATGTTTGATCACCCTCATATATATTTAGATAATCATATTTTGTCTCTTCTTTTTTTAAACCTTAACCATGCAATTTTAATCAAGAAGAACTATAAAATTTTTAGTGGATGGGGTTGGGTTCACCTTAACCAATCCCTTATGACCAACTGAGCATTTCCTACATTGTCATTACTTTAAAGAGGGCTCAAGCTACATGCAGTTATTTATTTAATGTGAGTGTGTGCCAAATCATGCAGATGTAAGTCTAAGTGCTATTTTTCCTAATTCCTCTTTTTATGCAAGCATGCAGAATAAATATTGAATTTTAGGAACTTCATAATTTTTAATAAACAATGAGCTAAAAGTAGTGTGAAATTTGCATGTAAGTTTTAACAATGAATACTATTTTGTAAGTGCCTCCAAGGGATTTGTATATATATGGTTTTGATTTTGAATTGGGGAACTAGTGACGCATTAAAAATAATCAAATAATGACCAATTATGTAAGAAAAATATCCCAATAGGTAAATGTGCCCAAATAAAATTTGAGATGTTTCCAAAATTTTCAAACACATTCAATAGATGAAGTAGTTTTTAAATTTTGGATTCATTTAAAAGCTAAGGAAAACTCAATGGTAAGTAAAACATGATAAGATATCCTTGTGACAAATCAAATGAAGATGGAAATAATAAAATAATGTATTAAATAATCAATTAAAGCTAAAGAGAAGATAAGAGATCAATTTGACCATGACAATAAGTTCCCTATTTGAAATTTAGGATATATATATGTAAAGTTACATGAAAGCGTTGTATAAAAAAATCATGTACCAAATTTGGGTATCTACAAAATCCCTCCCCCCTCCCCCCTTGAATATAGTATTTACATGTTACTATAAATATTTGTTTAAATAGAGAAATAAAATGCAGAACTTACATTGGTGATTGTGAATTTATACTTTTCATTACCTCAATGTTTTGTAATGTCCATGTGTTCTTGCAAGAAATGATGTATGTAATCATAAAGATTATTATCCAAATAAAACAAAGTATAACTATGATAATGAATTAATAGATATTCAAATAATGACTGTACATATGTGCCTGATGTACTATGTCTCTCATGGAATATGCTCTTGTTGTGAGAAGTGAAGATGATGTGGGTATTAAAATGCCCTGATTTATGTGGTGGTAGGTGTTTTTAGTCTTCAATTCTTGGCCAGGGAGTTGAACAAGCTTCCATATTTTTGGGGAGATATGTTTGGCCATTAAGTGACACAAAACCTTAACCAAACCTTTAGGAATGATTAATTATAGGTTGTTGAGTGACATAGAACCTCAAATTCACTATTAATTTAACTGATCTTGAACCTTAAGATGGAAGGATAGATCCCCCATATTAGGAGTCATATGTAAAGTGAATAAACCATTGCAAAAGGATTTATAGATTTAAAATTTTACTTTTAGTGCTAACGATACCGACATGAAAATAGAAAAATGTAATAGTGAATGCATGAACAATGTTCATGCCCTTAATATGATGTAATCAGTGACAACATGTGATATAAAATGACATATATATCTTTCAATCTAATCAATATAATAATATAAAAATCATGAGATATGTAACTTGTGTGACATATGCACTACATATGGCCTAATTTATATAATTATGTAATAAATATCAGTGTATGTCATGTGTATCATGAAATGTGTTGATCATGTATGTATTTTTATCATATTCCAATCCAATCTAAAACAACTAAACCAATATGAATATTTTTACCAATTTCAAACGATTGAACCACTATGAATATATATACTAATTTGAAATAACTGAAGGATTTTTAATATTTATACTAATGTAGACACGTGAACCATGTTGTGTGTTTATAATAATATGAAAATAGGTACCAATATTAACATATATCCTAATATGGACAACTAAACCTATCAAACTAACATGCATAAGTGGAGAAAGCCCAATTTATTCCTCTCTTTTGATATGAGGGATGAGGCTAGCAAATCAATCATGCCATATATATATATGTATGTGTATAGACACACACACACACACACACACACACATGTGTGTGTGTGTGTGTGTGTGTGTGTATATATATATGTATATATAATATATGTTTATATATATATATATATATATATATATATATATATATATATATATATATATATATATATATATATATATATATATATATATATATATATATATATATATATATATAGACATATATATATGTATACATATATGTATATATATATATATACATACATATATATATATATATATACATATATATATATATATACATATATATATATATACATATATATATATATATATATATACATATATATATATATATATACATATATATATATATAGATATATATATATATATACATATACATATACATATATATATATATATATATATATATATATATATATATATATATATATATATATATATATATATATATATAGAGAGAGAGAGAGAGAGAGAGAGAGAGAGAGAGAGAGAGGTAACTATGATCATTGAAAAATTATATGCAATAATGCAAAAGTTATTGAGTATAAATAGTGTGATAAATTTGTCTTTATTGATTGTAAATGCCTTTACGATGAGATGCACTAAAAATTCAATTTGAGTAATTGGAGAGCAAATTATTAGCTTGGTATATTTTAGACATGGTAAGTTCAAAAAATATCACTTTTTGAGTAAATTTTTAGTAGTTTTAAAAATTTTGATTATGAAAAATCTTCAAATTTTAGGCAATTCTTGGTAATTTTTAGGATTTTTCAAAGGAGTCTTACCTTTGATGGAGGTGCCCATCTCTTACTGAATCTATCTAGGATTTTGTGGAGGTTTCTAACTCAAGGGTATAAACTATGATAGAGGAGCATATGATAATTTAAATATGAGTTATTGTTTTTTTATTTTCATGATATATATATATTGGACATGATCATGTATTTTGTTTATTTTTAGAATGATATGCATGTGTGAGAGTTTCGTAGAGGGAATATGAATATGGTGCAGGGGTTATCCATTACAGATGTTAAGTAATAAATATTGGATAGATTCAGTTTAGGGCATGCTACTCATCTTTGTCATATGCTATATGACATGAATTTGATAATTATGTTAGCCGAGAGATACAACATAGATACCTATACCTTCTAGCTTCCTACAAGGGAGATTATAATGAATTTGGAGGATGTTTGGCCTATCTTTAGGTTGTCAACAGTGGTCACTTATGTAGTTTTAATGGGTATGGAGTGTTTGGGTTTGATTAGACATGATCATCATTATATGTTTGGACATGGCCAAGGGTCATAATATAGGGTAGGTGGTACTAATATTTTATTGGCAAAGATTATATTGTCTAATGTTTTATGGTTTCAAAAATATTTATGTGCTCTTTTAGAATATTTTATAGTTATGGATGGAGGTGGTGTGGCTAAATAATATCACATGCACTATATTGTAAAGTATATAGAGGAGCATAGTACTATATATTCATGGGGTCACATGATGTTAGCCCACTCATATAAGGGTTTATACAAATTTACCTAAGATGATTATGGTAAAAGTATGGGCTTAGCCACTTTATTACATGCATGGGCCTATGAGATATTGCAGTCAAATGGCTAGTTGGGGATCCTCGTTCCAGTTAAGAACATCCTAAAATATATGCATATATGTGGGTGGGAAATAATTATACAAGTTAGAACACCATGGACTATTAAGTTTTACTTGATCGATTAGATCTAATGATGATCATGTGGAGAATGTATAAATGGTTGTTAAGCTGGCTTGAGAATGGTACCAAGTTACAGCATATGTAGGCTATAATTTTTTTGCATTACCAGTTTCTTGGAGTTTTTGATAGGTTATGATGTGAATGTGTGAATCAAAAGTTTGGTATTAGACAAGATGTGTCCCTACTAGCACATGCATGGACATAGAAATACAAAGCTACCTGACATCTAAGTGATAGAGACCTTTATAGTAATGCTGATTTGGCACCACTCCTTATAGAATAGGTAGATACCCTGATAATGATAGTTGGTACTGGTGATGCATGATTCACTATAGTATACCCAATGGTGGATGCAAACATGATGGACTATTTTATTTCCTATTATACTTGATCAAGGTGGGGTTTTAAGTCAAGATAAGGGTGGATATGGTGGAGGAGCAATTCAGATAGTGGGGAAACTTAGTGTGGCTTATGTGGATGGACATAGGTATACATGTGTATTAGTTTTGGTATATTATTATAATTTGTTTTCTTGTTCCTAATTTTTTGTGTAAATGTAGTGTGTATCTGTAGGGGATTCCTATTAGATAGCAGTGATTAATGCATCTAATTTTACCTTGATGAGGAATATCCTTGATTATTCGTAGGAGGTGGACTAATCACATAATTAGATGGCATTACAGGGATGACTGCACTTTTTTCTGGTTGAGTTTCCATTGCTACCACTACCAACATTATTGAAATTGGAGGGAAAGATGATCTCAAAGTTTAGTTTGGGAGGAAAAATACTCCTTGATCATATATAGGTGGTAGTGAATTAGACCAAATTTGTTTTACAATTTTTTACTCATTAAGACAAACCATACTAGTTTACAGTATGATCATGGTAGGCTTCATGCTATATTAGCTATTTATTTGGATCAGGAGTGATGTAGTAGGTCTAAATACCAATATCCTCATGTAGATTATGGTGTGTCATATTCTATAGGTCATCTAGATGATGAGGATGATATCAAGGGACAAGGGCACCATGCCCCCATTATTGATTAATATTATGGTCATTGTAAATGCTTTTTCAAGTTCAATCTATATGATGTTATCTTTTATGTTCCATGTTTGTAGTTTCACATTTAATCTATGAGAGAATGTCATATGTTTTTAAATTAATTCATATATTTTAATTTATTGTTTAGTATTTTTATGGAAATGCATAAAATTATATGGTATTTAAGAACAACAGAATCCTCACAAATGGTCATATGAGCTATGTAAAAAAATTAAACCCAACCGCATGGGAATAATGCTAAACTACACTCATCTAAGTAAACATCTAAAATTGGATAAGGTATCTTTCCCATGAGGATTTAGAATTGTTTATTTTCGTAATATTTTTGTGTAATGTTCTATATTGGTTCCATTCCTTGCTCTTTAAATTTTTTATTTGTATTTGGATTGCATACTTGTTTATTATCAATCCTTATAGAATGTGGGCTAGAAGATGTTATCCGAGAAATACCTTCCATAGAAGGCTAAGGGACCATTGGCTCCTTTAGAGGAATGTATTTGGATATATTAGCCTTATTGGAAAGATTATTAAAAGATGTAGTGGGGAACCTTGTTAACATATTATTAAATTTTTAAAATGTAATAACCCATCTATTCCCAAGTTGTTTGATATTTTATCACAATGTATAACAATTTTTATATCTATTCCATTGATACAATGATAGTTGCAAAATAGTCTTGCCCCTACTTGTTCAAGGAGATGGGAAATTAGATAACAATTATAAGGTAGGTTGATTATTTTATTATCAAGTAATATTTGTAAAATATAACTTGGCATATCCTTGAAACTATCAAATTTATTTGGTTGATTCTTATTTACAATAGGTGTGATTATGGTAGTTATTTCCTTGTAAACCATCTTATTTGATTCTTGTATTTTATTAAGAACATTAATTAAAATATTTGGTGATGGAATTTGTATGAAAAAAAAATATAGATCTACAACTTATCCTACTTAGTACATCCAAGACCAGATAAATATCTATTTTAATAATTTTTGTATTGGGAGCATGACCAAATTGAATCCGCTAAAACTAAGGGAGAACTTATGAAACAAAACTAAAGGAGAGAGTTATAAATCCTATAGGAAAATAATACTATGCAATAACCTTGGCTAAGTCTGAATACATGAAATGAAACTAATCTAGGGTTATCAAAGCATATAACACAAATGGGGATGGTTAAAACAAAAACATAATCAAGGGATCATGGTAGGAAAATGGGGGCCTAAATCACCTAAGGTGGAAGATGAAAAGAAAAGAAAATACTCTATATGTAATCAGTTTAAGTATATAGTTAGTCTAAGTAATGAGTTAAACATTCAAACCTATTAAATTGTGTAATATCTATATATTAAATTAAACAACAAAAGTTAGAGATAAGTACCTTTGAGTGAACCTGTCGAGTCACAATCTCCCCTTTGGCTAATGGTTCTTTGTAAGATATTGTTGTGGATTTGTAATGATCGTATAATAAAAATTAGATCTAAGCTAAAATACTCCTACTTTTCATTTAATAATTCTCATAAGACAAGTTATCTTACTTTCAAGGCAAACCCTAGGTAATAGTTCCTTCAAATGTAAATCTAGTAAAATTACAAATTGTAATAATGTGAAAATGAATAATCCTCTATATTCAAATTGAAGGTGGTATTTATAGTAATGGATAAGTCCTAACCCTTATATAATTTTATCTAACAAGTTTGTCTAACATGACCATATTTTTAGAAGTTATTGTTAGGCCTCAAACTAGGTTAACCAAGCCGACGTAGTTCCATAACATGTCTTGTAACTTTCATAACATTGTCAACTATGAGGACTTAATACGAAAAATGGGTGATAGGGTCAACTAGGTATATTTTTTAGTAAAATTAGTCAACCTATTTAGAGTCTATTAATAAGGGATCAAAGCATGAAAGGTGCTGAAATAGGCAGTATATGTATAAAATGAACATTTAAGTTAAAATTTATGTAGGGACATATAATTTCTTATACTTTAATTTATATTTTTTATATATACTTTTAGGATGTTTGAGTATGTTTTCAAACCTCTATGAATTATAATAATTTTTTTAGATTTTAGAGGGTCCTATTGGATTTTAGACTTAGATATATTTCAGGGTTTTAGATTTTAGGGAGACATCATATGAGGTAAATGGAAACTCTAAGGAAGTTAAAAAATATTAAGAATAATATGATTCAATGATAATATTATAAAACACCAATGGTCTACCCACCCCATTGCCGGTGCACCCTTTAAGGCATGCACTTAAAGAGATTGAAACTTGATAAGTTTCTACAAGAGAGAAAGTGATAGTAAATAATAAAGTTTAAAAATATTATGCGTATAAAAAATTGAAATGGATTCCTTATGCAAAAATTCATTCTTAGGTGAAGATGCACTTGTTCCACTTAAATTTACTGAATTATTTGAATCATAGGGGAGATTAGATGCATATGTGAAAACATCCATGTAAAGAGTCTCAAATAAGGATAAGAGTTATAAATTTATCTTTCCTTAAGTCGAAACAAAAGACAGATAAATTACTTTACTAAATCTAAAGCTTGTTTTATTATATAATGTAACATATTATTAAATCATAAAATAAAATATTCAATAAGTTTATTATGATCTTATTGTAAACTTTGAAAATATTCCAATGTGAATTTAGTAATCTTATTCTTATTAAATTTGGATAAATAAACTTCTTCTGAATTTTAAAGTAAGGTAAATACCCACTAGGAATCCTATATAACCAATCTAAGGTGTCTCCCTCTAAAATTTTGTGAGAATATTTAAATAAATTTTATCCATCATTTGAGCATTTCACATAATAATGTGCATGCCTAGATAAATGACTCCTAGGATCTCCATGGCCATCAAATGATTGGAATTTAGGAATGAAAAATCCTTTGGGATAATTATAATTAATTATATTCATATTACAGGTTGTCCTAAGATGAAATTATTATTCATATTAGCATCACATGATTTATATTTTAAAGTGAGAGAAACAACTTGATTTTGGCGGTAACTATTGACCATTTTCAATCACCATGGAGGAGCATCTTTTAGTTTTGAGTTTTGGGTGTAGAGTTGTAGGTTTTCATAATTATGATAAGTTCACAAAGCTAACACAAGTTAGAGATTACTGTGAAGAATTATTAAGGTATGTTCATGTTACTGTGTCGAGACATTAATGTTGTCATTAATGTCAAACTAGTTTAGTGTCATATATGTCCCAGAGGTGATCCTATGAATATACATAGTATGTATTCATGATGGCTTAAGCATGGTCTAATATGTCCTTGAGTTCTACATAGGTTCTTGACATAATGTTGAGATGTGACAAGATTTTGTGTAGTGATTACTTAGTATTGCTATGAGA
This sequence comes from Torreya grandis, assembly GCA_037957365.1. Lineage (NCBI taxonomy): Eukaryota > Viridiplantae > Streptophyta > Pinopsida > Cupressales > Taxaceae > Torreya > Torreya grandis. Next base: position 2,557,237 of record JARHVA010000315.1, read on the forward strand.
GATCATCTGAAATAAATTGTTGTTTGTATTTAAGTGATTTTTGTGATAAGTTCATTGATTGACCAAGTTTATAAGAAGCAAGTCTTTGTGGACAAGGTGTGCACAAAACCTAGTCTTGTCTTGGTGAAAGCATGAATAGTGAATCTTGGGGAAGTGAGTGAGCTGAGGCTTATGAGAAGACATGTGGTGGTAATTGAGCATGGAAAAAGGTTTATTATAATTATATTGAATTTTATAATGAATTTATAGTGGCAGGAAGGTCTCAAAGAGGTATGGTACCTAGTAGGTCTGTTTGATAGACTAGTTCTTAAAAATGAACATAGCTTGTAGAGGCATGATGGTGATGATATGAAGGTATATGAGATTTAAGGTTTAAAATTAATTTTTAGATCATGTGAAAAAGGTTTTTATTTAGTCACATGACTATCATAATGAGCCAAAGGGGTATGCTCGTCATTGGTGGTCTTCTCATAGACCTTGTCCTAAGACCCTAGGTAATAGAATGAGATATCATGATTAGGTTTGGAGTCTTGTGATATTGTGTGTGAATGGTATGAGGGTGTATGACATGGTTATGATGTTTCAAGATTAGTGAAATAGGTTTCAAGGTATATTCAAGGTCTAAAGTGTGATCGACATTTCATGACCTAATGTGCAAAAAGACTTAGTGTGGCCTAATGAGGGGTCTAGTTTTGTTTCAGAGATGATAAAGATTATGTGAGATTTTACATATATGTAAGAGTTTTTTTCAATAAATTTCAAGAAGTTTCAAGTCCTAATTTGAAGGATAAATCATGAAAATGAGTTTGAAGGTCTCTTGTGTGTGTAGAATGAGGATTTATAGACCCAATAAGGAATTTTTGATGCTTGTTGGCATGTGTCACTATTGTATGGGAAGATGAGATCTTGGGAAGAGATGGAAAATGGTCTTAAATATATTTTCCAAGCATTATGATCTGGTTTTAGGGGCAAAGTTTTATGAACAAATGTTAAGAATGGAAACTGGTCTAAAACCCTCCTTAAACCCTCACAATGCCCCAATTTGGAAGAACTTGTTCAAAAATGATCAATATGGTATTTTATGGATAGTTAATTGTTTTTAGGTTGTATTTAACTCCCTTATTAATATCTAGGTGGTAGTGGTTTGTTAGCATAGTGAGTGGAATCTATATAAAAATGCTTATTTATGAAGAAGTTAATATAGAAGACAAAAGTTGCATTAGACCAAGTATGGAAATGAATGAATGGAGAAGATAGAGACTCATGATTTATTTAAATTAAGGTATTTGTGAAATTTATATCCTATATTACAATAAATGTTTTCACTCAAGTTGGCTAGTCGCTAACAAGACTAATGGTGAAACAGTGAGAAAAACCAATCAAAATGAAAAAGTGTTTAGGGAAGCTTTAATAGGCACAATTTGTGTGAAATTCATCTTGGTTTGGTTTTATATAACTTGTATCACTTCAACATGAATTTATAGTGGTTATTAATCAGATTTAAGTGGTAAAAATTTTGTTCACAAGTTGCCATGTCAAGTTTAATTTTGAGAGTGAAACCCAGGACTGTGAGATTGGTCTATAAGACCAATATTTCACTTTGAGCCTATGACCTGAATATTGGAGGTAGATATAATGATATTATAGGATAATTTTAATACATTATAAGTTTATGAAAGTTTTTATACAAGTGGTCTATGTCATGTTTACCATGACTGGTTCTCAAGACATAATGACAGTTTTAGGTATGCAAGATGGAGTGATGAGTCTGAAATGTTATATCATGAGTTGATGTATCCAATACATATTTTTTTGTTTTTTTTGGATGAATATGATATATAAATTATTTATATAATGTTGAGAGTCATTTAAGAGGTTGTAATATGGAAGCCAAAATGGCTTATCTAGCTGTGTAAGGACTATGAAAGAGTAGGTCATCAAATGGGCCTGAAAGACAAATGGTTGACACCATAACCATTGATATATATATATATATATATATATATATATATATATATATATATATATATATATATATATATATATATATATATATATATATATAATGTCACATAGGAGATATTAATGTACATTATATGTATTGAAAATATCTTTATAGGATTTTAAAACAACATTCTACATGACTGTGTTTTAGAGCATTCATGCAGTTTTGAGTAGTCATCTAGAAGAGATGAGTTTGGAGTGATTTGGATAGATTTGAAAGATATATTGAATTTGAAGATGTTATATAGGTCTCAATTTTTAATTTTAATGTATTTATATTCATAATAAGTCCCTATTCAAGTATGGTGAGTCAACTGTTCTTGACCTTATGTTGGCAGTGTTTGGCAATCCTGAGTAAGCCTTTTTGCAGGAGTGTTCTGGAGGCCTCTTGGCCTGTGTGGTGAATACTAAATAACTTGGTGATTTTTTTGAGGTCATGAATGTTATTTTAATATTATTTAAGGACATGGTTATGTGTAATATTTGGTTTTATGCTTTAGATATTAAAGGCAGACTTTTCTATGTGTGAGGGCCTAATTGTGAGTAGGGCTAATAACATGGTTCAAGTGGTGAATGGATATAATTTGTGATGTGAAGCCAAGATTATGTTGGATAATAATATTGATATGGTTTTTTAAGTGTTTCATCCATTTTTAATGCTTCAAGATGCTCTAAGGGGTCAAAATGGTAATGTCAGGTTGAGATAGATCTAATGCATTAGGTCTTTAAGTAGAGCTAGAAGAAGCTTAAGGTATAAATGAGTTTGACCAACATAATGGTGATACTATTATTATGTGAAAAATGTGTATTTATCTATTTTAGGGATGATATAAGTATGAATAGATGTTTGTCCAACCAAGGAGGGTGAAATAAAGAGTATTGTATTTATACAAGGCATAATAGTCCTATTTAGACTAGTTAAGAAATATGAGACTGAAAGTGAAGAAAAGAGATATTTGAGGAGAAAAAGTAGGTAATGTATAACATAAAATGGGAGTAGAGTATAAATAATGAAAATCCATCATAAGTTTTGAGTATGATGATCAAGGTCATTTGACCTAATCAAGCCATATGAGGGCTATTTGAGTGAATTAGAAGAAGGGAAAATTTTCTTGTTTGAAGAGGAAATTTTAGAGTGATGAAAGAGTGATCTTGTGTTGATTGATAAACCATAAAATTTGAAATAGATATGTGTTCCTAATGTATGATAATGGATAGAGCAGATAGAGAGTTGAAGAAGAAGTCACCATCTGTTGATGGAGTAAGAGGGTGTTATGAAAGTGATCAAGTTGATTTTGATTGAGTTGGTGCTTTGTCAAGAGGGAGTGGGAGCTACCTTGAAGGTTGGAGATTTTATAAATGTCTTTGAAGTGGCTGAGTTAGAGGTAAGTCACTTAGGGGGTGTGTGCCTCCTTTCAAGTTTGAGCTTGCTAAAGGACTAGTTGAGTTGGTACTTGATTAGTGAGGGGTAGGTGCTCCTTGTGGGGTTGGCACCTCACTAAATCTTGATTCATAGTTTTATAGGATAGTAGTACAAGCTATGTGTCAGTGGGTTTTATCCCCCATGAGGGTTTCTCACATATCTATTGTGTTCATGTGTTGATATCTTGCTTCATGTTTATGTGATTGCTTCTCTATGCTTTTCTTAATTTTTATATTAGTTTTAAAGGTTAATCATGTTAAGTGGAAAGAAAGGATTATTTTAAGACAATAATTCACGCTAACCCCTCTCAATGGTTGTGCTTCCAACAAGAATCATCAAAAATTTTGTTCCAAAAGTGGATGCTGAAGATAAATTATCCGAGCAAAAATGCTGAACAATAGAAGTTGTGAAGGAAGGAAAGATTTAGACACTTAGTCAATTCTTTAAAACCTATCCACATCCATGTTTCACATTTTTGCTTAAAAGAATTAGCTATTTTTATTAAAAAATTGCCTAGTGAGTCAAGAAAAATCTTCCACACTTAGCCATTTCAAGATTTTTCCTGATGATGGTTTTGTAGGGTACTATGTTAAATTTGACATGTTCCCAATGATGTATTGATGGCTTCTTGGATTTTCAGTCATAACAGGGCTCTACTATAATCATCTTGATGTATGCAATAGTCATAAATAGGTCCTAATAACTCTAAACCATCATTGAAAGCATTTCAACACTTAGTCAATTATTCAACTTCATGTGGTGCCACATGTTGACTATCAACAGTCCTTGACTTGTTTTAAAATGATTTTAAAACTTAGCTAAATTTATTTGAGATTTATTGATGGATCTCCACATTATCAAAGTTCTGGGCAAGCAAGATGCACCATTTTTGGTCACCATGGAGGAGCAACTTTTATTTTTGAGTTTTGGGTCCAAAGTTATAGGTTTTTGGAATTATGATAAGTTTACAAAGATGGTACAAGTTAGAGAGTATTGTGAAGAATCATCATAAATTTTGTTGTAAAAGTGAATGTCGAAGATAAATTATCCAAGAAAAAAGGTTGAACAAAATAAGTTGTAAAGAAAGGAAAGATTTTGACACTTATTCAATTTTTTAAAACTTATCTGCAGCCACGTGTCATATTTCCACTCAACATGACTTAGCCATTTTTATTAAAAAATTTCCCATCAGGTCAAGAAGGCTTTTTGACACTTTACTATTTATATATTTTTCTTGGTTTTAGTTTTGAAAGGCATTATATTAAATTTGATGGGATCTTGATAATGTCTTGGTGGCTTCCTGTGTTGTCAATCACAACTGAACTCCACTCCAATCATTTTGGTGCCATGTAGTAGTCATACACATGTCCTGATAGCTCCAACCCATCATTGAAAGAATTTTGACACTTAGCTTATTCTTCAAATTCACTCAGTGCCATGTGTTAGATCTCGGTGGTCCTTGGCCTGTTCAAAAATGATTTAGACTTAGCCAAATTTCTTCATCAAACTTTTTTGGGAGATCTCTACATCAGTAAAGTTTTGAGAAAGTAAAAATGCTTCTACATGACATAATCCTATCACTCTACTCTCCTAGAGATTTACATAAAACATAAAGAGATGTCAGATCTATGGGATAACAGGTGAGTGGGAAGGCATCATGTGGTGCAATCTTGTATCTCCACAATCCTATGATGTTTTGTAAAACTTATAGTAGTTTTTTAGATTATGGGTGAGTGGAATGGCACCATGTGGTGTAATATCATTGCTTCATAGCCCTACAGTGGTTGGTACAAGTAGAAAAGGTGTTTATACAATAGGTAAGTGGGATGATGACACAATGAAATCTTACTTCACCATAGGATGAATAGTCTAGGAAGGTAATCAAAGAAATAAAAGAGTGAGAAGCATCCATGTAGTATGCCCCCCATCTAAATACAAGGACATGCTACCTGTGCAACTAGCAAGGTAATGGATTAAATTGGATAGCCCATCTGACCATCAAAACCACCAAAAGTCTAGAAGTATCCCAATTTTGACACATTGATACAACCTACCATGAAAAGGTTCATTGGTGTCTAGTTGACACTGATAGAGGGTAAATTTGATGGCCTACTTCATCCATCCAGACGTCAAATGCATGAGCAGGCTGTGTAACTGATTTGATTCATAGAATCATTCATGAAGTGGTAGCCTCGACTAGGATATAAGTGGAGAACTGGTATAATTTTATGGAATATTTCCTAATCCATCATGTGAATGAGCACATGAAGATTAAAATCAAGTGTGATCATAAATAGAAAATATAGGCTTAGGGGGATTTGGCATGCAGTTGCATAGGCTTGACCATGGAAATCCTGAAGAATTCCCACTCCTAACTGACCTCTCTAGTCATGATTCAAAATTTTAACCACCCTGTTAGTGGGCAAATCCAATTCAGACATCGAGCTCTAGATATTTTGCCTATATAAGTAGGCAAATGTTTCATGTAAATCACCCTCAAAGTGTGTATGACAAAGCCCTGCAAAACTTAACACTTATTTAGTGCCTATGTTTTCTTCATCTTGAATTTAATGCTTTTAATATAGATTGTTGATGAATGTTAGTGATAATTATTTTTCTTTGTTTCATTTATCCATTTCATTTATGCCTCTAAGTGAGTTAGTCATCTTTCTACATGTCATATTATGTGTGTCAAATGGTTTTGCTCAGTTCAAGTGTAGAAATGTCATTAGTATATTCTCTTAGACCTATTTATTAATCACCTTGACTGTTGTATTATCCATAACCTTCATATAAATTTTTTTTTGTGGGAAAGAATTTTTCGGAATTGCAGAACAATTTATAATCTTGTTATTTCATAGTCCAATCATAGGCAAGTAGAGGAAACTACATTTGGTGTATCACCTCCATGTCTTTTCTATGTTTAGATTTTTGCCCTCATTTTCATTAGAATTTCAATAGGTTTAATATTATTGTAGGTGAAACATCAAGGAATTTATCCTTATCTAGAGATTCACCTCAACAATTAGGCCACCCATAGCTTAGAGGTGTTTCCATGTTATCATCTAAATGAGGAGGAACTGAACAACCTCCTCAAAAGTGAAAATTTAGGTTGAAAATAGTTATGTCATGCCCGATGGGATCCTTTTCAAAAAAATTGTCTAAGATTGATGTTGGTCTTAATAATTTTATAACGGTAACAGCCTCCTTTGTCCAACATTTGGCCACTCTAATAAGTTTTTGGCTCTTGGTTATAGAATAATAAATAAATTTCATGCCAAAGGTGACGACAAGGTAAAATTTAAAGGGTATTATTTTTATTTTATTGAGTTAACCCCATTTTTAGTCAAAATAAAGAGATTCCTTTATTATGCTCCTTATGCCAAAGCTCCTAGAAGGAAACTCCATTTCTAATATAGTTTAAATTATCTCAAAGCTAGAAAGATGGCTAGAAACATGCCCTTTGTTGCATTAAATGGTGGATCCAATTTAAACCTTGAACAATATGATGATATTCATGTGGAATCTCTTAATATTCTCCCTTACTGTAGTGGAGAAAATACCATTACCCCCATTGAGCACATTAGAGATATGTCAAAATTTTGTAGTATTCACAATATTACTCAGAAAATGTGGCCATTAGATTGTTAGCAATGTTATTTAAGAGTAAGGCTCTATATTAGTGTAGAAAATTGGATCCTAACTCTATTGATTCATGAAACTAATTAGGGGGAAATTTGAGAAAGAGGTTTGAGGACAAGAGTCATCACTTGCCTTTCGTTGAAAAATTAACTACCATTAAGAGGGCTCCACAAGCATTTATACAAGATTTGAATTATAGATTTCACAAAATGTGGGATAGGATCCCATTCTTGGTGAGGCATATGCCTAAATATTCTTTTATTTATTATCTTAGAGCCTTAAATAGTGATATCTCTGTGATGATCCAATCAATGGGTGGTAGAATATTACCAAATGCTTATGAGATAGCCATTAGGGTCAAGAATAGTCTTATACAGGTTAGAAAAATTTCACTAAGGATTCCAATTACTTTTTTATAGAATATAACTCACTTTATCAACTCAAATACGTACATTAGTGTATATTCCAATTCTAAGTAACCAACCACCAAGCCAAGATAAAGCTACCCCTACCTCGTCAAATGATCTACAAGAAGTTAAAGTCATCTATAGATTTTCAAAAATAAGTTGGTTATTCTTGAGAGGAAAAAAATGTAGAATTACAAACCATATCAAGCACCTTACTAGCCTTATTAGAATAATAGGATCTCATATCAAGTATATTATCATCCCAATAGGTTATCCCATCAGGAAATATTGAAGGCCAAGGCTAAATTACCGATACAAATCCTTATCAATCCTTCAACCTAAATACAACTAGCACATCTAAATCCTTAGTCCCTATTCAAAACAAACTAGTAAAATACTATGAGTGGTGCTTCCCCTGTAATCTTTCCCACTACCAAACCACATATCCTAATAGTGTCATCAATAAAGCATTGATGGTGAAAAGCATATCACTACCACGTGTGACCCAAGCAGAGGTAAAACTACAACAACATGCTTCTCAAGATCCAGTTCCAAGTGATGCTATAATTTTAAATTGGAAAGGGGATAAGTATTGTGGAGTGAACCAGTAGTAGAATGATGTAGAGGATAGATCAAAATAATTCACTTAACCTTGTTTTCAACAAACACTTCTTGAAAATGGTTGGTTACTTCAACAATCATTCATTGGTTTGAAACACCATGTTTGGATTAGATGGTTTTATGGACCTTCAAAAAAATCTTTATAGTCCCTTAAGACTCCTCTTTTCATACACAAACCTTTCCAAGCTTCAAATCTCTTCATACACCACTCTGCCCGCATCTTACACAGTCCCAATAGCCTTTTTTGGCTAATTTTCCATGTATAGACCTGTAAAATTATAATTTGACAAACCATTTATTATTTAAGATACCATCTATCAAGATTCAACTTTTCAAAAAGTTTTAACTCCATATTCTACTTCTAAGAGCTTCTTTTAGACCTTTTTAGGTCACTATTGGGCCTAATTAGGCCTTCCTTACATCCAACTATCTACAATCCCCTGTAATTGTAATAATACATACATAATTAAACCACAAACTCCAAATTATATGAAAACACATGGATTCATCTCAAACTACAAATTTTGAAGGACTTTCATTGGTTTAAACATCTTAAAATTGGATTTGAATGTTGAAACCCTAGAGTAGGGCTTGCAGACTCTGTGAGGACTTGAGAGCTCTCATTTTGAGGTTTTGCGAACTAGAAATGGATTTCAAGATATGTGAAATTTTATAAAGATTTTTTAAAATACCTTCACCTTCTCCAAGCATTGGTTCTTTAGCAATGTTCCTATGTTCAACCTTTTTGTAATGTTCTTGACCACATAAAATACTCCATCACCTTCTACAGGTTACAAAGAGCTCTATCTTGAGGGTTTGGAGTCCCTACAATAGTTTTCAATTCTATCCAATGGAAATAATCATTGACACACTTCCACACATCTTTTCCCTTCATTAAGTACTAATTCTAAAGCCTTTGATCAACTTTTCTACAAAGATACTGGTCTCATTACATATTTAGACACATTCTATAGGGTCTACAAGTGTTGTCTAGAGGATTAAGACTTCTATAAAGCATTTTAAAATTTATAAAATTTGTTTATGGATTTAAAAAATCCCATGTACCCTATATAATTAATACTCAATCATCATTACACCTTTGTTAGTCACTTTTTCTATTCTTTGTTCTTGTCTATCATAAACAAGCTTAGTCTCAACAGGGGCATATGGGTTTCTATGTAACATATGTGAAAGAAAAGAAAAGAAAAAAAAAACATTCAACAAGATTTATATAAACTCACCAATATCAATTCAGGTATTAGAAGTACCACTTTGTCAATCTTCACTCATTTTAGCAATCAAAACACAATCTTTCTCAACTAGTATACATAGGAAAACAAGGTACATAACCTTTATATCATAATTTGAGATTATTATTTCATTATTATCTTGGGGATAGAGCCCCTCCACATTATAATACATCTCAAAAATTGAATCAAAACCAAAATTTTCATGTTTCATATCAAAACCAACTACTCTAACTACTTGCCAATGGTTACTTGCAAGGGTGTTTGTTCCTTGACACAAACATCAAGGTTAATCTTCTGTACAAGGTGACCTTTGGCCCATAGTATGATCCATGGTGTCTTTACTCATGTTTTATAATCAATAACACTTTCACAACTTATTGACAATTCTCCTACAACACCTATTCTATACCAAATTATTCAAAAATTCAAATTTGAGAAAATGGTGGGAAAATTACTACTTTGAATTTATAGCCTATCCTAACACTTTTAACCACTTGTAAATAATTACAAGGTGCATGACATGAATCCTATCATATTTTTCAACATTATAAGCATGCCAATTGATTAAAAAATATTGATCAAACCAAAATTTCTTGAATAAACATCAAATTGAATCATCCAAGAAGGATGCTCCTACATCATACTACTGGGGTGTGAAAGAATCTTTCCATGAAAATTTGTCAACTAGTTTTGATATCATCCTTGGCATCTCTGGCTCTGATTCAATTCCAACCGAGCAATTATACACCCTTATGGATCCCAAGGTTTATGAGTAGCATAAAGACCTTCTTGTGCTTTGTCCAACTCCACCTTGATTTCTCCTTTGAGGTTTACTTCTTGCAGAGTGATATCCCACTTAATCATCTTCAACACCTGGTTCTTTTCTTGAAACCATCCTACACATGGAAAAGATAAGTCAAATAAATTAAACTTCTAGTTATCATCTTAGAAGCCACTCTCTTAATTTGTAATGCTTATCCTTGCTAAGCTTGGATCTGTTGTCTTTAAGATTACTAATGATGGTTAATTATTATCTCTATAAGTTTCTCAATCTTTGAAACCTTATTTTCCACCTCTTATTTATGTAATCTCTTCACCTGATCATTGTCTTCTCTTTCCATTGCCAATTCTCTTAACATGCCTACTTTCTTAACAAAATCTTCTAGAGACTCTTTATTTTATATGGGAGATAAATGAGAGGATAAACATGTAAGAAACCTTTCTAAGTGATCATTGGAAAACAACCCACATTGTTGATTTATCTACAAAATCTCCTTGTTGCATGTATTTAACTCCTCAAAATGCCCTTCAGCTATTGCACTTTCCTCTTCTTGTGGCTTAGAAACTTTTACTACTTTCCACTATCATGCTTTTGTCCTTACTAATGCAACTAACTTCCTTGGGCAAGCACTCTTTCTCTCCATAAAATCATGACATTACTTGGTGTCTCTCTCCATGCATTTTTCTTGAATGGCTTTAATGTATGCTTGCACCATCCTTCTTAATGGTATAGGTGTTAGCTCTCCCATCATGCAAGGCTTTCCTATCATACTACTATGGTCTCCCAGGAATTATGTTGCAAACATCAATGTGAATGATATCACATAATATTCTATGCTGGTATCCACCTATCTACAAGTATACATAACTTTATTCACTCACTAGGACTTGGTGACTATTTTAGATCCAAGAGACGTTGTATGGGTTTGGATGCTTGCTTATTTTTAAGACTAGTTTAGACACCGTCAATGACGACACTAAGTTATTTGTACTACCATTGTCAACTATAAATTTGAAGCATTTACATTTGTTCTTGCACATAGTTATAAACAATATTTTCCTTTGTGGTGGTTCTCTTTCCTCATGGCTAGTCTTCACAAGAACTCTCTTCATCAACAAGATCTCCCTTATTTTAGGCTGTTCAACATAGTTAGGTAATGAATCTACACTCTCATCCTCTTGTTAGACCACTTGATTTCTAATCTCACTCCAAGAGCTACCACTTTGAACATCTTTAGGAAACTCATATGACCTTTACCCTACAAATTTGTTGCATTTAAATCACTTGCTTACAAACCACCCATTGCCTCTTCCTATACCATGTGATCTACCACCTCTATATCTATGAACTCCTTTATTTGATGAACTTTAACCCTCTAAACTATTGTTGACTTATTTACTTTGACTTTGCCATTGACCTCTATTACTTGGATTCCCTCTTCTTTCTTATTTGCCTCTACCTCTATAAATTATACCACCTCTACCTATATTCAACTAACTTTAACTTCTTACAAACTTATTTTCTACCATCAATTCTACTTGATAGGCCTCCTCAATTATTCTAGGTGCCAAATAACTCAACTCATCTTCAATGACAAACTTCAAGCCATTCATGTACCTAAAAACCTTCTCAACATCCTCTTATATGTGTCCTACTCAGATGGTCAACTTGTAGAACTTCTTTGGGTACTCTTTCACTATTATATCTTTCTACCTCATGTTTGGTAGGCTCCTAAATAAGTGGGTCTAATAATCCTTAGGCATGAACTTTCCTTTCATCTTGGCCTCTATTCTATCCCATGATCTTATCTTATCTTTCCCTCTTCTTAGATTCCATCCCACCACAATTATGCATGATCCTTCAGCCTTGCTACTACAAATTTTATCTTCTTATTATCATTTACTTCTTCTTAATCAAAGTATTTATCCATGGCTATAATCCAATAACCCAATTACTCCACATTAAGACTACCCTCATACATGGGCACTTCTATCTTAGGATTTAAAGTCACCCCAAGTACTGATCTAATGAATCTCTCTTTAACACTTCCTTCATATCCTTCCTCTTCTACTTCTTCATGAGGAATCTCATCCTCACCATCACTAACATCACCTCTATTTGTTTCTCTTCTCTGAGCCAACTCCATGGATTGCAACCTTCCTTGTAGGTAACTCACTTCCAATACCAAAGCATCTTATGATTTCAACCTCCTTTGGTCTAATCTACACCTTCTATGATGTCTTTATGCATTCTCAATATATCATAAGCTATGATACCAAATGATGCAGTGGATAAATCAAAATAATTCACTTAACCTTATTTTCAACAAACACTTCTTAAGAATGGTTGGTTGCTTCAATGATCATTCATTTGTTTGAAAATCCCTATTTATATTTAATGGTTTTATGCACCTTTAAAAAAATCTTTCTATTCCCTTAAGATACCTCTTTTCATGTACAAACCTATCCAAGTTTCAACTTTCTTCATACACCACTCTACTTACATCGTACACAATCTTACTAGCCATTTTTTGGGATAATTTTCCATGTATGGACTATATAGTTGTAATTTGAGAAATTATTTATTGTTTCAGATACCCTCTATCAATATTTAACTTTTCATGAAGTTTTAACTCTATATTCTACTTTTAAGACCTTCATTTAGACCTTTTTAGGTCAATGTTGGGCCTAATTAGGCCTTCCTTGCATCCAACTATATACAATCCCCTGCAATTGTAATAATACATATGGAATCAAACCATAAATTCAAAATTACATGAAAACACATAGATTCCTCTCAAACTATAAATTTTGAAGGACTATCATCAGTTTAAACATCTTGAAATTGGATTTAAATGTTGAAACCCTAGAGGACCCGAGAACTCTCATTTTGAGGTTTTATGAACTAGTAATGAATTTCAAGATCTATGAAAATTTATTAAGATTGTTTTTAACAACCTTAATCTTACCTAAGCATTAGTTATTTACTAATGTTCTTTTGTTCAACCTTTTTGTAATGTTCTTGACCACACAGAATACTCCATCACCTTTTGTAGGTTACAAAGAGCTTTGTCTTGAGGGTTTAGAATCCATACAATGGTTTTAAATTATATCCAAGTGAAATAAAATTTGAAAAAATTATACACATATTTTCCCTTAATTAAGTACCAACTCTAAATCATTTGATCAACTTTTCTACAAAGATATTGGTCTCACTACATATATGAACATAGTCTGCAGGGTCGACAAGTGTTGTCTTGAAGATTAAGACTTATCCAAAGGGCTTTACAGTCTATCAAAGTTTTATATGGCTTGAAAAAATCCCATGTAACCTATATAATTAATACTCATTCATCATTATAGCTTTGTCAGTCACTTTTTCTGTGCTATGTTCTTGTCTATCTTAAACAAGCTTAGTCTTAACAGGGGCATATGGGTTTCTATGTAATAGATGTGAAAGAAAATAAATTAACAAGAAAAAATACATTCAAAAAGATTTATATAAACTCACCAATATCAGGTTAGGCATTATAATCACCACTTTGTGAATCTTTACTCATTTTAGCAATCAAAACATAATCTTTCTCAACATATATACATAGGAAAAATAGGATATAAAACCTTTATATCATAATTTAAGATTATTATTTATTTATTTTCTTGGTGATAGATCCTCTCCACCTTTTAATACATCTCAAAAATTGAATCAAAACCAAAATTTTCATACTTTATATCTAAACTAGCTACTCTAACTACTTGTCAATGGTTACTTGCAAGGGTGTTTGTTCCTTGACATAAACATAAATGTTAATCTTATGTATAAGGTGACCTTTGGCCCATGGTATAATCCATGGTGTCTTTTTTCATGTTTCCTAATCACTAAAACTTAAAAACTTCTTGAGAATTCTACTACAACACTTATTCTAGACCAAATTATTCAAAAATTCAAATTTGAGAAAATGACAGGAAAATTGCTAATTTGAATTTATAACCTATCCTAACACTCCTAACCACTTGGAAAGCATTCCAAGGTGCATGAAATGACTCCTAACATATTTTTAAACATATTAATATTGAAAATTGATACACAATACTAATTAAACTAAAATTTCTTAAACAAACATCAAATTGAGTCATCCAAGAAGGATGCTCTTGCATCATAGAATTAGAACCAGGCTTCTTATTTATGTGTGGTAGCCAATCCCAGGTCCAAGAAAAGGGATGTATAATTTTAAATAGTAGGTAGTAATTATCTTGCCTCATATTTTCAAATTTTATGAGAGTTTTATGATCCTACTTCAGCTCTAAAGGTGCAAGGAAAAAAGTTAAGAACGACCCAAAAACTATTCTCAATCAACACAAGTGCAAGAAGGTACCTATTTTAATAAGGTACAAAAAATAGTTTGTGCTTAAACATTTAATATTATTGATCATATGAAGAAAACAAATATTAATATACCCATGTGGGAGTATTTATCCATCTAGGACATAAGGACATATTATAAGCAACTTTGTATAAAATTAGTCTTTCAGAGAGGTCATCAAAGGAATGACCAAAGGTAGTGTTCACATATACCCCTCAACCAAAATATGGCCAATTAACAAAGGTGTGAAAGCTCCACCATTTTATGTTACCTTGATCATTGGTTGTCATTTAGTGCATAATTGTATGATAGATTCAGGGGCTAGTAGCTCAATGATGCCAAAGTTGATAGCAGACAAGTTAGGTTTGGAATATGAGCCACTCTCTAAAGGATTAGTATAGTTGGATGGAACAAACATTAATAATATTGGTGTCATAAAGGGTTTGGACCTCACTTTACATGTTTGTCTTAACATTTACATTCCTTAAGATGTTTGCAAAATTGATATCCCTCTATACTTTGATTTGTGCCTTTCTAGGGTCTTTACTACCAAGATTGGAAGATACCTATCATATGATTAATCTCACATTATATTTAAAACTGGGTATGGATCTAAGGTCATAATTAGATCTGAGTCAATTACTAAGAACCATATTGAACCTTACGTGCCAAATGCCATAAATTCTATAAATACTAATTATACACTCTTTGACCAAGAATACCTTCTTACTGATCTAGAACCAAGTACACCCCTTAAAGGCACAACTAATTTGATGTTGGATGAATGGGGAACTAAAAATTATGAGTTTGATCCATACAAATTCATAGAGGAAGTAAACATGGGTACATATATTATTCATGAAGAAAGTGATGAACTTTCTGAAGTGGGCTCTAATAATTCTTTATAAGGGGTTAGCTTAGGAAGTTGTCTATTGCATGAGGAATATGATGATGTTATAGACTTGATGAAGCACATTATACATGATGAGGATATAGTTTTAGTATCCAAAGAAGAGAAAGGATATTTAGATGACATGTGAAAGCAATACTATGCCATAATGCAAAAGTTTAAAGAGGTCAGTGGCCTGCACTTCCTCAAAATAAAAATGGACATGTTGCTGAGGTCATTGATAGTCCTAATGAGCATGGAGAAGATCATTAAGCCCTTATAAATAAATTTATGACCATAAGAGATCATGATCATGTCAAGGTAGATGTTGGTAAACTGAATGATTAACATGAACACCAAATTGATTATGATCAATTTGTAGTTGTGTTTAACAAACAAGATGTAGAGTTTGATGGCCCTAAACAATTATTTAGTCATACTTAAAAAGGATTTTAGGTTGTGAATAGCTTAAAAAATCTTAAGAATTAGATTATAGAGTGTCAAGAAGACACAAAAAAAGTTGGGCAATTTCTAGTAGTAAATGAGATTTAGTAAAGTCTAAATGAATCATTCAAAATATAATTATATGACCTACACTAGCTAGCTAAGGGTGAATATGTAGTGAACGTTTTCATCAAACAAGGATCTTATGATCATGTAACCACCCAAGCTAATAAATCCTTCTATATTGGTAAGCTACATGATCAACCTAATAAGAAAGTTTTCATTGAAAAACACTTATCCTATGTTGGTTTATTCCCATGGAACAATAAGGATTCCATAGGTACTTACTTTGACCCTGTTTAAAACTCAAATATATGATCTATCACCTCAAACATGCTTTTAGGAATTGTACATAGTATATTAGGTCTTTGTTTTCCCTAAGTGCTTAGGCACAAGTTTATTTATTCACTTTTGTTGTTGTCCATCCTCTAAGTGTCTTATGACACATGCGCGTGTTTCAATGTTTTCCTCAAATTTTAGCTTGTTTCTAAGGTTGTTATCAAGTTCAAAGTGTAGTATCAAGATGAGAAGGTTGTAGTAGGGTTGCATTATCAGAATCATACTTTTTGGATGATTATATGACTCCTTTCCCAATGGATGCATAAGGATACTAGTTTAAAGTGCTTAGCAAGCAAGCACCACCTGGGGGTAACCAAGAGTGTTGACCATTTTTGGTCACCATGGAGGAAAAACTTTCAACTCTAAGTTGTAGGTGCATAGTTTTAGGTTTTTAGAATTTTGATAAGTTCATGAAGTTGGTACAAGTCAGAGATTATTACGAAGAATCATCAAAACTTTTGTTCTTAAAGTGGATGCTAAAGATAAATTGTTTAAGTAAAAATGCCAAACAATAGAAGTTGTGAAGGAAAGATTTCAACACTCAGTCAATTCTTTAAAACTTACCCACAACCATGTGTTGCGTTTCCACTCAAAATGAATTAACTATTTTTATTAAAAAATTATCCAACATGTCAAGAAATCTCTTTGACATTTAGCCATTTTAGGTTTTTTTTATGATAGTTTTGAGGAGTACAATGTTAAATTTGATGGGCTCTTGGTGATGTCTTGATGGCTTCCTAGGTTATTAGTCATAATAGGGCTTCATTCCAATCATCCTAGTGCCACATGGTAGTCATACATAGGTCTCGATGGCTCTAACCCATTATTGAAATCATTTCAACACTTAGTTAATTCTTCAACTTTGCCTAGTTCCACGTGTCATATCTTAATAGTCATTGGCCTATTCCAAAATGTTTTAAAGACTGAGTCAAATTTCTTAGAAATTTCTAGGTGGATCTTCACATCAACAAAGTTCTGGGCAAGCAAGATGCTTCTACATGTCATAATCCCACCACTTCACTCTCTTAAATATTTTTGTACAACCCAAAGAGATATCAGATCCCTAGGCTAATGGATGAATAGGATGACATTGCATGGCATAATCCCATAGCTTCGTAGTCATGTGACATTCCATGTAGCTTGTATCAATTTTTTAGAGCATGGATAAGTAATATGGAACCATGTGATGTAATACTGGTACTCCATAGCCTCATAATGGCTAATACAAGTAGAATATGCATCTATACAATAGATTAGTAGGATAATGTCACATGGTAAAATGTTACTTCAATGTAGGATGAACAGTCTAGGTAGGTAGTTAGAACAATGAAAGAGCGAGAAGCAACCATGTGGTATGCTCCTCATTTGATCAAAAGGACATGTTGGTTGTGTATCCAATAAGGTAATGGATTAAATTTGATGGCCCATCTGATCATCAAAACTACCAAAAGCTTAGAATGAGCTTGATGGCAACACGTGAATAAAACCTATCATTAAAGGGTTCATCGTCATCTAATTAGCATTGACTGAGGTTAAATTTGATGGCCCATTTTGCCTATGTAGATATCAAATTCATGAGTAGGTTATGTAACTAATTTAATTCACATAATAATTCATTGAAAGATAACCTCAACTAGGAAATGAGCAAAAAAGTGGTGGAATTCAATGGAATCTATCCTAAATCATCATAGGAAGGAACACATGAAAACAAAAATCAAGTTTGAGCATAAAGGATAAATGTAGGATTAGGGGGGTGTGGAAGGTAGTTACACAGGCATGGCCATGTCGATCCAGAGGAAATTATCACTCACTCTAACTGACCTCTCTAGTCATGATTTGAATTTATAACTACCCTATTAGTAGATAAAGCCAATTCAAGCCTCAAGCTCTAGATATTTTGCCTATATAAGCAGGCAAATGTTTCATGGAAATCACCCTCAAAGTTTCTATGGTGAATCCCTACAAAACTTGATACTTGTTTAGTGCCTATGAAATAAATTCAAGTTGAGTTATGCTTTCTTCATCTTGAATTCAATGTTTTTAATATAGATTATTGATGAATGTTAGTGATAATTATTTTACTTCCTTGCATTTGTTTACTTCATTCATTCTTCCATATGAGTTAGTCATCTTTATGCAGGTCATATGATGTGTGTCAAATGGGTTTTCTTAGTTCTATTATAGAAATGTCATTAGTGTCTTCTCTTAGACCTATTGATTAATCACCTTGGCTATTGTATTAGACATAACCTTCATATCGAAACATTTATCTAGGAAGGGCTATTTTGGACTTTTAGAACCATTTTTAATCTTGTTATTTCATAGTGTAATCATAGGCAAGTGGAAGAAACTACATTTGGTGTATAACCTCCATGTTTTCTTTTTATTTTTATCTTTTTTTTGCCCCCCATTTTCCTTGCAATGTCGGTAAATTTAATAGTATTTATGGTGAAGCATCAAGGGATCTATCCCTATCTATATATTTACCTCAACAATTAGGCCACCCACAACCTATAGGTTTTTCCATGCTATCACATAAATGAGGAGGGTGTGAACGACCTCCTCAAGGGCACAAATTTAGGTTCATAATAGTAACCTATAACATGCATCATAAAAATGATATGGCTAATATGAATAGTATTAGTTTTGCATGATTCATTCATTAGTTTTAACCCATCATCTATACTAAACATAGGTTCAATAGATTCATCATGAAAATTTTCATCATTGCATTGCTTGAAATCTCATTCTTTAGAAATTTTATTGCATAAATTATAATTATCATCATATTTATATTTTAAAGAAGGAAAGGAATAGATTCATCACACTTATTTTCAATATAAGCATAATGTAAATGATAATAAGTAGAATCACATTACATTTAAAGATAAGAAGGAACAATAACACATTTCATTTATATATAACAAGGATAAACACCACATTTAATTTGAAGAGAAGAAGGAATACTATCACATTTAATTTATAGAGAATAAATAGAAACATCACATTTCATTTCAAGAGTAGAAGGGATAATAACATAATTTTTTTTGTAATAACATCTATTTTCATTTTAAGAGAATAATAAATAACACCATGTTTCACTTTAAGATAAGAACTAATATCACATTTTAGTTATGAAATTGGAATATCAATATTTTTCCTATCACAAGAAGCATCATTGCATTTAGAAACATGATGTAAATTCGTAGTATTATGATATAGAACTTATGTAACATAAATCTATTTATATATCTTATGTTCACTAAGTAGAATGCTAGATATCTCAAAAATTCATTATGCAATTTATTATTGCTTTCCTCTTGTTCTAGTGTTTGATTATCAATAGTGTGTATAGAAAGAGTATGATAATTGGTTTCAACATTATTTTATTCTTCTACTTATATAGATGCATCATTAATAAACTAATACTATTCATAATAATAATCATGATCATATTCATTTCATTCACAATCATATTCTTCATCTACATATGTGGCATTATTAATCATACAAGTATGACCATTGGTCCATTCATTAGTATAGATATAAGGCATGTCATGGGTAGAAAATATTAAATCGATAGGTTGAGGGATTTTAAGGGTTTTATAGTGGCCATTCATTTTTAATTTACCAACCTCTAACATAAAAATAAGCACAAGCACAAAGCCTACACATAATATGAAATCAAATACATAAATATAGGATTTATAGAAATGGAAACCCTAGGCTCAAGGTCACTTATGAAGGAAAAATAAGAAATTAGATATGAGGATTGGATTTAAATAAATGAATCTAAAGTCATGATGATAGAAAGAAGGAAACCTAAGTGAACCAAGGGTTTTCCAAGCTTCTAGACAAAAATTTAGGTGCACCAATATGTTTTACCCTTTTTTAAAAATCTAAACAAGTATAAAACTTTGAATATTCAAATTGAAAAATGTACATAAAAAATCACAGAACACTAAATGCTACATATAATTATTGCACATGTTAAATATATAAATGATTAAGCATCTATGGGATAATAAGTACTTATCTTGTTATAACTCAATTTTGGTTTTTTGGTTTTGTTACAATCATCCAAATGCCTATAGAGTTATGAAGTCATATACTTCTAATGGACTTGTCTGAGGTGGCTAAGTTGATATATTTTTGTTTAGGCCTATGCACATATGTCTATATATGTATTTTATATATTTTAACACCCTTAGACATATGTAGATAATCATGTATTCTCTCTCATTTTTTCAAACCCTAGTCATGTAGTTTTTATCAAGATGACCTACAAAATGGTTAGGGGATTGGGTTGGATTGATCTCAATAATTTACAATAATTTGAAGATGGCTCAAACCACATGCAATTATCTCTTTAATGTGAGTGTGTAAAAAATCATGTAGATGCAATTCTAAGTGTTTTTTTTCTTAGGCCCTCTTTTGGTACAAGCATGCAAAATATATATCAACCTTTAGAAAGTTTATATTTTGAAATAAACATTGATCTAAGAGTAGTATGCAGTTTGTATATAATTTGATAATAATGAATACTTGTCCCTAAGTGCTTCCAAGGGGATTTATATATATAGGGTCCTCAATTTTGAATTGGGGAACTAAGGCATGCAAAACCCTATCAAAGAGTGACCAAACATGTAAGATAAATATAACCAAAGGGAAATGTGCCTAAACCAGACCTGAAAATGTTTTTGGGATGTTTTTGAAATTTATAAACACTTACATTAGAAAAATTCATTTGTGAACTTCGGAGTCGTTCAAAAGTCAAGGAAAACTCAATGATAAGTAAAATAAGACCAAAAATACCTATGAGAAAGCAAATGAATTTGTAAATAATAAAACAAAGTATTACATAGACAAGTAAAGCTAATAAGAAGATGAGAGCAAGATAAATGTGCCAATAAGTTCCATATTCGCAACTGAAGATCTATCTATGTAAAGTCATATGAAAGTATTATATAAACAAGACATGTGTACTAAATTTAGGTGTCTACAAAATGCTGAAATTTTAACATTGCATTTCATAGTATAAATAAAGATAAGAAAGAATACACATTACACATAGTAATAACACATATCCACACAAAGAAATAATGGTACACAAAGTCTTGAAAATATATTTGTATTTCTTTAGATATAAACAAGAATTATTATTTATATCTTTTTTTAAAAACCAAAATTTATTGAAAAGTCCCTTATGAATTTCACTCTTATTTATTCTGAATAGGAGGACATAACTAATTTGCAACAAACTTTGTAGGATAAATCTCCTATTTTTACATTGAATTTTCACATTTTTCACATTTTAAGGTGAATTAAGTAATACATTTTCAATGAAATAATATTAAAAAAAGTGCAACAAAGAAAATAGGAAAATTCAAGAATGTCCACTTAGAAGAGATTTTTTGCTTTATAGGTCCTTCTTCTAAATGTCTATGCAACAACACATTGATCTCCATATTGAGACACATTCAATCTAATATACTTGAATTTAGTCACAATAGTGACTATTTCTTCACTCTATGGAATGAAAATGTTTGGAATGTACACTAGTCATGTTTCCATGACATTGACCATCTCATCAATCTATTTGAAGAAATTGGAAAATTTACTGTCAATTTCATAAAGGGAATTGTGAATGTCACTTAGTATATTCATTATTTTTATGTTAAAATTGTGGGCCCCAAACTTTTTTTTAAACCAATTTTTTAAATTGATTTTTTATCTTGGTGGTTGTGTATGGATCTAAGTATAGTGTATGCAGCTTACATATTGAAGCCTCACAAAGGTCACATTTATAATTAGTATTTGCACATAATGCATAAACCAGTGAAGTCACATTAGACCCAATAATTTATTAAGTGGATTGAATATTCTAATGGGTCTACTACCACATGAGATTATCATATGGACATCAAGGGATCCTTCACTATATTTAAATTTACAATAGATCCATGACTTAGAAAAAAATCCTCGTGGCACATATAATGATCTCATATAATTCATGGAGTTTATGAGTTTATGGAGGTTATAGGTTTCACAGTCATAACTTATTCACAAAGATCATAGTTAAACTCAACATGGAATCCATAGTCCTTAGATAAATGCTTGATAATTATTAAAGTGGATTTAAATACTCCATAGGTATGTGAACTAATGGGGGCCTTATTATTCATAAAGTGTTAGGATTGTGGAGCTAAAAGCTTCACTGATGCAAACAGGAGAGGAGGTTGCTGAAGGTTGCTGAGTTGCAGAAGAAGTTGGGGTCGGTCTGATCAGCCGACGTCGGCGGGATAGCACAGAGAAGCAACCGACGTCGGTCATATATCGGCCGACGTCGGTCACCTCCAGGCGGACAGGGACCGACGTCGGTCGCCTGTGTAATTCGACTGCGAGTTAATTACGGGCAGTGAACTAACGAACCAAGAGTTTGCATGATGAGTGCTAATTTTAGACTCATAGCTGCGGATCTAATTATTGTAATTAGATGTCTAATCATTGTTTGGATGAGATCTATATAATAGACTCATGGTTGTATTGGAAAAGTGTGCTAGGGAGTAAGAGAGCATAATTATAAGCTCCTTCTGTGTGTGAGGTAGAGCTATGGTGCGTTCCTCCTAGTGCCACAGTACCAGGTGTGTTGGTGCTGGATTGGAGAGCCAGCTGGGTTCTTCAAGAGTGTAGGATCTTGGTCACAGGTGCATGGCCTATATAGGAGATCTACATGGTAAGTAAGATCATTGATCTGCAGGTGTATGTGTGTGCAAGGTCGAGGTTCACAGGTGATTAGAACCATTGCTTGATTTGCAGGTGTGCAAGGTCATACAGACAGCAACACAACAGAGAGCAGTATCAGGCATGATCTACTTGGAGTACAGGTGTGTACTCGGATAGAGCAAGAGGAAGGCAAGGGAGTTCCTTCCATAAGTATGGTCTGTTGAATTGCAGGTTGTTGCAGATTCATGGGAGATCTACTTGAAGTACCTTGAGTACTTGTGGAGCACGTGGAGTGCTTGTGGAGTGCGTGGAGCACTTGTGGTGTGCGTGGAGCACGGGAGGTGAACACCAACTCTGTATTTGAGTTGGGTGTTGGGACCTGTGAGAGGGAGAGCTTTGGGGAGAAGAATTACTGTTCACTTGAGGCGTGGGAAACCTCTGTAAGGTGGTGGAGAAGAAGTGGCATCTTCTTTATTGTATTCTTTTCTGTATAAAGTGTTAATACAATTTGGTATTGTCTCTCATATGCTGTGTTATTCTGAATTCTAGTTACTTGGTGAATCTGGTTAATTTCCACATATTAAGTTGCTTGGTATTAGTAATCAAACTGTGTGCTTCCGGTGTACATCCTCCCAACAAGTGGTATCAGAGCCTTGGTTGTAGGTTCTTGAGCTTGATACCAACAAGTGGTATCTGAGCTGAGGTTGGAGGAAGCAGGTTTTGTGTTTGGTTACAGGTCACTCTCAGGGGTTTCTGATCGAGTGGGAGTAGAGCAACTGCAGATCAAAGTAAGCTAAGAATGGAGAAGTTGAAAAGCACAGATGGTCACTCACGGTCCTATGGAAAGAAAGAGCAGGTAAAAGATTATTGTTGGTTGGTAACAGATCAACATGAAGAAACTGAAGATACAGATGTAGCAGGTGTTGTTGCACAGGATGTGTTTGCAGGTTTCTTGGATAAAGTTGAATCTTGGATAAAAGATTCGGTTGCCTCTTTCCATGCAGTTCCAGGTAGAGGAGCTGGTGAGCCTTGCCAAAGATTTGGCAAAGGGGAAGTGAAGCTGAAATTGCAGGCAGCCAACACACAGGTGTTGATGAAGGTCATGCAGGTCCCAGGTTTGGAGATATGGCTAATTTCTTCAGAAAGATTGGGTGATGAGAGATGCACAAGAACTCTCACAGCGGATGCACTTGAATTAACTGGTGGTAAGAAAACAGGTATCCTTTATCTACTTGTTTATATTACTGATTCTTCTTTTGTTGCGGAGACGTGGCTTCGTAGGCTTGGTCACATGAGCAGGAAGGAGATGCATGTTCTTAAGCGGAAGACAGATATATTTGACAGGCTTAAGAACTGGAAAGCCTTGGTGTTTATGGAGGAGATGGCGGACAGAACCCAGTGGATGTGGCTGGATACTTCTGAGCAGGGCAGTTTGGACATGGATTTTGACTCAAAGAAGCTCGCGGGTAAAAAGTCATCACTCACAGGCGAACACAGACACCGATGTCGGTCAGGAGGAACCGGTGTCGAACAGATAGGTGCCGATGTCGGTCATGTGCAGACCGAAGTCGGCGATGTCGGGCAGGGTAAGACCGACGTCGGTCAAGGGACCGACGTCGGCAGTATTTAAGACTGATGTCGGTTAGGAGAACCGACGTCGGCAGAAGGGACACCAGCGCAGGCAGGTTGGTAGTCAGGTACAGACGCATGGAACCGACGTCGGTCGGATGCAGACTGTGGAGTGACCGAGGTCGGTCACTGTAACGAATTTTGGGTGGACAGCAAGCTGTCAAGGAGTCTCAAACACCCATACGGAGGACTGAAGGCGTAAGTAGGCCCTCAAATTCATTGTTCCTCTTCTTCATACTTGTTGCTGATTGTATAGCAGGAAGGATCCAGGAAACAGGTGTGAGCTTGGCATGGATGAGGATGTGATTCCTTGGAGGAGAACCAGACAGGTGTGTTTTGGTAGAGATGCCAGCAGGTATGAAAGCACAGATACGAATGGATACCTTAGTAGAAGAATGGAGAGAACGGATACGTGAGACGAAAGATCAGGTATATGGTCTTGTGGAGCTGCAGGACAGTGGTACAGGTTTTGACAGGTGGAGGACGGAGCATGGCTTCAGTCAATGTCAGGGTAACTACTGTGATTTGGCTTACCAGGGGGATGATGAGTCGCGACATCATTCTGTTGCTGTATGTGGATAGTATGCTAGCTAGCAGGGGTGTACATACAGGGTTTTGCTAAGCTAAGGGTAAGATTAGTTCAGTGGCATGTCATGAGGAGTTTGGAGCAGCGGAATTCTTTGGCATGGGAGGCATGGAGATCACAGGTTGATTTTGTCTCGAGTGGGAGCTGATGTGAATCAGGTGTTGGCGAGGTTCGGGATGCAGAGCCGGAGCACACTAAGGGCTGGACAGGTACAGTGTCTGAAATCACATGAGGTCTGGTATAGACCTGAGTATTCCCATGCAGTGGGAGCTGTCAGAGAGTTAGGAGCCAATTCGGGGAAGTGGATTCTCAGGTTTTTTGAGAGGGACCGGCAACAGGTGTTGCTATGCAGGGTCAGGACTTCAATACAGGTGTTGTAGGTTCGGATGTGGCAGGTACTCAGATGACAGGTGGTACATCACAGGTTGTGTGGTGGGTTGTCTTCAGGTGGGAGCTTGAAGAGGGATACAAACCAGGAAATAGATTAGACGGAGTACAGGTACAGGTACAGTGTAGCTGTTTATCTCCAAGTGGGAGATTGTTAGGATTGTGGAGCTAAAAGCTTCACTGATGCAAACAGGAGAGGAGGTTGCTGAAGGTTGCTGAGTTGCAGAAGAAGTTGGGGTCGGTCTGATCAGCCGACGTCGGCGGGATAGCACAGAGAAGCAACTGACGTCGGTCATATATCGGCCGACGTCGGTCACCTCCAGGCGGACAGGGACCGACGTCGGTCGCCTGTGTAGTTCGACTGCGAGTTAATTACGGGCAGTGAACTAACGAACCAAGAGTTTGCATGATGAGTGCTAATTTTAGACTCATAGCTGCGGATCTAATTATTGTAATTAGATGTCTAATCATTGTTTGGATGAGATCTATATAATAGACTCATGGTTGTATTGGAAAAGTGTGCTAGGGAGTAAGAGAGCATAATTATAAGCTCCTTCTGTGTGTGAGGTAGAGCTATGGTGCGTTCCTCCTAGTGCCACAGTACCAGGTGTGTTGGTGCTGGATTGGAGAGCCAGCTGGGTTCTTCAAGAGTGTAGGATCTTGGTCACAGGTGCATGGCCTATATAGGAGATCTACATGGTAAGTAAGATCGTTGATCTGTAGGTGTATGTGTGTGCAAGGTCGAGGTTCACAGGTGATTAGAACCATTGCTTGATTTGCAGGTGTGCAAGGTCATACAGACAGCAACACAACAGAGAGCAGTATCAGGCATGATCTACTTGGAGTACAGGTGTGTACTCGGATAGAGCAAGAGGAAGGCAAGGGAGTTCCTTCCATAAGTATGGTCTGTTGAATTGCAGGTTGTTGCAGATTCATGGGAGATCTACTTGAAGTACCTTGAGTACTTGTGGAGCACGTGGAGTGCTTGTGGAGTGCGTGGAGCACTTGTGGTGTGCGTGGAGCACGGGAGGTGAACACCAACTCTGTATTTGAGTTGGGTGTTGGGACCTGTGAGAGGGAGAGCTTTTGGGAGAAGAATTACTATTCACTTGAGGCGTGGGAAACCTCTGTAAGGTGGTGGAGAAGAAGTGGCATCTTCTTTATTGTATTCTTTTCTGTATAAAGTGTTAATACAATTTGGTATTGTCTCTCATATGCTGTGTTATTCTGAATTCTAGTTACTTGGTGAATCTGGTTAATTTTCGCATATTAAGTTGCTTGGTATTAGTAATCAAACTGTGTGCTTCCGGTGTACATCCTCCCAACATAAAGTTGGACATGTGACCAATTATTTTTTTAACTTAATATAGTCAACATGTCTATGAATGATGAAGATATAATGGGAATAGATTTGATCCCTTTATACAGATACCTTGAGATTGTGACACATGTCACAATCCTATCAATCTCTATGGAAACAACTTTAAAATCTTATCATAGTAATGGTAAATGACATAGAAATATATAAGAAACCATAATTTTTACAAGAAGACACTAAATGGGGCATTATTGGTATCATTGGAAAGATATTGATGAGATATTTTAGTTAGTTGTGGCCATAAGTTCATTAAAACAATGCATGTGGTCATTGTTCTAAAAAAATATGCAAGAAACATAGATAGTCTGTGAGAAAAATCAAGAAGGCCAACAAGTAGGAAAATGAAAAGATATTAAGTTGAGAGTTAAAGGATACTTTTCTTTTTGAAGAGATTATAAGGAGAGATAAAGGTGTAAATTTGATACATTTAAAAGAGAAGTCAACATAAATATAGAGATAATTTCAAAGAGTATATAAAGGGAGATCCTAGAAGTAAACTTGTAGAGTTTTCAACTAACAGAGATTCTAAATGTAAAGCCTAAAGAGGCCTAGGGAGATAGAGTAATGCGTAGAGAGTAAAATATTGTAGATGTTTTTAGGGATTATTATCATTTGATAAAATTATGTTGAGTGTTTTCTACTACGTGAATCTAGTTACATGGCTAAGTGCATCCCTTCATTAGGACCCCCTATCATGAACTAAATCAATTAGTATCATAGTAGTAAAAATGATTTTTATTGTAGGTGTGAGAGAAGGCTTGAAAGAAAATAAGAGCCATGTGAAAAATGTGATACTCATATTGAGTCATTTGAATTTTTGAAATATAAGATTGCACTAGAGTGAAGATTAGTTTGTTGCAGGTAAGAGATAAGTCCTACAAGAGGAGAGATTTGTGTAAAAGGGTGTGAGACTCCTATTGAGTTAGTAACAAGTAGTGAAAGATAAACTTGCATTTTTGAGAAGATAGATTTGTTATAGGTTGTGAAAGAGAAGCATGTGTGAATTAGTTTCAAGTTTTAAAATAAAATATTTCATTAATGAGAGATGACATGTTTGTTGCAGGTGTGGGAGAAGTCCTACAGATGTAAATAAAGTGAAAGAGACTCTCGTTTGTGTCTAATGCAAGTTTTGAAAAAGAATCCTTCTTAAATTAATTATAGGATGTGAAAGAGAATCATGTTTGTGAAAAATAAATTATGGCACACAAAAGTAGAAAAGCACCAAGAGTAAAAGACTTTATAAAGATATTGAAGGAAATATAAGCAATATTAGAAATAATGGAGAATGTACAAAGAGGAGAAGATGTTTCACGTATGAGTAAATAAGAATAATAAAAAATGATGATGGTTTTTTATCATTATAATAAAGGTCATATGCCTTAGATAAAATTCTAAGAATAAAATATGAGACCAACAGAGCTCAAGGTGAAGGACAAAGGTAAGCCCATTTGAAATGTTATTTTGTTTAATTGTAAATAAATCCCAGAGAATATCAAGAAATGGATATTTGAATTAGATAATTTATTTTAAGAGGATAATATTGGAGACCCCATAAGGGTAAAAATTGTAAGCAAAAGGATAAGTGGAAATATATTCATGTATTGGAGATATTTCCAAGAGTAGAGGAAAAGAAAATAAAAAATGAAGGGGAGAAGTTGGAAACATATGGTTTCCAAGTTGATGGGTCAGGTTGTGAACCCAATATCACAAGAATCTTGGTAGATTAAGCTCCATGTATTGGGACTTGAGAGAGAGGAGAAGAATAATTCGTTGAGAGGAAATAGGACATGGAAGTTTTCATATGATAAAATCAAATATATTCTGATAAATTATAAAGAGAAGTATATGAGTGAAGAGAGGATGATTTATTGGAAAGATATATGAGAGTGATGTTTCCATATGAGAATTCCTAAGTCTGTTTTAGGAAATATAAAAGAGAATAAAAGGGTTATGTAGTCCACAGAGGAAAAAATATTCATGAAAGAGGATGTGGAGGTGATAAATTATTCCCCAAAATTAGGATACCCATTATTATATGATGGGAAAAAGTTTGGGTTATTCTATAAGTGGGAAGAAGATGAATTATCCTTGGATGATACATGTAATGAATTTTTTATTTCTTCGTTATATGGAATAAAGTTTGAGGACAACAAATAAGAGTTTCAAGTTTCCATAAGGAAGAAATGGAGGTGGAGGAAGTGCAATTTAATGCACAAAAGGAGATTATTATTGACTACCATCCATATAAATAAAAATAAAATCAAGTGAACAGTAAAGAGAGAAAAACCATGGAATTTGTTAAAAATGGGCATTTTGTATTCCATCATGAGAGTGAAATATATGAGTAGAATGTGTGCAATAAAAAATAATTGTAAAATATGTCTTTCAAGCATGGAGAAGATCTGCAAGGAGTGTATGTGATAA
This sequence comes from Torreya grandis, assembly GCA_037957365.1. NCBI lineage: Eukaryota > Viridiplantae > Streptophyta > Pinopsida > Cupressales > Taxaceae > Torreya > Torreya grandis. The sequence goes on from JARHVA010000315.1 coordinate 2,586,590, forward strand.
ATATTGACTCCATTAAATTTTTTGATATATGTATAAGTATACAAATGAAGGAGATAAAAAAGAGAGTACAAAATACGGTTCAATCTAGCATGCTCATATGTATGAGATAAAACAAGAAGAAGTGGAACAAGAGTGATTTGATTTTCAACATTTAGGTGTGGGAGATAAGACTCTCACAATAGAAATGGGAAGGATTTGGAGAAATGAAATATGTCACTCGTGACATAGAAGTAAAGAGGGAAAAGGAGAAAGAAGGAAAATTTAATCAACTTAGAGATGATGCAAATAGGATAAGTTGTGAAAAATATAAAGAGAAGTTGTCATAAGGTCATTCAACCAACATTTAGAGGAATAGACAAAATGATAAAATTTTAAGGAGCCCAAGCTTGGTGAAAATCAAGCAAATAGTGTGAAAATGGAGGAAAATCCTATTAGGACTATTAAGTCTGATGTTTTTAAACTAACTTATGACTATAATTAGTGTGAAAGTGAAAATATGGATAGAAAGGAGGTATTTAAAGAGGCCTTCCAAGGTGAAGAGGTGAAGCTAGACTTGCAAAATTATACACTCCTGAAAGAATGTGAGGAGTATTAGTTGATTCATACATCATCAAAAACATATAAGTAGAGAAATAAGAATAATATTTTAAGACTCTCAAAAATTAGTAAGACACAAGAAAGATGGTGGTAGTAAGGAGAAGAGCATCGGAAGAGATGGAAGCCATGTTAAAAGAGGAACTACTATTAGAGAATAATGGAAGATCGAAAAACACAATAAAAGTTTGGTGTAGATTATATTTATGGATTATATATCACCTAGTATCATACAATTGGCAAATTCAAACTTTGGTTGTTCCTCATAGTTTTGGACCTTTCCCACTTTTTCAAGTCTTTCATATGTTCTACCTTTTACCTTTGCCATATATATCTTAGTTTTATTAGTCTTATGTTGATGACCCAGGCCTTCTGTCTTACCCATAATTCTTAAAATGTATTTACCTTCCATCCCTAAAAGTTTTGAACCCGTACTTACTTTCTTACTCCCTAGACATTAACGTCTTGGATAGACACTAGAAACAACATTAATGTCCTGACCTGACATAAATTTTTAGTGCCTAAAATTTATACAATTTGAAAATTAAACGTATCCTAATGGTTGACCTAAGTTCTTTAATGTGAGTTATTATGCCTAAGGGATTGATATAAATAAAATATCAACCCTCATTCATTACTTACCTAACAACACCTAACAAAAATAACAAAGAGACCAATACAACTTATGATAAACATTCTATCAAAATTTTAATAAAAAAAAATTCTCTATTTACATACTAGTCATAGGTAAAACACATCTATAGGTCTGAAGTACTAAAAGAGGAGCCCAAAAGTCTAATTTTTTAAGTTATAAGTTAGGTCATTATTGTACTTTCATTTTACATATTGCATGATTCACACACATGACAATAAATGGGGGAAAACTAAATGAGTTTAAGGCCCTCTTGTAGAGTATTGGATATGTAAGAAACACCCTCTTGGGGTTAGCTCAATACCATGTGCCCACTAACCCATTTCCCCCCAAAGTCACTATGAAGATGAAGAACTAAGGTTTTGAAAATTCATGAGGAGTGACAGTCCATGATCTAGATCTAAATACATAGAGTGAAGGCAAAGTCATACCCAAAAGCATCTAGGTGGTTGCATCCCTTTTCAGTAGGTATTTTATATAGAACACTTATGTCAAACCCAAACATTAGCATCGATGCAACCATCCCACATTGACTTTAGTGTCTAGAGCTCTAAAAGTATTAGATCTATAATTTGATGATAATTCCAGAATCATCTCCCAACCTAATTTCTATCTATTTAAGATAAAACGTTGTGTTAGCATCAAAACTAGATAATTATATTACTTCTTTGTCATTTATATACATAGCATAGTTATACTTTTTATATTTAACCTATACTCAACACAATAAATTTAATGTATGCTTATATCTAAATTTAACATTTAATTAGTCTGTTATAGATCTAATTATCACCCTTGTACATAGTTATTTCTATATTCTTAACCCTATTATACCATTAGGATAAGGAAATCTTCCTTATCCATTTTAGGATTCAACATTTGGTGAACCCAATCTTTGAACATATTTTCTACTCAAGCATACCCTATAGGATGCTTATTACTTGATTTGTCCTAATATTTATTTACTTCATATCTTTTATCTTAGATAATATTTATTAATTTGATGACTACGATTATGAAAATATCCAAATTTCTATAAAATAAGGGGTAAATATTGATTACTCTTGTATCCTTCCAACCACTAAAACTTCTAACCTAAAATCCTTGAATGGTGGTAACTGCTATCCCTTTAATCAGGTCTATGCTCCCACTATTTCAAGAGATACGGGAGATCTATTAACAAATATAAAGAGCCTTTTCCCATACTTCCTAGACAACCATCATATGATTTTGATCTTCAATACTTACAAAAGTATGGATACAAAAGCCAAAGATTGGAAAAACATGAGCACATTATAGTACAACCTATTATTCCTAAAAACAATATATCTAAAAAAGGGTTAAGATTTTCAAAAAATTCCATGAGACCATAGAAATGAAAGTCATCTAAGTATGCTATTCATGTACATTTTACCACACAAGTGGGTACTTATGACCAATATGATCTTTCTTAGATTGTCAAAAATTTAGGCAAATACATCAAAGAATTATGAATGATTTACAAATAACTTACAAGGGGACATGTCTTCAAGCAAATTAATTCACACCTCCATAATTCATACATTCCCAAATAATATTTCCCTTGTAAAAAAATATAGTTCCCTCATACATTTATTATAATCAAATTATATACCAAAAGAGGGACCTCAACTTAAGTTTGTTCAAGATCAAATTGTCAAACCAAAAGTATCAAAGTTCAAAGATCCCATACCACTACCAAAATATCCTAAAGTTAGTGATCATGAACTTGCACTTGTTATACATAAGGATGATAATAGTCATATGCCTTATTCAAAAAAGGTGGAGGGTTTCAACCAATGATAACACCTATGACAAATACCTCTATTCCCATGGAATATATTATGTCTATAATGACCACTATTGGGGATCTTAAAAATTAGGTTTATATACTTCAAATGCAAATGGATCTCCATAATAATAATACACATATAACCTAATTCAATAATCAACATCTTGAAAAATGTATAATTGAATATCCTTATCCATAAGATTTTGAATTAATAGATTTACCTCTATTTTTGAGACACAAGGATCCATTCGACCACATAATTAACTATGTACATTATTTTGGCCAATGTGTACATGATGACAAACTATTTCTCCAGGTTTTCCATATGAGTATTGCCAATGAGGCTCAAAATTGGTTCTATAATTTACCAAATGGTTATTTAAACACTCTCTTACAATTGGAAGATGCATTTTTCATGGATTTTAATATTTACAAGGCATCAAGCCTTACATTAGTATATTTTCACAATTTCAAACAATGTGATGGTGAATTCCTTCAAGATTATACTATTCGATTCAAAATTATATCCTATGAGCTAGCATTTAAACCATCAGAGTTAGAATTACAATTTATCTGTAGTAGAGACCTTCTTTCCCAATTTAATGAAAGAGCATTTCATAAACAATATGTGTCATTTACCCATTTATATAATGATGTGCATCAATATGGTTCCTTTATAATTACTCATTGAAAATAACTTAACATATCTCCTTCCAAATATAAAAGTTTTATCCCTCACACAAAGCATGGAGATAACTTACCTAAAGAACATTATGAACAATAATGTGGTATTCCTAATATTTATATGAAAAATTTGCAAATACTACTTAATGTGGGGCCAATCCAAGGTCCATATTTTATGTAATAATCTCAAAATAAATAACACAAAAAGCATCCATGCCAACAAAACTTAACAATTACCTTATACATGGGTGGTGCTTATTTTTAGCATAACCATATTGATCCGACACAAGTAAAAACTACTTGTAATGTAAGATGCTTACAACAAATTGGATTCAATCTAATAAACTTACAAAACAAAGGAAGTTGGAAATAATCCTTGGGAAACATACTAATACCAATTTTTTGTGATCCTAAAGTAATTCAAACATGAGTTTTGGTTATGCCCACCACATATCCACATGCACTCACACAAAGAACTCTTTGGCTATATTAAATGGAAGAAAACATTGATACAAATTAGCAAGGTATTTTATTTCTTCACAAAGAAAAATTAATACATATTCCAAATGATAACATTAATTATTCTAATCCACATGAAAAATATGAGGAGGAACATACTATGTACCTTGTCAACCTATCCAATCATGATGCAAATAATGTAAAATATCCACCTTAGGATTGTTAAGCACCGAGTGAGAGAAATACCCATGAATATAAATTGGATGAGATAATAGAGTAATCTCCTAAAATATTCCGAAAATATCAAAAAAATAAATAACATTCAAAAATCTCAAAATATTTTTAGTACCTACATGTTCTACTAACTCCATGGCATATATGTGTTAGTTTCATGTTGATGAATGGCATAATTTATTACTCCTACATACACATGTGTATCACACTTATAATTAAGAATGATACAAGCATACACAAATACATGATCTATTTTAATTTTAGATGTTGGGCCTTCCCTCTACTCATGTCATGTAGATATTGGGGGAATACATTTATTTGATCTGGATACACATAGATTATATGATTTGATGATCATTCTACGTTATCATGTTTGAGATTACATATGTACTTACACATGCCTTTATCAATAATTATATCTTACATAAAGTACTTGATATGCTATACACTTGATATTTTTTATTAACACATTTGATCCATGGGATAATATGACATGTTTATGTTGATTTCTTATGCTTTACTTTATACACTTCCCTGAGTGTCTTGCCTTGTTATCATATTCCTTATTAGAACATTTGAATATGCTCCTTTGATTGTGGCCCCTATGCCTCTATATGATTTCATTGAAATTTGAATATTTCATACTTAATTTTATGGAAATTTGACTAAGTCATGTCCTTTTAATTGTGCAACATTTGAACATGCCTCTTGTTTGTGGTCTCCTTGGAATATTTCCTTTTGACTTGATTTTGAGTGCTCTTGTGTATGCAATTGATTTGTTTGTTGAGCTTGTAATATTATTATCTAGATGTTATGATCCTTATCATGCATATTAGGCCTTCATATGATCAAATTGGTTCTATGCGCTTCAATATTATATCTACCTAAACATGTTCCTTCTATATGCTACATGGTTACATTCATAGATTATATAGTTGTCTTATCCCATTAAGTTGAAGTAACTACTAGTTCTTATATTTTTCTCACATCAAATGGGGGCATATCATTGGGGGAATGTCATAGAGGCATGGTCTTCACACTTAACACAATTTATAAATTCAGTGGGGTATGCTTTGGAAGTATGTTCTCTACACTCATTTAGTATATCATACTTATATCAATTTTCAGATTCAGTGGGGGCATGATTTGGAATCATGTTCTCCACACTTATCTAAACTTGGAACAATTTATAGATTTAGTGGAGTAATGCTTTGGAATCATTTTCTCCACACTCATTTAGTCTATGGTACTTAATATCAATTTTCAAATTTATTAGGGGCATATTTTGATATCATGTTCTCCACACTTGTTCACATTTGACACAACTCTCAAATTTAGTAGTATTCAACATCTTCATATTATAGTGGGGGCATGTTTTGGAAACATGTTCTCCTCATTGGTACTTATATTAGTTTTCAAATTTCTCCATATATAGTGGGGAAATGCTTTGAAAACATTTTTTCTACACTTACACAATTATCTGGATTGGCCAAAGCACATAATTATACGAATCAGATTCATAGTTGTGGCATAGTTATATACATTGGTACCATTTTATACACCGATTTAACATGATACATATTTAATCTATATATTCTATGGAATATGCACCTAATATTACAAAATATATATCAATTTCAAATTTCAAAATTCTTTTATGGATTGATACCACATCACAGACTTTTTTTGTACTGATACCCCTTAGACTTTCATGGAATTTATTGAGCTAATATAATGTATTAATTGGTTTGATTTTTGGTATTGTTGAGGTGATAAAATCACTAAATCTTGTCAAGTTTTTAGTTTAGATTTGATTGTATCATTCAACCTGACCAGGTTATACATATCATTAGGTTGTACGGTTGAGATAATCTCAATTGTTAGATGGAAACTCACTTTTGCTCCAAGGTTGGGCACATGGGTATTCAAATATATATCTCTATTTATCTCTTCGTATATGTGTAATTTAAATATTTATCATTATTTATCCTAATTTTAGTTTCATAACTTTACAATGATACATCTTTTTCAAATCAACTTGCCAATAGGCAAGATAGTTACATTGACACACAAGTGTAATCTTAAACATTGATCTTTAAATTTTAATATATTTCAAGTAATTTAAACCTATATTATATGCATTGATTGTATATTGTAACATGATCTGGGTTATAGGTCAGTCACTAGCAAAGCATTCCAGTTGGCCATACACAAAGACAAAGTGTGTTATACACACCCATGTATGCATTCCTTACTTTTAAACTATAAATTTAATTACTATATTAAAAGGAGGGGTAAATGTAGATGATATTTATGAATTATATAACACCTCAATCTTATACACTTATAAATATCAGACCTTGGTTGTTCCTCTCAGTTTTGAACCTTTCCCAAAATTTCAAGTCTTGCATCTTCTCTACCTTATGCCCCTTGGTCTAACTAGTCTTATGTTGATGACCCTAGCCTTCTATCTTCCCTATAATTCTTAAAATGTAATTATATTTTATATCTACAAGTTTTGAATCTGTACCTATTTTTATAATCCATGGACATTAACATCTAGGATAAACACTAGCATTGACGTTAGTGTCCTAACCTAAGCTCAAGTGTCTAGTGTCTTAAAGTCATCTAATTTTAGATGAAATATATCCTAATGGTCAGATTATATGATTTAATGTGATTTATTAATCTAAATGGATTGATATAAATACAATATCAATCTTCATCCATTTCTGACCTAACAATACCTATAAAAAAGACCAAAGAAATGAAGGCAACTTATCAAAAACACTATAACAAGCATTTAATTGAAAAACTCTCCCTTATTTCCATACAAATCATAGGTATAACACATCTATAGGTCTGAAGTACTAAAGGAGTATGCCAAGAGATTTATTTTATAAGTTATAAGCTAGGTCAATCTTGTACTTACTTTACACATATTACATGATTCACACACAAGCCAACATGTAGGGGAAAAATATATGAGTCTGAGGCTCTATTATGGATTATTGGTTATGTAGGTAGTGCCTTATGATATCAAGGTCTTTGAGGTCATCTCAACATCATGTGCCCACTAACCTATTTTTTCTTGAGGTCACTATGAAGATGAGAAACTAGGGTTTTATAAATTCACAAGGAGCAACAATCCATGACCCAAATTTAAATGCACTAAAGCGAAGGTGAAGTCAAATTGAAAATCATCCAGGTGGTTGCATACATTTTTAATAGGTATTCATATAAAAATTCAAATTTGGTAACTTGAGTGTGGCTTATGACACCCAACCCATAGGCCCCTCTTGCTTGCTCTAATAACCCTTCTAGTCACCTTTTCATTGAATCCCAATCATCAGTAAGCTTTCAAGACCTCATTTAAACTTAGCCAGGACCCATTTTCCATGTTTATTCCATCCCCCTAGGTCTTGAACCTCTAGGAAAATAAATCCTAGGTTGGACTACAGTGTTGGAACCTAGGGTGTCCCCTTTTCAATGCTCCTGTCCAATCATATTTCAATCCTAGATTACTATTTTTCCTCGATTCCTCTTATTCATTATGTTGGCCTAGTGCGATTACATTTAACCCATGAAAAATATATCTATATAAAATCCCATTCAAATTTTATTTAGAAGGGTTGGTAATTATTTTTAAAAACAAGTAAGAATACAAGCAAGACCACTAAGTCAATCTTTCCTATTCTCTACATACATCCATCCAATTCAATTTATAGCTTATTTAAACCCTTAGACCAGTCTCAAGTCACCTCAAGCACACCTAATTTTAGCATCTATTATATTCTCATATCAAAATTTCACCAAAATACTTTAGAGGGAGAACTACATATGACTTGATCCCTCTTCAGAGTATTAGTATGTAAGCAATGTGCCCATACATGGTGTGTGAAGCACGTCCAGTGCATCTTACACACACTAACCCCTCCTCTTTTCTCAAAGTCCTATTTAAGCTTATTAAATACCTAGGATCAAAGATAAATCAGATCTATAAGGTTCTCTATCAATAATCAAGCTTCACAAATTCATAGGTAAGGTCATATAGAAGTGGCAAATAGAACCCAGAAAGCTCAAACCTTTGTGACTAGTTTGGATAACAATAGTAGGAGCAGGACAATAGTATCAGATCCTGAAGTGTCCTATTTTTGGTGGTCTTATTTTTTTATTGAATGAAATCTAGATCTAGGTTTCTAACACTGTCTCAATCTTGCATAGTCAATATCAACTTATATCTCATTCAGATCAACATAGTTCTAAGCTAAGTCATATTTCCCTTTACTCATTTGCTATTCTTAGAAAGTCTAAATAACAATTAGAATTAACAAATTAATAGGTTAATTATGGCATAATTATTGACTGATTTACTTTGCTCAGACTTTTAAATAAATAGTAATAATACCCCACTATTTCTAAAAAGGTTAAATCATTTGGTGAACCCGACTTCATTTACACATAAAAACCCTAGAAACCCTAGGGTAAATTTCCTGTTGATTTTTCCTATATTTTTCTAATTTTTCATCTACATAATAAAATTAAAAATTAGAATTAAATTTAAAATTTCATAGTAGTTTTAAAATAATTTTCTTTCAAACCCTAGTTGCCCATACTAGGTCCCAATATTTTCCTAGTAATTTTTCAATAGTTTTCTGAATTTTAGTTTCATATTTAAATTAGAAAATCCATCCAAATTTCAAAATTCAATAGTAATTCTCTAATATATATAACCCTAGTTGCATATGCTAGGCCCCTTTAAATCACTAATTTTCCAATAACTTCATGATTTTTTACTTGCATATTTAACTCAGAAATTCACTTTCAATTTTGAAATTTCATAGTAAATTGTTAAAATAATTATCTTTCAAACTCTAGTTACCTAGCCTAGGTCCCATTGCTTCTTGAGGTATCACCTTACACCTATAATCAGATTACAAAAATGGATCTCACTTATTTACAAATTTTTCTTACATTTCTTGCAAATAATGAGACCATACTTAGTCCTATCATGTACATGAATGATGAAGTATACCATATGTTAGTAAAAAGCCTCATTCTTTGTATTTTATGCTTATTTTTCATTATATAGGATAATGTTAAGAAAATTATTATTAAGCATATTAAGATATCTATTTCATTACCTCCCTTGGAGCCTCTACCCCATGCTGAGTCATGTTACATGGTCCATTTCACTCTTTCCCAGGTCAGTTCCATCACAAGAGAGCCCAGTTGACACCCTTTATCCCTCTACCACCTTGACCCATCAATTATCTTCACTCTCCTCCCATAATTACTATTATTCCTATACATATATTAGATAATATGGTTAGAGATGTTACTCAACATGCCACCATGCATCCTCCACTTAGCCAAGAGCCCCACTACCCCTTTTATTCCTTCCCATCCTAGGCCCATCCCACCTGCATAAGCAGATCTGAATAAGGCATATGATATTTTTGATTAGTTGAAAAACACTCCAACTAAGATTTCCATGTTAGAACTACTTCAGAAAGCCAATGTGTTTAAGGACAATCTTTATCAAGCACTCGCTCATACTTCTATGCCCATTGATTTAGAGCCATTTTATTTTGCATAAATTATTAACACACTAAAACCTATAAAATATGTCATTAATTTTGATCATGGTGACATGCCATTTTAGACAACCATTGATCAAAATTTACCTATATTCATACAAGCTCAAGTCAAAACCGACATAGTTAAGAGAGTTCTAGTTGATAGTGGTTTTGGACTTAATATATGTAATATTACATTCTTACAAATCATGGGTGTGGATATGACAACCATGTAAAAAGCATACAAGAACATTAGAGGGTTTGATGATATACCATGATAGATACTGGGAACCATTGCTTTAGATATCATGGTAAGACCCAAAACCCTATCCACATAGTTCCAGGTCATGCCAAGTCCTCTTCATTATAATGTTTTACTCGAATGACCTTGGATACATGCTATGGGGGTAGTTATTTATAATCTTTATCAATGTGATAAGTTTCTCCATGAAGGATACCTATACACATGTCTAAAAAATAATGAACTATTCAGATATTCTTGAATTATAGAGTCATTTTTGACTATTTTGCCAAACAAGACACCTCATATCATAGTTCAACTACCACCTCATTGCATCTCTCTTGATCAGATACATACATATGAGGTTGGAGATACTAACACATCTCAAAATTCTCCACTTACAGTTGTGTCCTCAACCCTAGATATTCAACCAATTATAACATCTTTAGCTATTTCAACTACTCCACTAGTCATGGTTCCTATATCGATTGCAATTATACATTCATTGATAGTAGCTCCAATAGTACAAGTTGAATCTACAGCTACAGTTACTCTGTTAGTTATAGATACTCTCATAACACCACCTTTTACTACTACTATAGTTGATGAGACTCCCATATCATAGTTACCCATTGTGGTAAACTCTGAGTTATCATATGTAAAAAATATCGATATAGATTCCTAGGCTACTTTAGATGATGATATGACACCCACACTCACAAATGACTATTTGTGTGGATTGATATTTACACCAGTTGTCCTAGGGGAGTATCGATATGACTTTAGAGCTCTCATTACACATCTTACATCACTCTTAGCATATCAAACTACACTCTTAGGATATAATTCACACTCATGGCCACAAATAGATCACTTGGTACATATAGCTCACATAGTTACCTCTATTGATATAGAGCCAATCATTTAGATTCAGGTAGGTAGTACACAATATCAACCACATATTATGCTATAGATGTTACTTGATTATGGATTAATCACACTAATTATAGTATGACATAGATCTATTAACATATTATCACATCAAGATGGTCATCTATTTTGTCTTTTTCATAGGATTATAGGCCATGATGTAAACTCATGTATAAATTTACAGTATAGATTAGATAAACCACAAGTTTAGGGTATTATTTAGATTACACCACCAACAATACTAGCTTCATCACTTCCATCAAACCCATCTACTACTAGAGTTAATATCTCAGAGGGGACTCAACATATTTAACACCAAATTAACCTTCAGTTTGTCATCGACAGGATGACACCATCATGAGTGACAGATCTCTGAGTACACACTGAGCACAAATCTTATTGACACCTAAGGATATATCCAACATGCATACAACATATTTAGCATTTGATGATACTTATGATGATGATCTCAAGGCATTTGATGATGGTCATGACCCCTTCCTCCATCTCCATCCATAGTGGGTTCCATCCTTGGACCCTTTACCCCCTCCAACCTAGTCTTTTATATCATTGTGTACATATTGCTTTATTTACATGCTTGTACATAATTTATTCTTAGTATTAATTATACATAGTTTCTTATGCTTGATTTTACATAGCTCATAACATTTCTAAAATCTAGAAACATTCAAATAACTCAAAAATACCAAAAACATTTCGATGGTATGCATTATCCATGATTTACATTTATAATGCTATGTTAGGACTTACATTTATTGTTTAATGCTATTGTATTTCAATTTATATACATTACCATGCTTCACTTGATCTAATTTGAGTGTGTCTAGTGACATCCAGCTCTTTGACTGCTTCACTCTACCCATTGAAGGGGCATCCTATTTCAACATTTGAGATATTGATACATATACCCATTGGGGGAATCTACTACATGACTACACCATCAAGGTTATGTCATTCTTATATTATACACTCTAGTTATCATGTTGATGTAAATTATTTACTAGCTTACACAGATTACTCTATCAACATTTTTATAGCATATAACACTTGTGTATTTTTAGCATATACCTAGTCTTGTACTAACATCTCTTGCATACTTTCACATTCTTGATTTGATTATTTAGATGTGATTGTATTTTATAGAATTTAAATGCTATATTTTCTTGCTTAGCGTAGCTTGATGTGATTGCATTTCTTAGTTCCTATTTATCTCTTGTGTGTGTCTTAGGACATTTGCCAATGTCCTTTACTTCTATGTATTGTGTGTGAATTTGAACATTTGCCAATGTATTTTTCTTGTACTCCTCTATGTGATTATGGATTTCATGTCAACCTTTATTGTTTCCAACTACATGTGTATGTGGTATTTAAACATGGTTTGTATGCTTGATTTCTAGTTTGAGTGACATGTACCCATGTCCCTTATTTTCTTGGTCCCTTGGCCACTCTTGTATGCTTATTAATTATTTCTTTGTGTGCTTGTTACTTGATTGATTTTTGATTGTTTTTAATGCCATGATCCACATCATATATTTTCTTGAATTCTTGGATACCATGATAGACATCATGATCCATCTCTCCATGAAAACTAAACACTAACCAGACTTCCAGTTCTAATTTAGTACATTACACATGCTTTTACATTGTTATATCTATCTAGGCATACCCCTGTTAATCTAATAATCTCTCAATACAAACCATGCTATATATTGAGATATTTGATCAATTATCATTACTATATCATGTATCTTTGCAACATAACACAATTGTAGGGCTCTTTATTTTGAGGGCATTCATTGTAGGGTTTTCATTCCTACCTTAAGAATAGGGGGAAATAAAAAAGGATTTTATCATAGATATTAAAGCTCCTAACAATCAAAAATCTAGTTTCAAAACACTCAAAATAGCAATCAGAGGTCAAATCAGGCAAAATAGACTAGAAAAATAGTGATAATTCTAGAATAGTTATCAGTTTTAGCAAAGGATAATAGCGTCAAACATGGATAATAGTGTCAGACACCAAGGTGTCCTATTTTTGTCACTCCTATTCAAATAGTAAAAATATCAAATTATCTAGAAGCAAGCATAGAAGTAGGTTTAACTATAGTTTTACACTTTTAGACCAATTCAAAATCAATAGTTTTCAATACACTTTTGATTAAATAATCTAGATATAGGGGGCATCATACAAAACATGATGGGTCTCAATTCTAGTTTTAGATACAGTAGTTGGTATAACTTTCATATCAAAATCCATGTTTCACACACCAGTGATTGGGGGAAATGTGCATGACACATTTTTTTTTTGAGTTTGACATTACCCATGTATTTTTAGCAGTTACATGCCTTATTCCATCTACAGGTGATTGACATCATTTCAAAGTGGATTTCATATAATCCTAGTACCCAAGTTATCGATTGGCTTTCATATAAGCCTAGTACCCATTTTTGGAGTGGCTTTTATACAAGCCTAATCTCCATCTTTCAGAGTGGCCAATAGTGGCCTAGTTTCTAGTAAACATTCAACTATCCACACCAACATTATCAAATTATAGAGAAGTCTGAGCTTTAGGAGCCACCTCATATGACATACATTTCATATCAGTATTAGTTTATAGCTTCAATTCATGGGGTAATGATAGATCCAAAGGACTAGCTAGCCTTTGTGTTCTTGATCCACCTATTTAGATGGATTAGACACACAATCCAAACATTGATGAGCACACACATGACCACCTAGTTTATCTTATTGGCAATGATGGATCCAAAGGGCCAACCTTTAAATTATTGATCCACTCTTAGGGAATTGAGCACTCATCTCCATTCATGATATTAATCTTGGTACAACATCATATAACATCACTCAATGTCACAATAGGTTTTATATTAGTTCACGTATCCAATGAGGTGTATTTGTTCCTTTCTCTTCCTCTCTCTTACTCAGCTTTGTACATTCTTATTTTAGATATAACATATCTAGTAAGAACTGATATACTCTTTGTTTTCTCTTGTAGATTCACATTTCACAGTATGATCTCTATACACAACTTAACATCATAATAACATCATGAGCTTGACCCTTACAAGTAAGTTTAGGTATGCTTTCTCTTTTTCCTTTATCCTAATATTTCACTTTGTTACATCACTAGAATAACGGTGGGGGGGGGGGGAAATGTAGTCATATAAAAATGCAAAATTGGTAACTTGAGTGTAGCTTATGACACCCAATCCATAGGTCCCTCTTACTTGCTCTCATAACCCTTATAGGCACCTTTCACTGATTCTTAGTCATATATAGGCTTTCAAGACCTCATTCTAGCTTAGCTAAGACCCATTTTTCATGATTATTCCATCCCCCCAAGTCTCAAACCTCTAGGATAATAGTGCCTAGGTTGGACTACAACACTAGAACCTAAAGTGTCCCCTTTCCAACACTCCTATCCAATCATATTTTAAGCCTAGATTACCATTTTCCCCTGATTCTTATTATTCATTGTGTTGGCCTAGTGCGATTGGATTTAACCCATGGCTAATAGATCTCTATAAAATCCCATTCAAAGTTTATTTAGAAGGGTTGACAATTATTTTCAAAATCAAGCAAGAATACAACAAGACCATTGATACAATCTTCCCTATTCTCTGCATATAACCATATAATTTAATTTAAAACTTATTCAAACCCTTACACTAGTCCCAAGTCACCCAAAACACACCCAATTTTAAAATTTATTGCATTATCATATCACAATTGCACCAAACACTTTCAAAGGGAAAACTAGATATGGCTTGATCCCTCTTCAAAGTATTGGTATGTAGGCAGTATGCCCACACATAGGGTGTGAAGCATGTCTAGTGCATCTTACACACACTAACACCCCCTATTTTCTCAAAGTCATATTCAAGATTATTGAAGACCTAGGATCGAAGATATATCAACTCTACAATGAGCTCTATCGATAATCAAGCTTCTCAAATTCATAGGCAGCGTCATATAGGAGTTGTGAATAGAATCCAAAAATCTCAGACCTCTATGACTAGTTTGGAAAATAGTGGTAGGAATAGGACAATAACACCAAACCTTGATGTGTCCTATTTTTAGCACTCTTATCCTTTCACCAAATGAAAACCAAATCTAGGTTCCTGAAACTATCCCAATCCTACACAGTTAATATCAGCCTTTGTCTCAGTCAGATCAACATAGTTCTAAGCTAAATCATTTTTCCCCTTACTCATTTTCTATGTTTAGAAAGTATAAATAATAATCATAATTAAAAAATTAGTAGGTTAATTATGGCGTAATTATTGACTGATTTACTTTGCTTAGACTTTTATCTAAATAGGAATAATACCCCATTATTCCCAAAAAGGTTAGATTAGTATTCCATATAGGATACTTGTATCAAATCTAAATAGTAGCATCAATGTAACAATCCCATATTAACATTAGTGTCCATTGTTCTAGAAGCATTAGATCTATAATATGATGACTATTATAGAATCATCTTTCAGCCTATTTTTGTTTGTTTTAGATCTAACACTTTGTTAGCATCATAACTAGCTAAGTACATTACTTCTTTGTCATTTCCATACATAGTTTAGTTATACTTTTTTATATTTAGCCTATACTCAACATAATAAATTTAGTGTATGCTTATATATGATTTTAACATTTAATTCATCTAATATATATCTAAAAATTACTCTTGTGCATTATCATTTCGATATTCTTAACCCTATTATACTACCAAACCCCTTATCTAATTTAGGGTTAAATAATGGGATAATGAATGAAAAAAACCACAAAGGCTTTTGGTGATTGTTGGTTAAAGACCAAAAGAGATAAAAATATATAATAAAGAGCATATTGATGAAGGTGGTAAAAAATAGACGGGTTTAATCCCACATGGACATAAGGAAAGAAGAGAATCATTTGGTGGAGGTAGATGGACTATGACCAAATAGTGGGTAAAAAGAAGAGAATCCTTTGGTAGAGGTGGATGGTGGATCTATTCCAACAAAAGAGGAAAGAATGAGTAGGGATAAGCATAAGAGGACACATTTGAGGCCAAAAAGATACTATAAATGGAAGAAAAAAAGATAAAAACAAATAAGATATTTGGTGTACTATAAGGGAATGCCATGATCATAAACCTCAATCAAAAAATAATGGGTTTGCCACTTATTCCATCCATGTGAGAAGGATCTCACAATTTTAATCAAATTGGGTGTCTGATGTAGGAACATCCAAGGCATATATAATAAATGGCATCATCAAGATCATGTAAGGAGTTCTAGTAACTTATAATAATGAGTTTTAGGGATAGATTAAGTAACAAGTTCATAGTGTTTTCAACTTATATATTAAAGGGTCGTGAAGGCCACATTTCCACTATAGTTTTGCATGTAACCCACAAGCCAATGGAGTTGACATCAAACCTGATAAGATTTTAAAGTAGATTGGATAGTCTAATGAGTCCACTAGCTTATAAATTTATAAGGTAGATATCAAGGGATCCTTGAATGTATTTTAGTTCACAATAGATTTTCAACCTCAAAAAAATCATCATGGAGTATATAATGATATTAGAGATTTCACAGAGTCCATGAAAGTGACATGTGTCATAATCATAACTTGTTCATGAATATCATAGTCAAAGTCAACACAAAATCCATAATCCTTATGAAGATGTGTGACAATTCTTAAATGGGATTTACATCCTCCATAGGTCTATGAACTAATGGGGGCCATATTATTCATAAATATGGATGCATGAGTAAATATGTTTTGTACTTAATTTAGTCCATGGGTCCATAAAGGATGAAGAGATCATAGGATTAAATTTAATCCTATTATATTGATATCTAAAGATCATGGTACATGTCACAATCCCATTAAGCCATGTGGCCAAAGCTTTCAAATTTGATCACATTAAATGAAAATGACACATAAATATCTAAGTAGTCACAATTTTTGTGATAAGTTGTCAAATGGGGCATTATAAGTATTTATGGAAAGCTCTTGATGAGATATTTCAATTGGTTGTGGACATGCTGCAACTAAATCAACCATGTGTTCACTATTACAACAAATTCCATGAGAATCACAAATAGTTTAAAAGATAATTATAGAAGGATAACTAGCATGAAAATTAAAAGATCTTAGATGAATAATTAAAGAGATTTTTTGCTTTCAATAAAGGAGAGGGAGAGCTCAAGGGGAAGAGTCAACACATTGAATAGAACAATTAACATAAATAGAGAGATAAGGTCAAAGAGTATAGAGGAATATATCAAAGGAAAAGTTATAAAGTCTGCAACTAAGATAAATCATGATTATGAATCCCAAAGAGGCTTAGGGAGATTGAGTAGTGAATAGAGAAAAAAATGTAGATATCATTAAAGATTATTATCATTTGATAATAAATAAATGTGATTTTTCAATGTGTGACTCTGGTTGTGTAGGTAATATCATTTATAGCTTTGATTACACCTCTCCACATTTGAAATTATTTATTCATGGTTTTGATCTTAAAAATACCTTATCTTGTTCAACTATCA
The DNA here is from genome assembly GCA_037957365.1 of Torreya grandis. Classification (NCBI taxonomy): domain Eukaryota; kingdom Viridiplantae; phylum Streptophyta; class Pinopsida; order Cupressales; family Taxaceae; genus Torreya; species Torreya grandis. Next base: position 2,604,352 of record JARHVA010000315.1, read on the forward strand.
ATAGCTCAAAATATTTTATGTTCTCATTGATGAATTTAAGTCATTCATCAACACTTGCTCTACCAAATTTTCCATCATCTTGCCATGGCTATTGTATTTACTAATATTGGTGATGACTTATTTTTCAACACCTTTGATGGATATAAAATCTAGGAGAGAATCCAAAAGAGTATCATTTAGGTTCAAGAAAGACCTCATGTATGTAGTGAGTGTGTAGATTTATTTTCCAAGTTTCTATTACATCATTTTTTTTAATCTTTATCTGTTCAACAGTTTAGCCTTCGACTATTTTAAGTTTTGAATATCAATTATATGACTTGGATCTCCCATAGGTATTCTATTCAAGTTGCATTTTTCTAAGTTCATGTCTTCTTCATTCTTATCGACAAGTGGATTTCTTAGCTCTAAATTATTTTACTCCAAATAAATTATAGACCAATATTGAGGTGACACATACCTTATTTGGAGATGGGATCTGCAAAATATTTATTACTACATTCAATTTAGGTGTAGCAAATTTAATAACAATTATATTATTATTCAAGAGATGATGGATCTAGATAAATGATGTATCACTAGAAGAACCGAAAAATTGTGTTTAAGACCCAAAAGGAGTTTCCTCTAGAGAATTGGGTTATTTTAGATGTGGATGAGGTAAATGAGGTGAAGAGGGTTAAATTACATTGGGTGGGGCATGCCTATGGGGTAGTTAGGTAATTCCCTAATCCAATGCCAAATATTGGGGAGTTGTGTTACTAATTAGAATAGTGGAATCAAGATCCTGGGAAGAAGGAAGGAAATTCAATTGTTTGAATAGGAAGTACGAGAGGTATCTTACATGTTAATTTGAATCTTAGTGAGGAATATCTACCATAGGTATTTTCAAACATTTTCCCTTGATGAGGTTATTTTTCATTGCCCCTCCTCTTGTTATTGTAATTGATTGTGTAGGAAGGGAACAAACATTAGAGCTCTATGGTTTTACTACTGGAAGAGTTGTCTACTTCAAATCTCTTGAGGATCCTACAAATTATAGATTCCAACTCTTATGAACTCCATTATTTTATTCTCAAACCATTTCCTTTATTTATACAATACCAATTGAGTGTGTGCATCCAAGTATGCCACCTCCTTAGAAGAGTAATTCAAATTAGGAAAAGGCACAAACTTAAACTTTTTTATGTAAAATAGGTCTTCTAAGTCAATCCCATCATCAAATTTTACCTCTGTGACCCATTTCAATTTGAAGGACCAAAACCATTCCAAGCTATCCTTGTCTAATATCTCTACCTCACCTTAAATTTGTTAGTAAAATCAGCTCAATAATCTTCATTGTTGGGTTCGTGTTAGCATATAGGGCCCTAAAAATGGAACCTATTATTATGTAATTGCATCAGCAAATTAATTAAAAAATCAATCTTCTATGTGTCAGGAGTTGTTCTATAAATGTAGTGACACAACTCAACGGGAAATTAGATCCCAGTATGTGTTTTCATTAGAACCTCTTATGGATTTCTTCTAGATATCTAAAATTTTATATCTATATTAATTTATCATTGGAATATTTGGGGAGTTGGTATGGAGTTCCCTCAAAACCACCTACTCTAATATAATTGAATTTTGGAAATTGTATGAAATAATTTCCATATAGGTAAATCAAATTAGTAACTTCATTAGAGATTCAAATTGATTATTCACACCTAAATTTCTCATGATGAACATGAGAAACACGTCATTGACACATTTGAAATGTTTCTTCCATTTTTAAAGGTGAATTTGGGGTAATTTATATAAATCATTCTTATCAAGACAAATTTTCCCTCTTAGATTAGACAAGGCCATGATATTTAGAATAAAATTAAATATAACATGTAAGATGTCATTTAAAATCTCTTTGAGGTTTTAAGTGTTCTTAGTTGCTCATGGAAAGTGTCAATAATGATGTGACCATAGTCTATGAATTGTTTACCCTCACAGATAATGTTTATTATCATACACATCCATTCATGAAATTTTCATGTGGTTGGATTCCACATTACCATATTAAGAAAAGTAATCATGTCAGATAACTCCTCATGAAATTATGACTTGGAGAGACATTTTGGGAGATTTTAAGGACATTTTATTTTATTATTCAACTACGTTGATTGACCATGTTAAGACAATTGCTTGTATTTTGGTCCTAATATTTTTGAGCATTTCCTTGATCATTAGCATGTCTCCTTCATAAGGGTGAATTCTAAGGGTGATTTTTATAGAGTGACTATATAATTTGGCCATTAACATGTCTTCCATTGTCTAAATGTCTTTGGTTTCCAAGTTGTATTAATTTTCACATGGAAGGACCATATTAGTGCACAAAGTTGAAGTTAGAAATATAGTGGGTTATGGGAGCCCACTATCAAAAATACATTTTGCATTGTCCAAGAATTTTCCATTATTCATTATGTCTAATAATTCCTTCAGTTCAATATGATTGATCCTTGATTATCTGACCTATAGAATGTCAGTATTCAAAGTAGATATGGTCTTGTAGCCCATATATTTGGATATCATTTTTGGAGACTTTGTTGCATGGAAAATAGCTTAAGTGATCAAATTTATATTTTGGTATGCATAATACAAAAGAACAAAATGGTTGGGTGAATGTAAATTATTTGCCATAGTGGATATAAAACTATGAAAAATACCATTTTAAAATTCTTCAATAAGATGTATGGCCTGACCATAGATTTAACGTACACACAATACTTATGAAACCTAAAATGCTCTAGAAGGCCTAAAAATTGACCAAAACATAGGGAAATTATAGGTGTGTTACATATTTGTACACTATGTAGTAAGAATTATCACCATAGAATTGACAAATTTTTAAGTGTATCATCCACATGGAGTTAAAATTTCCATGATTACATTTTGGCTCTCTCCTCTTATCCCAATGGAGACTAAGTTTCAAAATTGGAAGTTTTTTTTATTAGATCTCTTGTCAAAGAGTTTCTTTACTTTTATTTGATGCTCAGTGATTTGGTTAGTGATCACAATCCATTCTTAGTCTAGCTTGTTTAGATACATGATTATTTTATCAAGATAATTAATGAAAATATCATTTTTTATTGTTATTTCCGAAAACAAATTAGGGAACTCTAGATAAATTAGAGCCTTAACATCTATACTATATAAGAAGGGAGAATGATATCCCATACACATAGTATAAACTAATGAATTCAAATGAAGATAAGTTAGAAGCATTATCTGTCATAATTACTTTTGATATAACAAATCTTATCATAATATTATCTTTAGTAAAATTTCACACCACTTTGGAAGTAGTTTGACTTATAAGAATGTCCTCAATCCACATTGTGAAATGATATGTTGCTGCAAGGACATGTATGTGTCTCTTAAATGCAGATTTAGTGTATAATGTAATATGAACCCTATTTTTTAAATGGATCTTTTATCACTAGTAGATTTAGGGGGAGTGCTACAAGTTTTTGATTTCCAACAAATTGAATGCATGTTTCACATCTCAAAACCCATTGTTGAGAGTCCTTGAAAAGTGTAGGGTAGCAATAGTGAGTTCTTAGGGTCTTGAATGTCGTGACAGGTGTATAAAAGTGGCCACAAAATTCTTGATTATAGATATATTCTAGAAATTTATTATGTTATTATTTATTATCACATAAAAAATAACCCATCAATACTTTATTGAAAAGAGTATTATCCTAGATGATATAATTGGTGGCTCTAAATTTAACTGTTCTTTTCTCCTAGGCACTTATTTTTTGGGGCATTCTCCATAAGTTATAAAATAAAAACATATACTAAAATTTATCAACAAAGCCAATGAATGCCACCAATGGTATCAATTCAAATGCTTCTTTGTTAACCTTCTTTATCACAACTTTCCTTTGATCATGTTCCCTATGTAATCAATTGGCACATGCCTCTACCTATGACTAGTTTGGTGAGACTAATTTATAAGTCATATTATTTTACCTTGTCAGTCTATCCTCTCATTTTAAAGCTGAGTTATTTTCATGTCAAGATGGATTTGATGGATATGTCAAGAACCATCACTATGGTATGAAATTTAAAGATATAGAGCCTGAAATGCTTCCTATCTTTGACTACAACATAAGCATGTTTTTTAAATAGGGAATTTTTGAGTTTATGATCTTTTAGAAGAAAATTCATGAAACTAATTGGGGATATTATTATTTTTTTTACAAAAATGGTTGATAATGTATGATTAAAAGAGTAAAAATACACAATGAAGTATTTATTTAAATCTGTACACACTAGCACAAGGGAATTAGTAATAACATTTTTTTATTTCATCAAAAACATATTTGTCCATCATTAATACATTTGAAAGACACCTTTAATCTCATAATATAATATATGTGCCTAGTAACCTATATAATGTAAGGTACACATATTCTAAATAAATTCACCTTACCAAAGAAGGAATGTGTTCTAGGCTCACTAGTGGGAAGAGATAGTGGTTGGATCATCTTCACTCTTTCAAGATTAATTTTAATTTGTTCCTTTAAAATAAACTAAAAAGATGGAATCCTTAGGATTTAGTGAGATACCATGAGCCTAACATTTCTCAATTTTTTTTTGAGGTGTTCATAATGATCTTCTCAACTTTTGGAGAACCCTATAATTTCATCGAGATAGATTAATATAATCTTTATTTTTATATCACAAAAAATATAGATATATGGCCATATTAAATATGAAAATAACATTAATGAACCTAAAAAACATTTATTTATATGCAAAACTACCCTAGGGATTTGTGAAGGCATGTTTGTGCTAATCTTTGAGTGCCACTTCTACTTTATTATATTTAGATAAACCATCAAGTGTGGTCATCATCTCAGATCCAATTACTTCTTAGAATATTTGATCCTTTATGGGAAGTGGATAATTATCTTTAAGAGACATGTGGTTTAAATCACATAAAACCAACATATAATATTATTTTTCCACTATTATTGCTCAAAAACATAATATTTCCTACCCAATTCAAGTGATGGTTTGGAAAAAATATCTTGGAATCTATCATTCTCATTAGTTCCTCATAGATTGTAATAACATTATTGGGTTTATAATGCATTGTCTTTTGTTTAAAATAGTTAATACCAAGTATGCCCCATAACCTTTAGTCTAAAAAATATTAGGTTAACGTAAACAAAGACATATTTATATAGCTTCCAAAGATTCATAAACCTCCATATTTCTTCATTAGAACAACATTTAACAATGTTCATAAATCATGGTTCTTCTTTAGTGTCGATATTTTATCTCATATTATAGAGATCTATATAGTTATTTTTGAATTTTCTTATTGATGTACCTCTCATGCTTATAAAATAATCATGTTATGTATACTATACCTTTTAAAATCTTATTCCCCTCGATTTAGATGACTCCAATGTTGATACAAATATTAATTGTGAACCTTTAGTTAAGTTAACTTAGGTAGTTATCATTTAAACTAAATATATTTAGTGTGTGCACGTGAGTGGAAATTATGAATTTAATTCTCACCTACCTCACATGTGCTACCATTATCAAATGCCACATTTAATGTGGCCACTAAAAAAATAAGAAAAGGTATGACTTTGGTATATATTATCATCTCCTCCTTTGTATTTTATACACATAGATACAAATACATAAATTCTAAACATTGAGTGAACAATTTGTAATATATTATTTATCATTCTAGTTATCATCTTATTGGTTCTCTCCTACATGAGCTATGCTTTAGTTTTTAGTTGATCCTAGCTAGACTAGATCTTAATATGGTACTAGGGCCATTGTAGGCTAGCTCTGTAGAATATCATAGTTTTTTAGGCATGTTTTATAGGTAATTTTTGAATAAATAATATTAAATAAAAGTATACACTTATATTGCATTCATAAGCCCCAAAAACATAAGGATAAACTATAAACACCCTATAGGTTTCTGATAATAAATTTGGCAATTTTTTAAGATTCTTGACTAACACTCGAGTATGGTTCGTACTATATGGATTTTGTAATATTCTAGATTTTTATTTTAATTTTATAAGTTTTTATAAAATTTTATGGCTATTTGTACACTTTTTGGGTCAAATTTCATAAAATTCATATGAACCACATTAACATGCATTTGGGCATATTATAACCCTTGCCATATTGTTACACTATGCTATGTTGTATTGCCACATCAACCTATGAGATATGCCTACCTAATATAGTACTAACAAGTGTTATTTTTTCATCAAGTGTACTAAATGTATGGGACCATATAATAATACCACATCACCTATTGTATAATCTACATATGTCATGTTACATACATAAACTGATGCATGCTCTATTGCCATATTGCCACATGTCATATTCTAAGCCATTATGTATATATTCATACACATGCATGGTGATATTACATGTTATGTATGTACTAGAATTAAAATTACCTATGTGACATATTGTATCCTAATGTCATCATCATGCACTATGAAATTGGATTCAACCCCTATTCATATGTGCCCAACCACCATGTGACCATCTTTGTAAGCTAACCACTAGTAGACCACTTACCTAAACTACCCATCTGACCAAAATTTTTATATTTATAATTAGTTTACACAAACCCCTTGGTACTCTATGTGACCAATGTTTGAGCTAGTTTATCCCCCTAAGCAGTCCTATTTCCCTCTTAGGGTAATTTGGACTTATATTCACTCTGGGAGGCATATCTCATGGTTTGTGAAGCCTAGGAGGCCCCCATTTTTTGCTTACATTTTTATTTCTAAAAAAAACATAGTGAAGATGATATTAGGACAAATTTTCACCTAAGTTTTTTAGTACAATATTTATTTCAGTATCACCCTATGGGAGACCTCACTTAAGCACCTTCTTAGGCTCATATCTTGACTTTTGTTTTTAGGCTCATATCTTGAGATATGTTTGGAATTTATAGATTTTATCTTCTTTAAAATTAGAGATTTTTTTAATTTATACATATTGGTGTGGTTATTTATGCATTTTATTTTGGTATGTTTTTTTATGTAACTTTTATTGCACTTGGAGGGTGCAATTATTTAGGTAATTTTTATTGCATTTTGAAAATGTAATGGCAATATTTTTGTGTATTTTGGAACACTCTTCTAGATATCATTTTATCGAAGACTAAATGGTGGGGCCTAGTCTAAAAAATTTAGATACCCCCACAATAAACATTTTGTAGTTTTTTGTCTCTCTTATACAAATCTTTTTCAAGCCATATCTTCTACATACAAAGTTCATTTTTTGAGCCATTTTTTTGAAACTACATGTTTTTCTACATTTTACACAACCACGTATTCCATTAGATTTTAAAACTCACCTTTTTCATCACCTTATGAAGGGTATCTAACATTGCCTCATTTTCAGGGTCTAGTGAGGAAATATTTTATCTGTTTTCTAATGGCATGTTTCTAGCAAGACTCTTGTATTTTTTGACATTTTATTTAAGTAATGGATTTTGGGCCACTTGTACAAAAAATTCCTTAGTTATTTGTATGTTTTGACACTTGTAATGATGATCATTATTTTTGACTCTATTTTCTCGAACATTAGTCAAATTTTATGTGTTTGAAGTAGTGAATTTTGGGCCACTCATGAATGAATTTTTTGGATTGATGTGAGTTTATTCTCCATTTGAGTAGTTAATGGTTAATTTAATTCTCCACATCCACTCAGGCCATTTATATTTAGATAATTGAGATCTCTTTCGATGCACCTCATTGTATTCTATAAAATATATTGTATTTATTTTTTGAAAATAAGCACCTTTGTGTGCATGTGAGTTTTCTTTGTTTTAGCACAATAATGATTTTGGTTTCCTTACATGTATATGGGTATCTTATTAAGCACTTTTTTATAGAACCCATATGTTTATTATAGTATGTCTCAACTTTCAATGACATTATTTGGTTTACTCTTTTATATTTTTGACACTTTCCTTGACATTATGATTATCTCCATGTTATGAATGGCATTTGTTATCCCCAGTGTTTGTTAGGATTTAGAATTACCCATACGTAGGAATTTTCATGGTATAAAAATTACCATAGTATTTTAGTGTTTTGAGTAGTGGATTCATACCACTTATGTATATATCATGAGTTTTTCACTAGGTATTCACTTTTATTCTATAAAATATCATCTAAGTGTGGATTAGGTCACCTTATAGTCATGTGAATCTCACCCCTATTCTGGAGAATTATCTACTTTAATACTTCATCATCATCTCATGAGAGACATTTATTTCTATCACAATGTTCCACTCAATTCAGCATTGAAGGGGGATGGGTATGCAATGCTTCTCCAGGACCATACTACCTAATTTCTTGAGATTAATGTTTCTTTTGAGTGAGCCTTGTACATAACACCAATTCCTAGTTTGAATTGGTGATTATTGTGGTTTAACACCCATGTATTTTAGTAAGATGGATTGGGGTCTTATGGACGCTCAATATCACATTATATTCTATTGATATTTGTACATAAGTACCTCATCACACCTTATTATTGGGACCTATTTTATGAGGATTATAAGAATATTAATTTTTTATATATACCTACCTAAGTTACATGATGTAGGGGTGTCACTCATTATAACTTTTTTGTAATTTTATTCTAAATCAAGTGCATCAAGAGTTTAAAACATGTTTGGGATGATTATAGCAGTGTTAGATGTCAAAAAAATGTACCTTGGAATGCTTTTCAAGTGCTAGGAGTGCCTAGGGAGATTTAAAATTCAAATCTTGAGTTTTCTCGCCATTTTGGGCACATTGGAATTTTGAATATTTTGTTATAGAATAGTTTTCTTAGGAAGTGGTTTAGAGGTCCTAAAGTTGTCAAAATAATATCAATGTTAATAGAAGACATTTTAGGTCTATTCAATTATTTATAATTCATATTTGTATGGAGGCATCACCCTTAGTTTTGTATCAAGGGGTAAGCATTTTAGTAAGAGACTTCAAGGAGGTAGTTTAGGTAGTTATTCTTGATATAAGGTGGTAGTTTTTTTTTTTCATGCTGTAGTTTCATATTATATTCAATAAATAAAGGGATTAGGCCTGAGAAATAGAGAAATAGAACCCTCAAGTTTACATTTTTGAAGACAATCATGTTTTCCTCTATGTATACATCATTTGTTGATAGTGTTTGAAAGTATTAAAAAGAGAAGATGTGATAATTCTATGTTTATGAAGTAAATGAATTGGTAAGCCTTTATTTTATGGTCATTAAATGGTTGATTCAACTCATGCATTCATATCCATTACATTGCACAACTAGTTTCTATGGTGTTGAAGAGAGCATGCTTATGTAGACAGGGAATACATAAAATATAATAAAGACTATAGCAGAGGCATTATCAAGAATTATTATTGATTATAAATGTGAGTGGAGTTGTGGTAGGTATTTTCAAATCATCCATAGAGGTGATAAATTGTTAGAGATAAAATCCAAACCCAAGGAGACTTTTAGACCTTCAAAAGGTGACTGTGTGTTGTGTCTTCAAAGACTATGTAAAAGGATATTGCAAAGATATTTTAGGTTCATCTCTTGATTTTTGAAGGTATGTTAGTGAGTTGATAAGCATATAAATTGTGTTTATGAGTGGACAACATTTTTTGGATGACTTAGGGACAAGAAATAGTTCACAAAACCTACACACATGATTGTGTGTTTAAAAGAGAACCAAGATTACATTGAAGAGGTAAATAAAGGAGGTTTTTGTGTGTTTATATCATTTGTATGGTTATGTTTCAAGAGTATTAACATCTAATAATTCTGATAGTGCTTGAAGATCCCATTGGATAACCTAGAGTTCTCTTAAGACTCTTATAGACCATATAGAATGAACTATGTATACTATATGTCCAAGGAATGAGGAGAAAAGGTTAAACAAGGCAATATAAGAGAAAACTATTGATTTAGGAAGTTTACCACATAATAGTTATAGAGACTAGAAACAGTACTAGGAATTAATAAGAAAAAAGTAGAGCTTCTCGGATTACCATAAACACTATAAACCCAAAACTAGGGTTTCCATCTAGAATTGTGCTTTCTTAGAGATTGAACTAGTAAAATTGTCTAAAAATTGGTGAAAATATTGGCCACAATGTAGGGAAACATATTTTTTTGGTTTATACTAGTTTTCATATGTATTGACATGCGTAAAGATGACTGTGTGTGTTTGTAGGCACAACATGCCTAATTAGGCCTAATAATGGCCTAGAAGGAGCTAGAAAAGGGGTGTGGAAGAAGAGTTAAGGGCTATAAATTTGTATAGAAAATAACCTCAATAGATGGTATCTAGGTTTGTATCTATTTTGGTGTTTTTAATCCTTAAAAAATCACACTTTTCAATTTAGCCTTAAAAATGTTTACTTGAGGTAACTATGACAAAAGGAAAAAGTGGCCCAAGGTAAGAAATAATTGTTGGAGTGTATTTCAAAGTGAATAAGAGGTATCAAAATACCATAAGGATCATGAGGAAACTAAAAATATCCATAGGGAAGATAAAACTTTGATGAAACCTTTCATGACCATTGAACCTTGGTTTGAGAGAGAGAACATCAAACAAGAAGGCATTTTATGAGTTAGTTGATCATCTCTGTATCATTACACTTAGTGGGGATGTTGGTGAAAATATTGATTATACAACTTTAGTTAAGTTATCTTAGGTATTTATTTTTTTACACTAAGCCTAGTTAGTGTCTGTACATGCCTAAAAAAGTATGCATTTAATTCTTACCTACCTTAGAAGTTCCACCATCATAAGATGCCACCTTTAATGTGGATAATAGGAAAATAGAATCAAAGGCATGATTTTTAATATATTTTCTTCTCCTCTTTTTTAATTTATACACCATATCTACAAACACATTAATTTTGAACATTGAGTAAATAATCTATAGTATATTGTTTCTCATTTTAGTTCTCCTCTTCTTGCCTCTGTCCTACAAGATCCATGTTTTGGTACTTATTTGATCCTAGCTAAAAAATATATATCAACATCCTTTTACATATTTAATAGTAGTCTTGGCTTTAGTCTCAACTTTGGAATTACCCTCAAATTTTTCTTCATTGGTTTGAAAGCGATATTCTATGTGAGGGTAAAACCTCATTTTGAAGTATATATTTATAAATTTGTCAGCCTTTTCAAGGAAGGCTATGATTTATTTATCTTTTTTAAACAATTTTAAATGTTAAGAATTATCATTTTATTGATAAATTAACTCTATAGTGTATCTATAATATGGATCTCTGGGTGAGTAATCAAAAAATAGGTAGATACAACTAAGCCATCTAATCTAGAATTATCTTGTCTTGGAATTGAAACTATATGGAAGGTTTTAAAAAAATTCAATACATTCCATTAATATATTCTGATAGTTTATCAGGTGATCTTCACTTCATACTAATTTTATACTTGTTTAATGATCAATTCAACATCACCCTGAGCCTTTAGAATTTTTATGCCCATTTCATTTATAACCTATGAACCTAAAGCAAGGCTTCATATTCTGGTGTGTTTTTTGTGTATTCAAACTATAGCTTATATGAGAAAGGAAAAAACTCATTATTAGGAGAGATCAAAACTATTTCGGTAGTTATGCCAATAAAAGAATAACTTCCATCATACTCAAGTGTCCATACATCATTGATATCACCTTTAATGAGTTTAGGGATATCTAAATCATCTTGAGACATCATCATATAGATTCCTATGCATACATATTCATATATAATATCAAAGTGAGTATCATCTGATTTTTTTTTACCATGTACTTATTTTTGAGCTCAAGTTATAACCTTTGATTTACTCCTTTCACAATGATAATAGCATGAGACCAGTCCATTTGTGCTTCACCTCCTAGGTCTCTGTAGATGCATGCTCAATAAGATTATGTAAGTTAAATGAATGCCCATAATTAGAATAGTAATTTTGATTTTTTTAAGGCTAAGAAGCTAAATATACTTGAGCATATTTAATATGTCCAACCAAGGGTGATTTTATGGTCTCCATGGAGAATCATCAACCAAAATTTTTAAGTGCATGTGAGTCCTAGTGTGTGAGCAACTTTAGTGGGAATCACATTATCAAAGAATCTATAATCTATGATATAATTACTTAGTTGGTATTTTCTGATGAAAATATAGACATATAAGGGTTTTAATTTTTTACAATTTTTATAAATGTAGGCATTAAATTCTAGGGATTTGAGGTTTTGGGAATTGTAAGGATACCATTGGATGTAAATATGTAGGTATTGTGATTATATTCTCTAAAAATGTAAATAACCTATCATGTTGATTTGGATGAGATTTCAAGTACTAAATTTGAGACATCTAAATTTCATTTTCATTTACATGATCAATTATGTCAAATGTGAGAAAATTGGTAGAGATTGAGGCTTTAGGATTTATATTAGCATGATATGTAATTTAATCATTCATTGGTAATGAACTAGATTTTGATAAATTTCAATGTGAGATGGGGATGTGGTACATAATTTTCCTTCCATATGTTTATCTTGGATTGAATAGGCAAAGTAGAACCTCTAAAAAGAATAATATTCATTGAAGGTATTTTTGGCACCTATTTACTTTTCACTTTCTCTTTATCATTAGGTATTTCAACTTCTTTCCCTTTATTTGATTATTATTTTTTTATCTATGATCTTGTTAAAAAGTAAAATAATGGCTATTAATCTTCTCTAGTGCATCCTCATGTTCAACATATTATAACACATATTCAAAATATCTAATTATAGAGTCATTATCAAGCTATTCAACCTAAATTTTTAAAAAATAATGAGTCTTTTAGTTTTGTAATAGTTTCATCATATTCATTAACATATTGAGATTCAAATGTCATGTTGAAAGTAGTAGATGTAGCTTAAGGAGCCTTAATTACCAATTTATGTTGAGGTGCTAGGATGCGAGGACAATAACCATTATATGGAACATAATTACTCATTAGAATATCTTGGTATGGAGGAGATGGTATGTTTTGAGGTGTTTGTTTATTTAGGGATAATATATAATTATCCATATTTTTAATTAACAACTCAATGGAATTATGACTTGAAATTTGATCTTTTATTTTTGTAGAGTCTTTCTTTATCTCTTTGACCATGATTATATCATCTTTAACTTATATAACCAATGTTTGAAATTCATTCAAATCTGCAGCTTAGGGTCTCATCAATAAAAAACTACTTTAGGCAATTTTACATTGATGAAGAAGCATAATTGGTTATCCTCTATAGGCTTAGTTGTAACAAGAATTTTGATCATAATTTTATTAAATTTTTCCATAAATTACCTCATGGGTTTTTGAGTCTCATTTTTTATCTTTGGTAATTGGGCATAGAGAGCATGGGAATCTTTAGCCAATTTTAATTTAATCAAAAATTTCAATTTCATGATGGCCCAATAGGGAATGGAACCCGGGTTGAGATGGTAAAAACATTCAATAGCTCCCTCTTTTAGAGTTTCAAAAAATAATGTACTTTCCACATCTTTATGTTGAATACCAAGAATACTAAACACTCTACTAAATGCATAAATGTGTTCATTGGGATGTTTTTCCCCATATCTAATGAATTAAATAAATTTATTTCTAGATCTTATGATAACTCATGTAATCTTCTACATAGAGTTAATGGTCTTATAGTTGGACTCCAAGGTACTATAACCATGTTTTTGAAGTTTATGACCTGATAATTTTTTTAATTAAAATAACTAATGCTCTACTTGTCATGGTCCCACCCTATTATTTCACTTTTATTAGACCAAAAGGACACTAGTAGCTTTCTTGATGTTCTTCCTTCTTTATAGACCTAAATTTAAATCAAAATAATTTTAAAGATAAAGAAAGGGTATGGTGTTCCTTCTATTTTGATTATTCTTACATATCCTTTCATATAAGTTAAAAAATATTTGTTGTCTTGGATACAATGGGAATCAAAAGGCTCTGTAAACTATTATTTAAAATATTATGATAATTTGTCTAGGGTTTATTCTAACAATGAGGGTTACAACTCTTTGTGCAAGGTAAGCTCATTCTTCTTCGTCATCTATGACTATGGCCATTCTATTTTAATAATAAAATTTCAATTTATTATCCCATGCATGGACTTGAAGATTAATAAAATATATTCTTCAGTGGTTTATATTAATCAAGATTCATTTTTAAGATAGGTGCTTGATTTTTTGGAATAGTCGTGTGAACTAAATGGTGGGTTTGTGGGTAGTGTGTAAAAATTAGAAACATGCCCCATGGTGTGTACCAAAAATTACTACGAAAGCCTTTTTATCTTAGGAAAAAAGAGGGATTTTTTAGTGATGAAGGGGAAAAATAGAACTGATCTATTATATGGGGAGATTTCATTTATTTAAAATAATAAAATGATAGAAAAAGCATATATAAAAATGAATAGGAAAAATCTAATTTGAGGGTTTTTGCATTTCAGAATAAAATAAATGTGGTAAGGATAAGATTGTGAAATAAAATAAGATATGGGTGTGTACATATGATATTTTTCATCTTTATCATTTACTAATGATTTATCTATATGGGTTTATTGGAACATCAATCTATTTGAGTGTATGTCCTAAGGAGTGCACGAGAATGGTGTGGGATAAACACATGGTACTTTGTGAGAGATGTGTGCATATAATTAATTAATACCTTCATTACTATAAATATTACCTCCTCTAAGTCTCTTTTTATCTTAACTATTTGTCTATTTAACGTTTAGTCATACTAGCCACCTTATATTCCTACTATATCGGTTAGGTTGATACACGTAGTTTCACATGTCTTTCCTTGTAGTATGTCATATTAGTTAACATAATTTTGAATCTTGTCTCTATCATTTTTCATGTATTATCTTGATTAATACATTTATATGTTAGTTGACATCATTTCAACTCTATCATCCTAGTTGATAGTGCCAACTTAGACTTAAGGGTTAGTTTAAGAAATTGGATCCATATATATAGGTGTCACATTATCTTTCCCAAAGACATATCATATTCATATGATTTGTTTGCACTCTTTTTTTTAGTAGTAAAAGGAAGAGTTATATTTTGGACTCTTATTCTTAGAGGTCTAGGCTTGTATAAAGGTATTTGAAACTCAACAAGGGGAGTTGCACCAAGGAGGTGTCCTAGTATTTGGATTCCCAAACTAATGATATATAGGTATTATTCTTACCATTTGAGACCTTCAACCTACAACATATTTTTTAAAGATTCATTTGATTCAAAGGGGGATATTTATGCACTAACAATTCCATAGAAAGGTAAGTATCTCTATCCCTATTCTATTTCATTTGTTTACTTAGTAGATAAACTTGATTTACTTATTGATATAGTGGATGTATGTTATTTATCATTGATTATGATCATCCTTATAATTAATAAGTTGGTATAGGTATATGGTTGCTTAGGATTTTAATTTATCATATTAAGTTACACATACCACCCATTTTTGTGCCCATTGCACCACTTACCTTATTATTAGTTTAGTATTTGTAGTTATTTTAGATCTAGGTTACCCTTTTTTGTTAGTTCCTTGCATGTTGTATCCTTATTATATATTTCATACACCCCCTTATTTACCATCATTACATCTTGAAGCCTAGTGATAGCCATAACCCATATCTTAGGAATAGGATTTGGAATCTTATCCTCTTGAAATTTGAGTGTGGATTACCCTCTACTATATATATATATATATATATATATATATATATATATATATATATATATATATATATATATATATATATATATATATATATATATATATATATATATATATATATATATATATATATATATAAGGTCTTTACTCACTCTTCCAAGTATACATAGGATTTATTGTTATGAAATTGTTTGGAATCCTATCCTCTTGAAATTTGAGTGTGTATTACCCTCTACTAGGTATATAAATATTTTAGGTCTTTACTCTCTCTTCCAAGTATACATAGGATTTATTGTTATGAAATTGTTTATATCCTAGTTTATTTAGAGAAAGAGAATTGTTACAAAACATTATAACCCCTGCATACATTTTAGTGAACTTGAAGTGAATCTTATCCCACTACTGGATAGATTATCTTCAATTTTCCATACTTTTTTTGCCCCTGTCTTCACTTTGGCTTCAACATCATAATACATTCTATTGAAATTGATGTGAATATTATTACACCTTTGGTTGGATAATTTTCATGTTTTTAATTTTTTATTCTTAGTTTTATCTTCACATATCATACATTTTAGTGAATATTTTATCCCAACTATAATAGTTAGCTCGATACAATTTTCTTATGTTTGAAACTATATCGACCAATCTTATACATTTTTCCTATTTCTTCCAACTATATCAGTGAACCAAATAAAGTTACGTGTTTCCACCAAATGCATCGACCAATTTGATACAATTTGTTTTTTAGCATTATATTAAATCATCCAACCTGATACAATTATCTTTTACAACTTATGTTACATCTATATCAGCCAACTTGATACAACATGTTTCTAACATTCTTAGGAAATTAATTGCATTGACCAACTCAAGATAGTTGTGTCTTTACCTTTCAAAATGTAACATATTTTGAAATAATATGAAGAGAAACATTTCAAGTATTTTCAATAATTTTATGACAACAATCATAATGCTATGGAATTAACTAATCCCAATATATTTTCCAATAATATTTTAGGTTTTCAAAGATTTTATGACAAAAATCCTAATGCTATTAAGTTAACTATTCCTAATATATTTTCAAATAATATTTCCATGCCTTAATTTTTTTCTAATTCACAATATCACCCTATTAATGATTAACATGGATTGCACTACATACAAAACCTATGAGTCATATGAAAAACTTAAGAAATATAGGTGAGATCACATCAACTCCATGATGAGGAGCAACGTGACATAGAATCAACAAACATAATTAAAATATCAATGTGATATAGAATCAATAGAAAAAATTAAAATATTTCTCCACTATCATTTATAACATATGGAGAAGGACCCTACATGTGTTTATCACATCATGATGCAACCCCATGTTAATATCCTCCTTCCCCTAATCGTAGTTTTTCCATAGGACTTGGAGAAAATATATTTGTGACTTCTATATTTCCTTCCTCATCCACCATGCCTAGTATAGGTACTATCATGGTGGGTCTCTTTTTTAGTGTTCCCACCTAAAGTGCTTGCATTAATACCAATAGTAATGTTGCATCCAATGCATATCAACAAGCCACACAAGCCTCTACTTCCAACCAAAACACTCTTGATCCTAACCAAGTTATCTTATAAGCAATGAGTTAAATTCCTACCATTAAAGCTTTTAATAATGATCAAATAATTAAAATACACATCCAACTTATGAAAATTCAATATAAAACTTAACAAGTTCAGTGGGGAATGCCAGATCAAAATCCCCCCATCCCTCTTAGAGATTCTCTTGGCAACCACATTTTAAAACTTGTATTTGTAATAAAATAATTAAACACCTTAAAAATAAGCCCTTAGTCCCTTAACTAGCTAACATTGAAAATATAATGGAATTAATCATATGAACTATTATAAAAGATCCATTAATTTTTATTTACATATGAAGTAATTGTGAAATATTTATAAAGACTGGATCAAACTTAACACCTTTGTAACTACCAAACTACTAGTCAATTTTTTTATGGTAATGCTTTAGAATGGTATAATCATCTAAGGTCTAACTCTATTTATAACTTAGAAGACTTAGTTAATGCATTGGTCCAATATATTCAATCCAATGACTTGAAAATAATTTATTTCACTTTATCAATTATAATGAAGCATAAAATGAGGATGTATAAGACTTAATAAACATTGGAAAGCCTTAGCTAACAAAGTTGAGCAAAACATGACAAAATACAAACTATTCCATCTCTTTACTACATGTTTAACCCTAAAATGAAATATGTTGTATGTTTTCACTTTAAGCTTATGATTAAAAATATAAAAATAAAATGGCACAAAGGTGATAATCATATCTATAGTAGGTCAATTAAATCCTAAATTTAGATATAAGAATACACTGAATTTATTATGATGACATAGTCTAAATATGGAGAGTACAACTAGGCTAGATATAGAAATGAAAAAGAATATAAGTAATTATATTGTTCTGATGCTAATGTAGTTCTAGATCTAGAACAAGCTAAAAGCAAGTGGGAAGATATTTCTAGAATAATTATCAAATTTTAGAATGAGTTCTTCTAGCTATCTAGACAATTGCATCAACCCTAGATGGTTGTGTCGATCATAATGTCTAAGTTTGATGATAGTTTTACGTACAAAATATCTAGTGAAATAGGATGTGGTCACCTGGATGCTTCTGGGTTTGGCTTCACCTTTACCCTAGTGTATTCAAATCTAGGTCATGGACAATCTCTCCTTATGAAATGGAAAAACACTATATTTCCATCTTCAATGTGACCTTGGAGAAAAATGGGTTAGGTAAACCTGAGATTAAGATAAATATAGATAAATATTTCAAAGTGAATATATTCAAGGAGATAGAGAGAGAGATTGAAAGGGACATGCCCCCAACTTTAGATCAAAAGGGAGTTACCACCTGGTAGTTGAGATTAGCTCAACTATGAAACCCAATGATATTTATGACTTGGTGAGTCTATATGATCAATTCCAACCATACCAAAAGGTGAACCATACCATACCACCTCAACCATACCAAAAGGTGAAATAAATATTGTAGTAGATTGGCTCAAAATGGTATATAAAATTTTGTGGGATATCAATACATGCATTTACTTCAGAATTTGAAATTGATTTAAATTTTATAATAGTATGCACATTTTACATAGCACATGCATCTTATATATGTCTCATGATTAAAATATGTGTAATAATGGTACCGATGTATAGAATTCTACCAAAAATATGAATTTGAATCATATAATTATGTGATTTAGCCAATTTGGATAATTGTGTAAGTGTGGAGGACATGCTTCCAAATCATGCCCTCACTATATATGGAAAAATAAAAAAAATAATATAAGTACCAATGTGGAGGGCATGTTTCCAAAACATGTCCCTATTTTAAACTGGAGATGTTGAATACTAAATAGGTGTGGAGAACATGCCTATAAATCATGCCCCTACTAAATTTGAAAACTGATATAAGTACCATATGTTGAATAAATGTGGAAAACATACTCCCAAACATCTTGACTGAATTTAAAAATTATGAATGTGTGGAATCCATGCCCATATGCCATTTATCCATAGAATCTACAAACTGATATAATTACCAAATACTTAATGAGTGTGGATAACATGATTTCAAAGCATGCCCCCACTGAATCTGATAATTGTACTAAGTGTGGAGAACATGATTACCAAGCATGCCCCACTAATATTCCTCCCATATGAGGTGAGGGGAAATATGAACTAGAATTTATCTCACCTCAAAATGGTAAGACAATTGTAAAATATGTGAATTTAACCATGTAGCATATAGAAAGAACTTGTCTAGGTAAATGTATAATTGAAGCACCTAAAATCAATATGATCACATGTAGGCCTAAGATGCATGATAAATATCATGGTAATGTATAGATAGTAATAGTAAAAGTTCAACAAGCAAACAAGCACACACACAAAAACACTCAAAAGTAAATCAACAAGCAAGGGTCCAAAGAGACAAAAAAGGGTATGTTCAAATACCAAACGCTTGAAGGGAGAGGACCTAGTTAAATGTCGATGAAATCAAATGTCCATATAAAAAATAATGACATGATGTAAATATCAAATAAATCATACATATGCATGGGGGCCATAAGAAAAAGAGCATATTCAAATTCTTGAACAAGAAAGACAAGACACTCAAGGAAGTGCATAAAGTAAAGCATAAATAACTAGCTTAAACATGTCATAGTGGCCCATAGATCCAATATGTTAGAAAAGTATGTCAAGTTTATAGTATATGAAGTACCTTGTATAATATATAATCATGGATAATAATCATGTGTAAGTACATATGTAAGCTCAAACATGATAGTGTAGAGTGATCATCGAATCATATAACTTGTATGTATCAAAATCAAAGAAGTGAATACTCCCAATGTCTATATGACATGAGTAGAAGGAATGCCTAACTTTCAAAGTAGGACTGTATCATGTATATATGTATGCCTATATCACACCCAATATATAAGAGTGACACATATGTTTATGTATGAGTAACTGAGTATGTGGTCCATCAATATAGAAGTAACATATGTATGCCAAGGAATAAATAGAACATGTAACTACTGATAGTGTTTTTGGCTTTTTGAATGTTTTTGGTATTTTTGATTTTTTTTTAAAAGAATAAGGTATGATCCAATCCCATGGATGATCATAGGTATCTCCCCCATTCAGTACCTTAAAACCTTAAGTTAGATTTTTTACATTATTTGTATCATGATTGGATAGGTTGAAAAGGTACATATCATGTTCTTCCTCATGTTTTTTATGTGTAGTATAAGAGATAGTGCTATAATTTTGATATATATTAATTTTACTTCATGAGAAAAGGAAACACCTTGTTGATTTGGGTCAATTATTGCTTCTATTTGGTATAGCCAAAGAGTTCCTAGTGTAAATTCATATGGATATATGGTAGGCATAACCCAACATGTTTGAATCACTTTAGAACAATAAATAATTAGTAATGTTATGTTTCCTTAAGAATATTTCCAAGTGACCTTATTTTTAAAGTCTTGTAGATCAAAACCAAGCTGTTGAAAATGCTTTATATGGCAAGTGGTTTTTGATTATGTAGGATTAATATGGTTATACCAATAATAATCACCACCAATGTATAAGGTAATTATTAAATATTATTGTCATGGATGTTTTTTGATTTTTATTGAAACTAAATTCATTTAGAAAATCCTTAAATGTAATATTTTGATCATCGATAAGATCTTGGATCTTGTGCTTTGAGATAAAGCAATGGTTCATAAAATGCCTAGGTCCATGATGGTAGTAATAATAAACATTCACATCATATCCTTTGGATAGAGGTAAAATCATATCAACATAGATAGGATGAGGGTAGTTATAATCTCATAATCTATTATCCATGGGAGTAATGAAGTCAAAGACTTAGGTAAACGTGTAAATTATCTTTTTGGTACCTTAGATAGTATATCCTGATTAGGTTATAGTACCAATATATCAATTTTAGGCTCATATTCAAAGTATTTGGTTTAGGATTGTCTACTTATTGGATCAATGTAATACATTTTAATGGGTTAGGATCTACTAGACATGTGTAAAGGATTTCCTAATTCCAAAATTTTAGGCATGTGTGCAATGCATAATTAACTACATACATTTTATGTATCCGATATCATCCTAATAGAATATTATAGTTAAAATCATTTATCATAAGTTGGTACATAATGGATAATGTGTGGGGACTCAGAATAATATTCAATGTAATTTGACCAAGCAAAGGGCTTTGTGATTTGTCAAACCTTTGAATTTGCATAACTATTTTTTGAATAAGATTTTTTTAACACCCATGATTTTTAGGAATTGAATGCTATAAATGTTTAGGGTTTTTCTATTATCAATGAGAGCTCTTTTGACACATTTATTTTGTATTGTTACTTGTATTAATAAAGGCCAATTTTTATCAACATCTTTGGATGATAAATGTATTGGATCAAAGGTGATGAGCCTATTATGATTCTTAAGATCTTGCATAATATCTAAAAAATAAGCAAGCTCAATATTACTTAGGACTTGTGTTTCACATAATAGTTTTTGTAAGATATCCTTATAAACATTATGTTGGGAATTGAGGTATCTCAACCTTGACAAGTCAATACACTATTCATGAGCTACTATTCATAGTCACTATGATGTGGAAGGTGATGTAGGTGGCGGTATTGAGTTGGAATAGGTGATGTGGAAGGTGATGTAGGTGGTGATGTGATGCAGAAGCATCAAGCTAAAAGATGTCATTTTTGTGTTTTATGTATAGGAGGTTAAAGTGGAAAAGTTTTTGTTAAAATATATGTAAAGGGGCCTTTCAATGTCCATTCATGCATTTGAAGTCATTTAGAGTTCCTAGGATTCATAGGAGTAAGTTGGAGGGTGTTTGGAGTTTTCCCTCCAAAACCAAGAATTTGAAAATTCAAATATTGCCCTTAAGAAAATAATGACCAAAGTATGGTAAATGTGGTTAGGTGATAACATTTTGGTGTAGAAGTTATAAGGATATTTCCAAATTTTTTTTCAAATACACATGAGTCTAGGACATCCATTTAGAATTCATGGTCTTGTCATGTACTCCAAGGCCACACGTTGAGTTAGTTATGGTAAGGTGGTTGGATGTAACTTCCAAGAAAACCTATGTTGAAATGGAAAAATAAGTCATTAAAGGTGTTGATTGGAATTGAAGAGGGAGAAGAGAGATAAGAGAGGTCTCCAAGAAGATAGAGAAGGATTAGAGAAGAGGAAGAACATACAAAACCTCTCAAGAAATAACTCAACTCCAAAAATGGACTATATTATAATATATAATGATGCTATGAATAAGGGTAAGTGATTTGATGTGGATTATCCATTTAGTTTACATTTTCCTTAAAGGTCCTTGAGACTTTGAACATGCTATCAGCTATGTAAAATTACAGGTTAAATAATTATTGCATGTTGTAACCAAGAAATGACTATAGGTCATAGTCAAGGGAGAGAGATTGAAGTAATTGAACTTGATTGGTTAGTTATTATTCCTTGTGTTAGTGGATTGAGTGTATTGAGTCTATAAAGGTCTATCTAGAAGTGGTTAAGACATTCATACATAAAGTGCTCAACAATAAGGGTTCCACTATCCATATACCCTATTTTATTCATGATAATCCAATATTGAAAGTGGAATATTGATTCTCATAAGGTGGGTATGAATTTGGTGAATTATATATATATATATATATATATATATATATATATATATAGATTGAGAGTGGACATAAATGGATGAGACTAACCATAGATATTTTTCATGTAGGGTTAAAGTCTTTTTGGAATATATACACCTAGATTATTGACACATAGTCATATACAATCAGAGACCCTATGTTATGTGGTCAAGCTAAGTAAATAGAATGAGAAATAAAGTTATAAGTGATGGAGGTTGGTTTGATAAGTGTAATTTAAAATTTAAAGGTATACGTAAATCATAAAAAACTCTACAAACTTCCTTGAGAATTTCTCATAAGATGTAGACCCCTACTTAGCATATGTGTTACCCTTGTTTGCATAGTTAAGGAATAGGAGAAGTAGATTGAACAAACAGAGGTGAGTATATATTGTTTGAGTTTATTATCATCATGGATAAGGTTTTATGAATCTTTATATTATCCTATGTGGGGATTAATAGGTATTTTAATGGGAACCAACCTTGCAAACCTTGCATAGATAGTAAAAGGAAAGCATAATTGACTGTAGTTTAATATTCTTAACTCTTCCATACATTGAAAATGGTTTGAAACCTATTATAGATGGTGTGATTTAAAAATAGACTTGAATATGTAAGTTTTTCCTTTTGAAACTCGTTTGAAATCAAGAAATGGAAAATTTAAGCCTCTCAGGCTTGTGTGCCTGCAAAAAACCCTAGAACTAGGGATTTGTTGATATAGGGAGTTTTAACCATCAAATATTTCTCAAATTTTGTAGTTTGGTAAAAATTAATGTTATCTAAGTGATTGAAATGTTTTAAAGTTTTTATGGTCTTTATGGTATGGATTTTGAGAGACTGATTGGAAATTAGGTAGAGTTAGGTCTAGAAGGGCTAATTGTGGAGAGAAAAGAGTTAAGAAAATGGTGAAGATGAATGAAATAATTCATGAAAATTTATGAGTTTAAGGGAATAGAGGGTGTTCAAATATGTTTTCAAATATTCAATTAAGGTTATATATTTGTTAAACCAAGTGAAAACTAAAAAAAAAGCTACAAGCCTTAAGAGAAGATTGTGACCATAAGTTGAAAAATGAGTTTGAAATGTGTTTGAGGACTTGTAATAGGTTGGACCAAGTCTAATGAGATCAAATGAGACTATACATGAAAAAATATTTAACCTTCGAAACCTATGACAAGATTTGGTCTTTAAGACCTAAGAGACTTGACTAATGACAAGCTAGTAAAAGCACAAGAACCCGTTTGAGAAGGGAATGAATTAAATAGTGTAAAAAATAAATGTGAATATCATGAGGGAAATAAAAATCATCAATAAATTATAAAAATAGTACAAATAATAGGGATTATAGAAATAATCTAATGAGAACAATGATCAAGCTAAAGGAAGAAGATTGGTGCTAGAAGATTCAAGGTAAACATGACATACCAGTGAGATATTTTATAAGACTAAAGATAGATAGTGGAGTTTTGTAAGCTTATCCCCCTTAAATCTAATCAATATGAGTTTTGGTTTCATGTATTTTTAATTATTCAAGCTTGTTGATTTGAGATGAATGCACAATGTTATGAGATATGCATGAGAGATAACCTTGCAGGGTATTGAGGGAGAAGAACATGTTATGGGTATGATCTATTGAGATTAGTACATAGGTATATTATATTAAGGAGAGAGAGATAAGTCCCCAAATTCCTATGAGAAATAACTAGAAGTTAGTCAAGAGAAGACTAGAAAAGATAGAGAGAAAAGAGAGCATTGGAGATCTAAGAGAAAATAGATAATAAAGAAGACTATAAAAGAGAGTCAAGAAAGATAAAGAGAGGTCATAGATAGAGGAAAAAGGAAGAAGAAAGGCCCAATAGATATCCAAGAGGCAAGGTTGATAAAATTTCTAAGAGAAATGCCTACATAGTCCTAGAAAACAAAGAAAGTGAGAGAAAATGGATATAGAGAGGGAAGTGGAAGACATAAGAAGAGAATTGGGGCAAGGTATAGAGAGGATAAATCTCATGATGAAGCTCATAAAATAATAATAAATACAATGGAATAGCTATAATGTGAAAATAAAGGTAAAGTGGTCACTAGAGTCACTTGTGAAAGAGAGAATGCACAATAAGAGTGTCTTGAGAGATGAGAAGAAGAAAGAGAAAGCAACCCAAAGAGGCATGAGAAGAGATGTTTCTAACTAAGAAACAAGATAGAGAGATAGAGAAGAGGATTCTCATTGAAGATAACAAGAAGAAGATGGAAGTACTAAGAAGAGCACATAAGGGTGAAGATAAGAAAATAAGATGGAGAGTGTCTATGTCAAAGACATTCAAAGAGACTATGTGGTCTCTCATTTTGTATGCTAACATTGCTTTCAATTTTGTGTATGTAGGTATGAAGATAAGTGTGGTGAAGGAAAAACATGCAGCCTCAAAGTTGGTGAAAAATGGGCCAATAATATCACCCATCAAGTGGTAAGATGATGACAAAGAAAGAGAGTCTCTTGAAGAATACAAAGTGAAGGAGATTGAAGACATTCCACATGTTGAAAATGGAGATAAAGAGGAATATTATGATACATTGCCAAGTCTACCACCCAAAACAAGAGAATAAACATGCAAATAAGATATTAAGGTCACCTATGAAGACATGAATGAATATATGAGCTTGAAACAATTGCCATTGGAGGTGAATGAATGCCTAAATGTTGATTTTGATTGCATATATGAAGAAGAAAAGGATGATATGCAGGTTAAGAAAAAAAGGACAAATTGTAGCTCTAAAAAAGATAACAAGGGCATGGATATATATATCCTAAGTTGATTAAACAATAAATTAATGAGAAGGAAGAAAATAACCTCAAATAAGAGGTCAAATAAGGCAAAAGTACAGGTGAAAAACAAGCACAAATATGCAAACCAAGAATAAATGGTAAAGAACACCAAGTGTGCATGGTAGATAACCAAGGAATTAAGCATGAAAGAGATGAAATGAGAAGCAAGTGGTAGACCAAAAAGCTATAAGGCATCAAATGGGTGGAAAATAACATAAGAGAAACATATTTCAAGTGGATCGCAAGTAAACATGAGGATTGAAGTAGTTGGCAAGCCTATGAGGCAAATGAGAGAGGTAAAGAAAGAAAACCAAGCAAGAGAGGTTAAGGTACATCCATATGAGTGCATAAAATAAGATAGGTGTTTTTAAGATTTGTTTTCAAATTTTGTATATAATGACATGTGTGAATTTGATTCCAATGATGAAGACATTTTGTACATAGAAATAATGACATTGATGAATGAGTGTGTAGCAAGACAAGATGAGAGTGAAGCACCTAAAATAGTGATTAAGAAGCATGGTATGAAGAATGAATAAGATGATATGACTCTAATAAATGATGGATTCCAAGGAAAAGATAAAGAATAATTTGCCCAAGAAAGTGAAGAGCAATGTGAACCAAGGTTTGATAAGGATTTTGAAGAGATGGATGCACTCAAGTTGCAACAGGAGTTGGAGATGTTAGAGGACATGTTCAATCCATACAATGGGATTAAATAATATGACTTACAAAAATAAAATGTAAAGGAAAAGATAGATAAAGAACATCAAAGGGAAGCACAATGAGTTGTGTAAATAAAAATACAAACACACAAGCTAGCTAGTAAGAAAATGGAGTATGAAGAAGCAAACAAGGTGAGTTATTCCATGGGTCAAGCTAAATATGAGTTGAAATTTTCTAATCATGGGTATGTATAGTCCGATATTGGTTAAATCATGTTGTACTATGATGAGGATGAGTGGAACAAGAAATTACACTTACATAATGAGCAAGATGATAGAAAAAGGCATCAAAATGTGAAGAATTTTGAAGAAGAGGTAGAAAAAAAGAGTATAAAAAAGCAAAATATATATGTTTACATATAAAATATGCCATTACATCCCAAGGAATAAGTTACTAACATAAATAGGAAGTAAAAATCACTAAACAAGCAAGAATCAAGTGAAATTCATGAAGAAGCAAGCCATACAATAAGCATGAGGAAGAGGAATAAGCACTATTTAGTTGAGTCTGAGTATGAGGAGGTTAAAAGTGACTTATAATAGGTGTAATATGTAGTAAATAAGAGTCTAAAATAGTGGTAACACCTCATGGATGTGGAAGATACATGGATAAGAAGACTAGACAAAGCCAAGAAGAATAAAGGCAAGAATTTGATAAACAAGAAGGAGAAAGGAATGAAGAATAGAAATCATGTGAATGAGAAATAAACTAAAATAAAAAATTGGAAGAATTTTTTTTTTTGGAGGCTCAAGTTTTTTTTCTCCCTCCTAGGAAGTATGATGTAGGAGCATCAAGCTAAAAGATGTCATTTTTGTGTTTTGTCTATAGGAGGTAAAAAGTGGAAAAGTTTTGGTTGAAAATGTATGTAAAGGGACCTTTCAAGGTTAATTCATGTATTTGAAGTCATCTGGATTTCCTAGGATTCATAGGAGTAAGTTTGATGGTGTTTGGAGTTTTCCCTCCAAAACCAAGAATTTGAAAATTCAAATATTACCCTTAAGACAAGAATGACCAAAGTATGGTAAAGGTGGTTAGGTGATAAAATGTTGTTGTAGAAGGTCTAAGGATATTTAAATAAGGTGTTTGAAATTCATATGAGTCTAGGACATCCAATTAGAAGTCATGGTCTAGTCATGTACTCCAAGACCACACATTGAGTTAGTTATGGTAAGGTGGTTGGATGTAACTTAAAATTAAACCTACATTGAAATGGAGAAAAAAGTAATTGAAGGTGTTGGTTGGTATTGAAGAGGGATAAGACAAAAAATAGAGTTATCCAAGAATATAGAGGAGGATTAGAGAAGAGGAAAAGCATACAAATCCTCTCAAGAAAGAACTCAAGTACAAGAATGGATTGTATTATAATAGATTATGATGATATGCGTAAAGGAAAGTGATTTGTTGTGGATTATCCATTAATTTTATGTGATTGTATTGGTTTCTTATTTTACTTGAATGTCCTTGAGAATTTGAACATGTTATCAGTTGTATAAAATTGTAGGTGAAAGAATTATTGTAGGTTGTAACCAAGAAATAGCTATAGGTCACAGTCAAAGGAGAGAGATTGAAGTAATTTCACTTGGTTGGTAAATTATGAGTCCTTGTATTAGTGTATTGAGTCTATTGAGTATATACAGGTCTGAATAGGAGTGGTTAAGACATTCATATGCAAACAACTCAACAATAAGGGTTCCACTATCCATATACCTTGTTTTATTCATGATAGTCCAATATTGAAAGTGGAAGATTGCTTCTCATAAGGTGGGTATGAATTTGGTGAAGAAAGAAATATATAAATATTTAGTGTGGAAATAAATTGATGAGATTATTCATAGAGCTTTATAACTATAGGTTTAAATCCCTTTTGGACTGTATACACCCATATTCTTGACACACAACCATATATAGTCAGAGACCCTATTTTATGTGGTCAAGCCAAGTAAATAGAATGAGAAATAAAGGTTTAAGTGATGGAGGTTGGTTTAATAATTTTATTTTCACATTTAAAGGTGTGTGTAAATCACAATAAACTCTAAAAACTTCCTTGAGACTTGATCATAAGATGTAGACCCTTGCTTAGCATATGTGTTACCCATGTTTCCACAGTCAGGGAATAAGAGAAGTAGAATGAAATAACAAAGGTGGGTAGATATTGTTTGAGTTAAATATCAGAATGGATAAGGTTTTATGAAACTTTATATTATCCTAGGTTGGGATTAATAGGTATTTTAAGGGGAATTGACCTTGGAAACCTTGCACAGATAGTAAAAGGAAAGCATAGTTGACTATATTTCATTGTTATTATCTATTTCATGCATTGAATAAGGTTTGAAACCTATTTTAAAATGTGTGTGAGGTAAAATTAGACTTGATCATGTAATTTTTTCATTTTAAAACTCATTTTAACTCAAGAAATGGAAATTTTAAGCCTCTCAAGCCCGTGTGCCTGCAGAAAATCCTAAAACTAGGGTTTTATTGATATAGGGAGTTTTAACCATCAAATATTGATAATTTTTTTTAATATAGTAAAATTAAATTTTATATAATTTATTTAAAGGGTTTAAATTTTGTACAATCCTTATGGTATGGATTTTGAGAGACTGAGTGGCAATTAGGTAGAGTTAGACCTAAAAGGGCTACTTATGGAGAGAAAAGAGTTAAGAAAATGGTGAAGATGAGTGAAATAATTCATGAAAATTTATGAGGAGTTTAAGGGAATAAATTGTGCTCAAATATGTTTTAAAATATTTAAGGAAGTTTCTATATTTTGTAAACCAAGTGAAAACCTTATAAAAAGGCTACAAGCCTTAAGAGAAGATTGTGACCATAAGTTGAAAAATGAGTCTTGAATTGTGTTTAAGGACTTGTAAGAGGTTAGAACATGTGTAATGATATGCACTAAGACTATCCATGACAAAATATTTAACCTTTGAAACCTATGACAAGATTTGGTCTTTAAGACCTAAGAGACTTGACTAGTGACAAGCTAGTAAAAGCACAAGAACCAGTTAGAGAAGGGAATGTATTGAATAGGGTAAACACTAAATGTGAATATCATGAGGAAAATATATATCATTAATAAATGATAAAAATAATATGGATTATATAAATAATCTATTGATAACAATGATCAAGCTAGAGGAATAAGATTGGTGTTAGAAAATTCAAGGTAAGCATGACATGCCAATGAGATCTTTTCCAAGACCAAACATAGATAATAGAGTTTTGTAATCTTCTTACCCTTACCTTTGAATCATGATTCATGTGTTTATGTGTATTGTGATGATTTGGAATGGCCCATGGAGGAATATACATGATCTAAGTGTATGTCAGTGGAAGTGGGGCATACCACTCCACTAAAGAGATAAGTTGTTGTCTTTTGTGATGCACATGATTTTAATTTAGGTGAAAAATGACTAAAATGAGATATGGGGAAAATTTATTTATTGGCCTCATGTTTTTGAGTGAAGGAAAAGTTAAAATTTAATGGATAATCTCTTGGAAGCATGTGGAGTCACATGTGATAGTGGGGAACAAGTTACTATTCTAGATTGGAGGCACATGTGAGAGTGGGGTGTAGTTTTGGAGGCTTTTGAGAGTGGAGCATGATGTGTCATAAGTGGAGGGTCAATTTTTGACCAAAGCATAATACTATAAGCATGTTACTATAGATGAATAGTGGTGCCACTAAAGGGTGGTGAATTTCCTTGCCTTGTTGATGAAGTTTCCTTGTTTATCATCTTATTTGTAACTTATATAGTAAGAAGTATTATCATTTATAATTGGTATTAAGAAGCTAGAAAGATAAGCAAGTCATCTTGTATGAAGCTTAGGATAAACTTGTAGTTAATATTTGTAATCTTGAGAATTGTGCAAAGGCACTGAAGCTCTGTGGAACAAGTTCTTCTCCTATGTGTAGTATATTGGTGGTGCTCCTATGAAGGATTGCTATGCAAGTATTTTGTAATCTTGTTGATTTAATTAATACATTGAGCTACTTTAGAGTGTGGGGTTTTTTTTTCCTAAAAGGGTTTTCCCTATGTAGTCATGTGTTATGGTATGTTTATGCTTTTATTTGTATGTGTTTATTTTAATTGTGTAACAAGTATTCAAATTATTTACATAGTATCCTCTCTTGGTTAGTGTAAGAAATTATTTCCATGATCTCGTGTTCCATTCAAGTGGTATCAGAGCCTAGCTAATTTTGGTTCTATTTGTGGGTTTGTTGGAATTACTGAACTAATCCAGTTTTGAGTGGGAGATTATGTAAGGAGATATTTAGAGTTATTTATTATGGGAATTTTAGGATTGAAAGAACATCAGGGAGAATTGGGGTTGAAACATTTTCAAAAAGCAAGTCCCACGGGAGATCTGAATCTCCTAGAAATTCCAAGGTGATATGTTAGAATTATGGAAAACTTGGTCACTTTAGAATGAATTGTACATAAGAAAATAAGGATAAAAATAAATGTGATTCTATTTCTGAATCCAAGAAGGAAGGTATTGTGCTTTCACTACAACCTTGGTAACCCATGCAAGTAATGATGCATAGTTAATTGATTTAGGTGCATATTATCATATGACCTATAATAGAAATTGGTTTTTTAAATATGAGAAATTTGATAGAGGTAAGGTGTAATTGGGTGATGATTATTTCTTAACCATTATTTTTCATGGTAGAGTTAAAATCAAATTGCCAGATGGAAGGATTAAACACTTTGATGGTGTGTTGCTTATCCTAGAGCTAGCTCAAAATTTATTATCTTTGAGCAAACTAATAGGTGTGGGTATGCAAGTTGTATTTTCTTAAGAAGGTTGTAAGATGGTTAGAGATTCTATAATGATAGCTAAAGATGTTTAGATTAGCACTTTGTACAAGCTTGATGCATGCACAGTTGAGTGTAATAGTAATTTTATGAAAACTACATCTAAGAATACTCCATTGGATAAAAAAGTAATCACTATTTTTATGAATGGTTGTGGTTTGTAGGTACCTAAGGGTGCTCATTCTATGGAGTTAAAATTTCATGTAGAGAAGACTATGTTATGGCACCATAGAATTGGCCACATTAGATAACCACATTGGAGAAAAAGGTCTTAGGGCCTTGAAGAATAAAAACCTTGTTGAAGGTTTGACTGAATGTAATCTTGAATTTGATTTTTGTGAGCATTATGTTTATGGTAAACAAAACTATGTTGAGTTTTACTCAAGTTCTCATAAATCCAGTGGTGTTTTAGATCTTATTCATTTTGATGTTTTGGTCTTGCTAATGTTCCTTTGATTTCAAAATCCACATATTATGTTTCATTTATTTATGATTATAGTAGAAGGACATGGGTTTATTTTGTTAAGAGTAACTCAAAATTTTTTAGTCATTTTAAAGAGTTTAAAGTAATGGTTGAGTTGCATACTAGAAAGTAAATTAAGTGTTTGAGAATTGTCAATGACGATGAGTTTTGCTCTAATGATTTTGATAGTTTTTACAAAGATTGTGGTATATAGAGATATAAGACAACTCCATATTTGCTTCAGCATAATGGAATTGTATAAAGAATGAACATGACATTGATGTAGAAGGCTAGGAGTATGCTTAGTGGTGCTAGACTGGAATAAAGGTTTTTGGTTGAAGCTATAGCCATTGTTTGCTACCTGGTCAATAGGTATTCTACATCAAAGCTTGTTTATAAAATGCTTATGGAGGTGTGGTCTAGCCAAAATCCTTCATTAAGACATCTTAGAATTTTTTTTCTATCAAACATATGCACATATGTTAAAGGATAAGTGGAAAAAGTTGGAGAACAAGGCTATGAAATTTATCTTCATCAAGTATAGCTATGGTGTGAATGGATACAAGCTTTGAGATCCGATATCATAAAAAATATTATATTCTAGAAGTGTTATTATTTTTGAAACTAACTCTTCTTCTATTACACTTCAACTAGATAAAATAGAAAATAAAGATCTGATTTAACTTCCTCCTATGCTTGAGAAAGTTGAGTCGAGGCCACAAGAGAGACAATAAGTTGAGGAGAGCTCATCAAACTTTGAATATTTTGAATATGACGTAGATGAAGAATAAACTTGACCTCAACTTGTTTGAATGTCTAAAAGGTGTAGAAAATCACCAAAAGTTATTCTCTTAATGATCAAAGATGCATATTTGCTTTGAGTACTAACATTGATGAATCAAGATCTACAGAAGAAGCTTCGGGAATGAATGATGCAGAGTCATATAAGGTTTCTATGGAATAATAAATGACAACTTTGAAAAATAATGATACATGGGACCTTGTACCATTACTGGAAGGATGTAAGCATTTTGAATGCAAATGGGTGTTCAAGAAAAATATTGGTTCAGATAGAAGTGTTAAGAAGTAAAAAACCCAGTTGGTTGTAAAAGGTTACTCTTAGGTTGAGGATGTTGATTACAGTGATATATTTTCTCCTGTTGATAAAATGACATCCATTATATTCTTACTTTCTATTATAATAGCTTATGATTTAGATATTGAGCAAATGGATGTGAATATTGATTTCTTTCATGGTAATTTGGAGGAGATTTATACGACATAACTAGAGCACTACATGGTGAAAGATAAAATAAATTTTGTTTACAAGTTAAATAAATCATTGTATGGTCTCAAGAAGAGTCCTAGGATGTGGTACCATAAATTTTATACATATGTATTGAGTTTGGGGTTTGAATGATCTAAATTTGATCATTGTGTTTATTATAAAACTAATGGTGACGATTTCTTGGTTATTGCCTTATACATTGATGATATGTTATTTGTTGGCAATGGAAAAGTTTTTATTTCAGAGCTTAAATCTCAAATCTCAATAAAATTTGAGATGAAAGATCTTTTTGATGCAAGACACATTCTTGGGATGGATATTAATAGAGACAGATAGAATAAAAAGATATGGCTTGGCTAGAGTAAGTATGTGAATTCAATTTTACAAAAGTTTAACATGTAGGATTGTAGACCATTGTGTGTTATATTTTTAGTAAGAATAAAGTTATATTCTAAACAATGTCCTACATCTACATCAGATATGGAAATATAAGGAGAGTACCTTACAAGAGTGAAATCAAAATTTTGATGTATTTTATGGTTTGTACTAGACTAGACATTGCCCAAGTAGTGGGAGTTCTTTCCCATTATATGTGTTAGAACACAACTATCTATTGAGAGGGGGGTGAATCAATAGATTGACTAAAATTATTCATTTAATCCCTTTTAATGCAATTTAGAAAGGATATGTAGAGATCACACACACACACATGCATAACATTAGATATACATGACAAACCCGATATGGGAAAAACCACCATGAGAATAGTTACTAGAATATACTATTCTAATCCAACCTCACAATCAAGAAGCTCACTGGTTATAATGTTTAAGAGAATTGACCCTAAGGAGATACCAATTTCCTGATTTAAGAGCACCTACTCTAAGGAAGCACTAACTCCCTAATTGAACACCAACTCAGCTCTTCTGATGGCACTTGCCAATCAGAGCTATTATGGAGATACAACTCTAGATTATAAATTTGATTCATAAATGGATTTAGTTCTTTATTATATACCTATTATATAATTACTCATACTCTGCTCTGCATTTCTCTTCCTCTCTTTCTCTCTCCCTATCAATCCAACTATGCATATTTAAATTTTTCAACACTTAGTGCATTTTATAGATCATGTATATATGCATTTGATCTAGTTTCACATGTTCTTTGTGTTCACACTTGGTCATTAACACATCACACTCCTACAAGTTTCCTTCTTCTTAAATTCATGATCCACCACCATAATTATCTATCTTTTTATATATTTAGCATATATTTGGCTCAATATTTGATACACATTACATATTACACAACTTATATTGATCACAATGATCTATATCATTCTCTATGTCATATAATGCATCTTTATTGTATGTTCCATCACTTGATCATTGAGATGAACGTATCTTTAAATACTGACCATTAATCTTAAGATTTGCACCATGATCTAATGATCCTCATTCAAATGTATCAAATTTAAAATGAAACCATTAGATCAAGCTCTGAAAAGCTCATGTACTCCATTATATCTTTATGAGCTTCTAAACTTTAATGTTTTAACTTTAAAGTGCATCTATTGATCAAATTTTGACAAGCTCACATGCTCTATTAGATCTTTGCAAGATTTTGAACTTTAACATTTCAATATTTAAAGTGCATCTATTGATCTTTTGATCCAAGATCTTTCATGTCATTAGATATTTAAAATAATCACAAACTTTACCTCTATTGATCATTAAACATTAGATACTTTGACCTCTTTGAATCCTTGTGCTTTGTTGATCCTCATTGCATGATCATGCACTTACCGTTAGATCCTATGATATAATAATAATAATATGATCAATAGTTCTCTATCTAAAAAGATCCCATGAATGTGACACTTAACACCCTCACATTCCTTCTATACATTACTATTAGTGCCTATGATTTTGACACTTGGCACTCTCGTGTGCCTTCTACACATTGTTAGTACTTACACTTGTGACACTTGACACTAACACATGCCTTCTAAGCAATTTACTATCAGTCCTTGTACTTTTGATACTTGGAACTCATGTGTTCACTCTCAAGTACCTTTGACATATTGACTTTGCTATGCATCATTGGATCTTCATTGTATGATTTAACACTAGTCATTGATCAAGCTTGGATAATTCTTAATTCCAGTACTTAAGAAATATTAAATTCTTTGATAATTGCTGAAAGCTAGTAATCACTAGGTTGAAGGGGCCAATTACACAATGATGAAAAAGTATTAAGTTGTAACTTAAGTTACCAGTTCCTACCTATATCAAGTCTACGT
Organism: Torreya grandis; assembly: GCA_037957365.1. Lineage (NCBI taxonomy): Eukaryota > Viridiplantae > Streptophyta > Pinopsida > Cupressales > Taxaceae > Torreya > Torreya grandis. Next base: position 2,639,847 of record JARHVA010000315.1, read on the forward strand.
AAAAATATAAGAGCCTATGAACACCATGACCAAAAACCATAGGGTTTTACTAAGAAACCCTAGTAATGATCGAGAGATAAAATAAATCATTATTGAGCTCATTTATCTTCATCTGAACCTGTAGACCATATATATGAGATGCTCTTGAAAAACCCATAATGGATCTTTGATTAATTTCTCTACAAATGTCCAAAAATATTCTCTGTAAAAGTATGACAACATTATATGACAATATTGCAACTTATACTATGTAATTGTAAAACATGCTCTTCTCTTCATCAAACCTATTTGATCCTCTAACATCTATGACATACATAATGCCAACAATTTCCCTTTTGACATCAAATGATAATCATATTTCCAACAATATGTCTAATCTTGGTAGAGTTCATTAGGATGCAGTTATAAGGGTCTTCAGATATTTTTAGGCTACCTCAGAGTATTATTTATGTTATCATTGTAACATGATTGAAGACAAACATCCTCTTGACATTCTTAGTTATGAAATTTATATTATGAAGGCGATGTTGATAGCAAAAGATGCACTAATGCTTATGTGTTTACTTTATTTAGTGATGTAATAAGCTGGATGAGTAATAGATAGGTTGTGGTCACTTTGTACACTACAGAGGTAGAGTATATGGAATCTAATCATGCCTATAAGGAATCCATTTGGCTTAAGAGACTATGTTCAAATATTGGATTGAAATAAGGTGTAGTGACAATTTATTATGATAGTTGGAGTGTTATATGCCTAGCAAAGAAACTGGATTTTCATGCCATGACCAAACATATTGATATTCAATATCATTTTATGAGAGACATGGTTGAGTATGGAAGGGTGGAGCTAATAAAGGTAGAGACTTTGATGAATGTTATAGATTCATTGACTAAACCCATGAGTACAGAGAAATTTAGATGGTGTTCAGAGTCTATGGGCCTCTTGGCCCCTAGTAATTAATTTCACATTAGTACGATTCTTTTGGGTCTTGAAAATTATTAGAAAAGTGTGATAATTTTATGAATTGAGGTGTCTCAACCCTGACAAGTTAGGACACTATTCACAAGACACTATTCATAATCAATATTCAAAGTCACTATTCATGTGATGAGGTGGTAATGGTTAGTTGACAATGACTATGTAGGTAATACATGTGTTGATGTAGATTGTGATGATTTAGCATGGCTCATGGAGGAATCTACATGATGTAAGTGCATATGAGTGGAAGTGGGGCATACCACTCTACTAAGGAGATAAGTTGTCTTTTGTGATTCCCATGATTTTGCTTTAGGTGAAAAATGATAAAAATGAGATATGGGGAAAATTTATTTATTAGCCTCATGTTTTTGAGTGAAGGAGGTGTCAAAATTTGATGGAAAATCTCTTGGAAGCTTGTGGAGTCACATGGGATAGTGAGAACAAGTTACTATTCCATATTGGAGGCACATGTGTGAGTGGGGTGAAATTTTTGAGGCTTTTGAGAGTGGAAGATGAGGTGTCATAAGTAGAAGGTCCATTTTTTACTAAAAGACAAGGCCATAAGCATGTTATTATTGATGCATAGTGTTTCTACTAAAGAGTGGTGAATTTCCTTGCCTTTCTCATGAAGTTTCCTTTTTTGTCATCTTCTTTGTAACTTCTATAAGTAAGAAGTATTCTCATTTATAATTTGTATGAAGAAGCTATAAAGCTAAGAAAGTAATCTTGTATGAAGCTTTTGGTAAAATTGTAGTTAAGTTTTGAAAGATTGAGAGTTGTTCAAAGGCATTAAAGCTTTATGGAACTAGTTCTTCTCTTGTGTGTAGTATATTGGTGGTGCCCTTGTGAAGGTTTACTCTATAAGTGTGTTGTAATATTGGTGATTTGATTAATACATTGAGCTACTTTAGAGTGTGAGGTTTTTTTCTCAAAAGGGTTTTCCTCATGTAATCATGTGTTATGGTATTCTTATGATTTTAGTTGTATTTGTTTCTTTTAATTGTGTAACAAGTATTTAAATTATTTGCATATTCTCCTCTCTTCGTTAGTGTAAGAAATTGCTTCTGAGATATCATATTCCTTTCATATTAGATTGAATTAGAAGCTTAAGGGTTTAAATCTTAGCATGCGTATTGTTTAATTGGTCAACAATGTCATATTCTTTAGATTCTTATTCTATTGTATTGAAAAATTAATTTTTAAAAGGGATTAATTGTTACTTGTTATTTGAAACCCTCTTATTGTAAACATTAGAACAAGAAAGAGTATGTGGGAAAATGGTTTTTGCATACCTTATAGATCGACATGTATTAATTAGGCATGAGATATAACAATTAGGAACCACTATAAGGTATTGGATCATGAAATAATTAAAAAAAATGTCCATGGGAAAAATGATTTCATAATTTAAAGCAATTTATAGTTTAGCAACAAGAAAAATAGAAAATCTGAAGTGACCTAGGATTTGATGTTCAAAGATCAGGTTCACCAAATATTAAACCCTAAAATGAAATCTGTTATATGTTTTAACTTTAATATTAGGGTTACAAATATATAAATGAAATGGCACAAGGGTGAAAATCAAATCTATGTCAGGGCAATTAAATGCTAAACTCAGATATAAGCATACACTAAATTTTTGATGCTAAGATAGTCTAAATATGGAAAGTACAATTATGATAGATATATAAATGACAAATAATATAAGTAATAATCTTGTTATGATGATAATGTAGTTCTAGATCTAGAACACATTAAAAGTAGGTATAAATATAGTTTTAAAATAATTATCATATTATGGATCTGGTGCTTCTAGCTATTTAGACAGTTGCATCAGCCTTGAAAATTATATTGATATTACTATCTAAGTTTAATGATAGTGTTATATATGGAACATCTAGTGAAATGAGATGCGACCACCTAGATTCTTACGGGTTTTACTTTACCTGGACTCTGATGCATTCAGATCTAGGTTATGGATAGTCACTCATGAAATGAAAAAAACCCTAGCTTTCCATCTTCAATATGACCTTAGGAAAAAATGGGTTAGTTGGAACATAGTTTCAAGCTGACCCCAATGACCCCATTGTCATATGATGATACCTACATAGCTAATACCCCATAAGAGGGTCTTAGACTCATGTAGTTCTCCCCTGTATTTTATTTTATGTGTGAATCATGTAATGTATGTAAAGCAAGTACAATAATGACCTATCTTATAACTTGTAAAATCGATCTCTTAAGATGTTCCTTTAGTAATTTAGACCTGCATATGTATTATAACTATGATTGGTATAGAAATAGGGAAGATTTGATCATTTTAATGTTTGGTAGAGTGTTTTTTGATAAGTTCCTTGGTCTCTTTGGTCTTTTATAGGTTTCATAAGTGAAGAATGAATGAAGGTTGATCTTGTATTTATATTAATGAATTTGGAGTAACAAATCACATTAAATAAATTAGGTTGACCATTAGGTTATATTTCATTTGTAAATTAGATGACTTTAGGGAGTTGGATACTTACATCAGGACATGACAATAACATTGATGCCACTATTTATCTCAAATGTTGGTGTTCAAAGAGTAAAAAAACATGTACATGATCAAAACTTGTAGAAGTGTAAGATAAGTACCTTTTAATCATTTTATGTAAGATAGAATGTCAGTGTCATCAATATAAGACTAGTCGGACTAAGATATAGACCAAGGGGCATAAGATAGATTAGATGTGAGGCTTATAAAAGAAAGGAGAGTGTATAACTAAGAAGAACAACTAAGATCTGAGTTTAAAAAGTGTACAAAATTGAGCGAATACATAATCACAAAATATCATCTATATTTCCCTGCTTTAATCTAGTAGTAGAATTACTAGTTTAAAGGAAATGAATAAGTACCTGGGTGTGTGTGTACACCTTATCTTTACTTGAGTTGAATCTGAGTTATTTTTTGGTGATTAAACTACAACCAAGAGCATGTTATAGTGTAAAATTAGTGCATATAATTTGTGTTAAAATTAATTTAAATAGATTTAAATTAAAATAACAAGGTTAGGAGTACACTTTTGTGTTAATGTAACCACCTTACCTATTAACAAGTTATTCTGAAAAAGACATATCATTTTAAGGATATAAAACTGATATCACAATAAATATAGAAAAATATTTTAATGTGCATATATCTAAGGAGATAAAGAGAGAGAGATTAGAAGGCAAATTCCCCCCATTTTAAAGAAAAAGTGAATTGCCACTTGGTAGATGATATTAGCTCAACCGTGCAACCCAATGATACTTATAACCTGGTGAGATTGAATGATCAAGTCCAACATAAAAACTTGGAAAGATTGAATGATTTTATCACCTCAACCATACAAAAATTTGAACCAACTGCTAAATTATATTGGCTCAATATGGTACATAAAAGTTCATGGGATATTAAAACATGTAGTGGTTTGAGTATCTGAAACTGATTTGGACTTCTTAATATTAGGCACACATTTCATACAATATGTATCTTAAATATGTATCATGTTGAAATTATGTATAAAAATGGTACTAGTGTATATAATTATACCACAATTATGAATTTGAATCATATAACTATGTGATTTGACCAATACAAATAACTATGTAAGTGTGGTGGACATGCTTCCAAAACATGCCTCCATAATATATGGATAAAATTTGAAAACTGATATAAGTACAATTATGGAGGACATGTTTCCAAAACATTCCCCCACTATAAACTGGAGAAACATAATACTAAACAGGTGTGAAGAACTTGCTTCCAAAGCATGCCCTCACTGAATATGTGAACTAATATAAGTACTATATACTGAATAAATATGGATAATATGCTTCCAAAGCATACCCCATTGAATTTTAGAATTGTGCAAAGTATGGAGAACATGCTTCCCAAGCATGAACCCACTAATATTCCCCCACTTGAGGTGAGGTAAAAATAGGAAATAGGATTTACCTCACCTCAAAAGGGTAAGACGATTGTAAAATATTTGAATGTAAAAATATAACATATAGAAATAATATGTCTAGGTAACTATATCATAAAGTGCATAGAACTAATGTGATCACATGTAGGACTTAGATGCATGATAAATATCATGGCAACATGTAGATAGTAAAAATAAAATATCAACTAGTAAACAAGCATACACACAAGAGCACTCAAAATTAAGTCAACAAACAATCATCCAAAGAGACTATAAATAATGGGCATGTTCAAATGTCACACAGTCTAAGTGACATGATTTAGTTGAATGTTCATGAAAGGAAGGATGACATATTCAAATGTCCATAAAAAATCAATGACATATGTAAATTTCAATTAAATCATACATATGAATAGTGGCCACAAGTAAAGGAACATATTCAAATACTTTAATAAGAAAGACAAGACACTCAAAGAATTGTATAAATTAAAGTATAAGTAACCAACATAAACATGTCATAATGGCCCATGGACCTATATGTTATAAAAGTATGACAACTGTATAGCATATGAATTACCCTACGTAGTATATAATCATGGATAATAGGTAAGTATAAGTACATATATAAGGTCAAACATGATAGTATAGAGTGATCACCAAATCATAAATCATGTATGTATCAAGATCGAAGAAGAGGATTCTCCCAATTTCCATATGACATGAGTAGAGGGAAAGCCCAACATCCAAAATAAGAGTGTATCATGTAATTATGCATGCATATATCACACCCAATGTATAAGTGTGACATATATGTTTTTTTAGAGTAACTGATTATGTGGTCTATCAATATGGAAGTACCAAATGGATGTCAAGGATCCAATATAATATGTAAGTGATGAAATTATTTTTGATTTTTTTGAATGCTTTTGAATTTTTTTGGTATTTTTGGAATTTTTTGGAGTAGTTATAATCAATTTGGTCCTCATCCTAAAAATTTAGTGGGTTACCTTCAAATTATTTTATGATTTATTTATATTAATGTAGTGTCAATACCTCAATTTTTTATGTAATGGTTTACCTATAACTAATGGTGCAGGAAAATGATCATGTCCATCATGTTGGATGCAAATTGGTGTATCCATATTATCAAAATTTACACATGTTTGTAGGATTTAGTTTAGAATTCCTCTCAACTAGCCAATTTTATCTAATTGAATTCTTGATAGAGTGATTTTTGATAAGTGCCTTGGTCTCTTTGGTCTTTCCTAGGTTTTATAGGTGAGGAATGAATATTGGTTTATTTTGTATTTATATCAATCCCTTTGGAGTAATAAATAAAATTAATTCACTTAGGCTAACCATTTAATTTGTTTCATTTTAAAATTGAATGAATTTAGGGCACTAGACACTTGCATCAGGACAAGATAATAAAGTTGATGTTATTATCTATCCCAGACGTTAGTGTCTATGGAGTTAAAAAATAGGTACATGATCAAAACTTATAGAGGTGTAAGATAAGTACATTTTAAGCATTATGGGTAATATATAATGTTTGTGTCATCAATATAAGCCTAATAAGAATAATATATAGGCCAAGGATCACAAGATAAAATAGATTCAAGGCTTACAAAAGTAAAGAGAGTGTATAACTAAAAGAAATAAGCAATGTCTAAGTTTACCAAGTTTATAATACTAAGGTGATACATAATCACAAAATATCATCTACACTACCACATTAAATTTAAATTTTAATACATTGATAGGGAATTTCTGAAATATCATTTGAAAAAGCCTTAGATCAAACTAAACAACAATACTATCTCTTAATATAATTTGAGCCTTCCCAACCTAAGCTAGGAAATCAAGTACTTACAAGACCTAAAACTAAGCATGTTACTAATGATGATTTATTTGATACTTATAATCCCTAGATAACCATCCATACCATTATAAAGGGAAAAATAAGTGACTCTCTCTCATATTATAATAATAAGTCCCTTCCAGCCTCCTCCTCTTTCCTCACAACTCAACATGTGTGTGGTCCATCAACATATTACCTTTGATGAGATTAAGATACACCTTCCTAGACATTCACCTAAATATGTTGATTCTTATCATTTCAATAATCATTGGTATATGTATTTTTTAAAAATGGTTTTATGCTAATTGGGCTCATTTTCATGAATCTTGTAAGCAAATTAAACACTTAGCCTTTAAGTTTTTTCTTGATCTAAACTTTGATTTAGGAGTAGAGAACTCTAATATTATGATAAGGTAGCTAAGGTTCATGAATATAAGGTCAAAAATGAATAAATTAACCAACCTAATGCTCACCTTACCATCTATGCCAACCCACTTTCAAATCATACTAAAAATCAACAAGCTGATAATCAAGTTTAGCTTCATCTATAATCAAACTTGATAAGTTTTATAATGTTTCCCCTATTACAGTCTTATCCAGTGTTGGAAAAAAGATGAATAAGAGAGGGGTTGAATCAGTCTTCTAAACTTTTCATTCATTTCCACTTAATCATTCATGAGCCATTATAAAAAGCATGTACATTTAAGCAAGCATAAGCATCATATCATAAGATCGTGAAACACATAAACATGACGTATACATGGGAAACCCTATAGAGGAAAAAAAACCACTAATGAATAAAATGGAATATAGTCATATAAGACAAACATAAATCTTTAGTGAAGCACCCACTTCACATGGATCACCAAATCCAACTAACTCAATACCAACTCAACTAGGTTTTAACAAGCACCCACTTGCAAGGAGGCAACAACTACCAAGATGACTCAGTACCAACTCAACCACCTGATAATTTTATCACCTTTAGAAACCATTTTTTCTTATACAACATATGATTATATAATTCATCTCTTCACTCTCTTTTGTCCTTCTCAAACTAGCCTTCAGTGTTCTTTGCTCAACTAGCCCTCTTCATGGCTTGATTAGGTCTATTAGATATTCATAATTTTTTTATGATGGTATACATGAATTAACTATACTCACCAATGATCTATATCATTCAATTATAATCTTCTACTCTCCCACTTAGCATCCTCCAAGAACACTAAAATAGGCCTAAACTGTCGTGTTTTTATACAAGTCACTTGATCATGTCTTTTTTAGTCAGCCACATATTCAAATAATTTAGGTAATCCATGAATAGGTCATAGTTTATTAAAATAATATGCCTTAATCATGATTAAATAAAAACAATAGGTTGGCCATACATCAATTAGCCCTTACTCTTTTAGGATTATGGAGACATAATAGGCCTTCTTAACAACACATTACCCTTTAATCTTTATTGAAGCATATAAAAACACCTCACATGATTTTAAAAGTCATAAGACACTCCAATATACCTTAACCAATTTTAATTTAGGTCCACAACACCTTTTAGGTTGAACTACCACTTGAACCCTTCTTTAAATCATTGTTTATAAAAGGCTTGTGCATATACAAAAACTTTGTCTTGAATAACTGAGGCATATACTCAATTTTTACAAATAACCATGGAAAAAACATAAATATTAAAAAACCTCATTAACTTATGGTCATCTCAAACTTTATCTGATGTTTCAGCACAAGGTAAATAGGCTCAAACACTTCTCTGTAAGATGTTCACTCAAAACTACCAACTAATTCCAAAATACAATCAAGGAAACATGAACATCTAAAAATGATTGAATATATTCAAGGGATTTCAATTCATGAAAAATATATTATAACATCCTCATAGCAACCTAGAACAATCAAATTATAATATCTAATTAAAACTATTAGTCTTATAGACTAATTTTTTGACCTTATTTTCCATAGACTCTACTCAACCTGATAAACCATTTTGGCTTCAATGTTTCAACCTATTATACCCAATTAAAAGCCTCTTCAAAGCATGTATATATAATTAAATACCAAAAAAAATTATCATGTATTTAAATACATCACTCTTACATGAAAACACATCAAGCAACATCTCCTCGCTTTTGTCTAATTTCCTTACTGTTTACACCACTAGGTCTATTAGCGACTGGATAAATTTGATTACCAAATTTGCACACATAAGATCTTGAACTTGTCCAAAAATCTTATGAAACAAAAACTACAAATCTCACACTTTGATCTTCATCCATTTAGTAACTTTGACTTGGTCAACTATTTCTACTACAAAAAATCTATGAATGATAAGCACTTTCTTGTAGGGTCTTATTTCTCACCTGAGAAACCAAACACACCTAGAGATGCTTGGGAGTATTAAATTAAACCTCTAATCACTTGTATAATCATATCAAACTATTCTTAGTTCTTTAAAATTATATCTTCAACATTGGGTCATTATTAGGGTTTTATAAGAGTTTACACCATCTTCTAGTCTTAACAACCATTCATAAAACTTAGTTCCTCTTTATAAAAACCAATGCTTATAAAATTTATCTATAACCCTTCATCATCTACCATGAACATATTATAATCTCATGTAGATGATGCTTGACTAATGAACATTGAGAAAACCTTCTTGGGTAGACAACTCTTCATTCTATGCACTTGAGAAACCTTGAAATACTTTTTCAATCTTTTTCTTGTAAACCTTGATCTAAAACTTCATGAACATAATTAAAACAACTTGAATCACCTCTATCAATGTTCATTTACTCACTCATGCCATGAAAATTGATCTCATTACCTCATTTAGACATCATCTCTCTTTTTATTTTCTAAGCATGTACCTACAAGTATTATTAGACCTTGAATCTAATCTTATAGCCACCTTGTAAGATTCACCTTGGAACATTCCTATGTTTCAATTCCTCTTGTGTATGATCAAGCAACTTTATACACTCACTTTTCTTCAAAAATTCAATAGAAATTCTTCAAAGCTCGACTATAACATCTTCAAAGTTATGTACACAGATATTTGGAGCTAACCTTTTGATCAATTACAAGGTCCTCAACACCTCGTGTACAGTCTCAAACAATCTCTCTCATGCTCAAATACTATAAAGTATTATTTAGATCATTTAATTATTTATAGCTCATTCAAAGCATCTTTGGAACTACTTACATAGATCTTCAGAACATATAATTTTTTCTTTGGAGCTCACTCATATCATCATGCCATTTATAAATAACATCTCACAAAGTATAGAAAAAGCATTACAAGATTATTTAAACTTGAAAAATTGACATGTACTCATTCATGTTACTTCTCAATTATTTTACTCAAGCTAATATTAGAACGTTCTTCAAATAACATTCTCTAATCACTGCTCTCATAAAAAAACAATACTCACTATGCTTGGCAAAAAATCTCATTCATATACATATTTTAAGGCTTACTTTACCCAAAACCTTTGACATCAATGATATTAGATTGATATTAAGGAAATAACCATGCATCTTCATAAGAACCTTTAACATCAATGACAACATTAAATATCAATGCTCAACACTCAATTATAATGCTCAATAATCTCCTCTTTAATCAATAAAAATGTTCAATAATATCCCCCTTTATTATTTATGACAAACATATTTAGAAAACACTATCAACCACTCTTGATAGCACTCATCTCTCAGACCAGGTTCTTGCCTTTTTCCTTCTCCCTTTCTGATCTTGCCCCTTTTCTCATTTTTTCTAATCTTTTTCTTTCTCATCTTTTCTGATATTTCTCCCCCTTTGAAATTAATGACAAAGGTCTTCCACAACTATCATTTATTTTATAATGAACTCAAATTACAAGATCACTTCAACATAGATCAAGCATAGTTAACAATTTGAATAGCTCCCTCTCAAACCAAGCATCCACCATGCTTCTATTAGCAATAGACATCAAAGATTATTTGTAACTACTGAAATCATACTCTTCTCCTTGTGAGTTGATAATATCTCTCAAAGACACTAGATGATACACAGTCTTCATAAACTATGGTAACCACTTATGAGAACCATTCTCAAAAAATTTTCAAATAGGCCACTCTCCCAGTTGATTGATCAAAAGCTCAAAAAATAAAGTCTATGAAGCATTTCAGACATAATCTCTCTTTATTTCCATGCATATAAAAAAGAAATCACTTTTTTGATAAAGAAAACAAATCTATTAAGTTCCCCTTTAGACCAAGCATAACTTCTTTTAAAATAACTAAGAACTCAAGATCATATACCTTTCTTGACATGGCTGAATAAGATCAAAATCTTGACCACACACAAGGCTATCCCATACCAGATACCAAATGTAGAAATAGGGACTCCCCCTTTATCTTCACAAATATATATCAATTACTCATAACAAAAAGATATCATAAGTTTGCCTCTTATATACTAATTTTTTACACATTGACTTCAGATACCTGATACCAGTCTTAGATCATGTTACCTTATATACTTCAAACCATAGAGTTATCAACACAAAAATAGATAATATCCATATTCTTCTCCTTGATTTATAGTATATACAACCTATAATCTTCTCAAAAGAAACCTTCTTTGACTGCATCCTCATGCTTCTGTTAATCAAAGCATGTCTCTATGAAGCTTAATGGAGCCAACCATTTTTCATAGGACACAAAACAATATGAGATTAGGATATTCCTAGATATCCATATCTTTACAAGATTAAATATTCTTCAACATCCTTCTAGGCTTGACTATCAATTTAGGCTTATCCTTTTCATCATCCACCTTGTCATCCTTCTTTTTTTTGACTACCTTGTTAACACATGTAGATAACAAGTGTTCTTAACATTCCTTCAATTATGACTTATGCTCTATAGTAAAAAAATATTCCATCTTGGTTTATGAGTTGATTACTCACCTTGTCATTCTTCTTCTTCTTAGTCAATTCTTCATTCTTACTGCTTTGATCAATCATATGAGAACCAAGACTTCTCTTGTCTCTTGATATATGGATTGAGTAACCACTATCTGTACTTTGAGCTTTCATAGAATCTTAATCTTTAGTCTTTTGCTCCACCTTTACCTTATCTATAGGGTTTATCTTTTTGATCCATTTCTTAGTGACATGACTATGAACCTTCTTGTCTTGATTGGTCTGCTTCATATGCTTCATCTTGCAATATCCTTCAATGTGTCGTATATTATGATAGTTTTAATAGAGCACCTTATACATACCATTTGATTGATGATGATTATGATCTCCTTTTTAATCAATTACTTCTTATTCATTCCTATGCCTATAAACAAAGTATCATTATTTTCATATTCATATTCATTCCTATCATCATCACTATCATATGTGTTTGAATCACTTACATCATATGAGCTATCTTCTTTGGTATATAAACTCTTCATATTATTAAATGATCATTTCCTTCTTTCTTATTAAAGTATCTCTTATTCTTGTTAGACTTATAGGCCTTTATATCATCTCCATAATATTAGTCATTATGATCAGATCAATATTTTTTAGGAAACTTGGTTGCAAAGTGACCAATCTTACCACACCTAAAATATTTGAAGGTAACTGACTCTTGTACTTACTTGAGACAAACCTCAACTTTCTAAAAAACATAGATATTAGTTCATCATCATCAATATATAAACATACCTCATCTTTAACCTTTTTTTCCTTTGAATTATTTTCAACCTTGAAAGCATCTTCCTTCTTGAGGGGTCTTCCTTCATTTTATCTTATCTCATAGGCAGTCAAGATACCATGAAGTCCATCCATCTCTAGCTTGTCCAAATCTTATATGTCTTCTACTACAGACACTTTAGAGTCAAACTTAGGATTTAATGATATCTAAACCTTTTAAATAATATTATACTCTTTACTTCTTCTCCTAATACTCTAATTATATTGACAACTTTATCAACCCTTAACAGGTAGGATGTAATAGATTTATCTTCATTCATCTTCAGACTTTCAAACTATCTTCTATGGGTCTGCAACTTGGCCATCTTGACCTTGGCGTCTCCTTCATATATGGTCTTCAATTTTTTCCATATATCTTTGGATAAAATACAATGCATTACTTTTATAAGATCTACCTCTGATAGGCCACACTTAATGACATGCATTGCCTTGGAGTTATTCTCACTAGCCTTTTTACTTGTTGGGTCTATTGTTCAAATTGAAGGTGTAATAACCATCCACAACTAACTGACAAATATCATGTTATTGTGACATCAAATATATATTCATTTTGACATTTCATAAAGCATAGTTATATCCATTCAATAATAGAGCCTTACTAGTAGAGAAACCACCTTGTTCTTGTTGACTAGTCATCCTTGATTCTTAAGATCTCTTTTAAGCTTCAAGCCTGATCCAAAATACCTAATATGAAACCAATTATTGGAAATAATATGAATAATATGGGGGTTTAATCAATATTAAAAAAAAATCATTCATTTCCACTTAACCATTCATGAACCATTCTAACAAGCATGCATATCTAAGCAAGCATAAATCATAAGAGCATGAAACAAATGAACACATCATATACAAGAGAAAAAATATAGGAATAAAAAACACACTAATGAATCAAATAGACTATAATATTATAATAAAAACATAAATATTTAATAAATCAACCATTTCACATCGATCACCAATTTAGCTAGGCTTTAGGAAGCACCCACTTGTAAGGAGGCACCAACCCCTTATATGACTTAGCACTAACTCAGCCACCTGATTGTTTAGTCACCTTAAGAAAATCTTGTTTCTTATACCACATATGATGATATACTCTTTCATCTCTTCGCTCTCTTTTGTCCTTCTCAAATTGGATTTTAGCCTTCTTCGCTAAATTATCCCTCGCCATGCATTGATTAAGTCTTCTCACCTTCATCCTCATATGTAGAACATATGTTAGATATTCATAATATTTATCTAATGGTATTAATAGAATAATTATACTCACTAATGATATATATCATTCACTTATCTTTTTTTTCTCTCCCACTTAGCATCCTCTAAGCATACTAAAATAGGCCTAAACTGTCTTGATTTTATACAAGTCATTTGATCATATCTTTCTTAGTAGGCCACATATTCAAATCACTTAGGTTGGTCATGAATAGATATTATAATATTAAAATAGCATGTCTTAATAATGAATAGATAAAAACAATAGGTTGGTCATACATCAATTAGCCCTTACTCCTCTTTTAGGCTTATGGAGACCTAATAGGCCCTCTTAACAACACTTTATACTTTAATATTTATTAAAGCATATACAAACACATAACATGGTAGGAAAAAGTCACAAAACACTATAATATATCTTATCTAATTTTAATTTAAGTCCACAACACCTTTTGGGTCTAACTACCACTTGAACTCTTATTCAAATCACTACTTATAAAAGGCCTACGCATATACATAAACTCTATCTTGAATAATTGAGGTATATACTCAATTTTTCATAAAAAACATGGAAAAAAATACATATTTAGGAACCTCATGACTTCAAGGTCATTTATAACTTAATCTCATGCTTCAACTCAAGGTAAACATGCTCAAACTCTTTTCTTTAAGATGTTCACTCAGAACTGCCAATTGACTCTAAAACATAGTTAAGAAAACATGAACATAGGACATATGATTGAATATATTAAAGGGATTTAAATGCATGAAAATGATCTTATAACATCCTAAAATCAAACTTAACCAATTATATCATAATCTCTAATGAGAACTATTGGTCTTACAGACCAATCTACTAACCTTCTTTCTCACAGACTCTACTCATCCAAATAAGCCATTTTGGATTCAATCTTTCAACCTATTATACTGACTTCTAATCTTATAAAAATCATGGATAGATCATTAAATACCCAAAAACCCTCATCATTCATTTTAATGCATCACTCTTACATGAAAATACATAAAAAAAATCTCCTCACTTCTGTCTAATTTCCTTACTGTCTGCACCACTAGGTCTATTAGCGACTGGAGAAATTTGATCACCAAATTTGCACACTTGAGATATGAAACCTATCAAAAAATATTCATGAAAAATAACTAAAATTATCACACTTTTATCTTCATCCATTTAATAAAATGGACTCGATTAACTATGTCTGTTACAATAAATCTTTGAAAGATAAACATTTCCTTCTAGGGTCTTCTCACTCACCTGAGAAACCAATCACACCTAGATATGTTTGGTAAAGTTTATTTTAACATCCAATAAATTTTATAATCATATCAAACTATTTTTAATTATTTAAAATAAGATCCTCAACATTGGGTCAATATTAGGGTTTTATGAGAGTTTAGACCATCTTTTAGTCTTAACAATCATTCATAAAACTTAGATCCTCTTTCCATAAACCAATGTTTGTAAATTTGAGCTATAAACCTTCCTCATATATCATAAAAAACTTAGGATCTCATGCATATGTTTTTCATGCTAAATAATACTGAGAAAACCTTCTTAGGTAGACAAATCTTCATTTTGTGCACTTGAGAAACCTTAAAATACTTCTTCAATCCTTTTCTTGCAAACCTTGATCTAAAAATTTATGCACATACTTAAAAAAAATTGAATCACCTATTTCAATGTTCACATACTCTCTCATGTCATGGAAAATGATCCTATTACCAGGTCATTTGGTCACCATCAATTTTTCATCCCCTCCATTCGACCCTTGGAATTTCAAATAATTACAAGAATGAGCGACTATAATATCCCTACCCTTGAATTTTTTCCCCACATCTCATTTTATCAATACTAGTGTTTTAATTATCCCATAAATTATAATAGAGGTTACAATGGACCCTTTGAGCTTATGGAAAACATTCCACCAAACCTCATTGATTTTGATGATGATGAACTAGGTGAGGTTAACTTGAAAATAAAAAATTGGACCTTCCTCTTATTATCATACATTAGATACTACATACTTTGTGACATGTTATCACAAAAGGAAAAGTGATGAGTTTCCTCCTCATGTTCCCTCAAATTTTATTTATCATTCCCTCTTTGGTTATTATTGCTATATCTATGATGGAGTGAGTTTTTACTTTGATTACATACATAATACTAGTTATTTATAAGCCTCTTTGGAGCATGATTTATAATTGATCTATGATGAAACATTATCACTTTGATATATTCTGATCCTTCAAGTTTTATTCCTCTAATATGTTGGACACAATCATATGTCCAACATTTATTAATTCTGATCTTTTTAATGATCAATTTAGTATAAGACCTTATTTCATTTCTCTAAAGTTTGATCCATTCATGGATGTTGATGACATAAATGAACCCATTCCTAACAAATCAATTTAAGTTCCCTTTCATAAGTTGGATTTGGTACCATGACCACTAGCCCTGAATTAGGAACTATATTATGAGTTTTTTAAGGGTCATTCAACTCAAGAGTGTAGAGATTACAAGATATTTTTAGCATAACAAAAGCTGAAAATCCAAGCTCATACCATAGATAGTTGATCATCCCAATATTATACTCCTAGGTACTCTTGTTGTTTCCATGCTCTAATACACATTATTAGACTAAATTTTAAACTCTTTGATAGTATCTGAATGTAATTCATCTTGAGGCAATTAACTTTCCCCTTCAGTAAAACATGCCACCTCCAAAGGTTACACATGCATATATCCACAAAAATAGGTAGGTGTATCTTCTTTGGTATGATTTTTTTACGCATTATATGGATAATTGAAGAGATATTAAATATATTTTTTGATATGTTTCAAATACTAAACCTCAATACCTTCAGCCAAATTCACATGACCTAACTAGGATGATTGAATAGCCTCACCTATAGCTAAAACCACTTCTTCAACTGAAATGTGTGACAACTCCCTTCATGAGTGGCACCTTATCTTCCTATTTTATATTATTCTCATCAAGATGATTTATGACTTCCTCCTTATAAAAATCCTACCTTTTCTCTCTAATCATCTTCCTCCTTATAACATTCCTACCTTTTCTCTCTAACTTTTAGACAAGAAAGTCTTTGCACAACTCTTGGAAAAATTAGAGGAGACTATGTTTTGAGTTAGATATCAGCTACAATGAGACTTAATAGATGTTATTGATTATGTGTGCAGAAACATTTAATTATTTTTTAAAGTAAATAATTCATTTTTTCATATTATTTTATTGACATTTGTCCCATGGCCTGGTCTCATATAATTATTTTTATCATATGTAATGCTCATTTTCGATATCTTGCTTGTCCCAAAATCTTTACTTTTTAGAACTTTATTTTTCAGCATATTTTTTAATTTTGAAACTTTATTTTATCACACTTTAAATTTGGTCATTATTTCCTTTTAGGATATTTGGTATATATTTATCATTCTATTTTGAGATGATCTATTTTTCACTTATTATCAACCTCAATTTCCCTAATGGATCTTTGATAATGCATTTGGGTTTTACTTTTCAACATTTTATTTCAATTACAATTGGCCTTGATTTTCTCTTAGATATTTCCTTTCACATTAAAGTTTTGATTTTATAGATTTATATTTATCACACTTTAAATTCAACCTTAGTTTTCATCATGGATCTTTGACAACATCTTTGAGTTTTATTTTTCATTCAACATTTTAATTCACTTACAATCAACCTTAGTTTCCCTTGTGGATCTTTAGTAACACCTTCAAGTTTTATTTATTAGAATTTTATTTCACTTTAATTTATCATTAATTTTCCTTGTGGATATTTGGTATCACCTTTAATAATTAATTTTACAAATTTATATTTATCGTACTTTATAGTCATCCTTAGTTTACTTGTGATTGTTTGGTATCTTTTTACATTCTCCCTTTAGGATGATTTATCTCATTAGTGATTGTGTTAAAACATTTTTAAGTTAGTATGAATTATTTAGTGACATGATTATCATATTTAATACCTTTTCCCTTATTTGGGTTCCCTTTCAATGATTTTATTTACATTTCCATGTACTCTTAAATCCCTTCTTTTGCCTAGTGACTTATGAAGTAAAAACTCTCCCTTATTGTGATCAACTACTAGCATATCTTTTTTGTGTCACATTTTCACATGGATGGATCTTCCATTATCCCTCTCTATTTCATTTCACTTGAGGCATACTTAGGTTAGTTTTGATATTCTAATCTTTATTAGAGTGTACATTTAAGAGTCTTTCTATGTTTGGTCTTTAAGTTCTCTTCTCTAGTGGCTAAGTGTAGGCTTTCTTGTGTTAGTCATATTTAGCACCCATTTTTATTGGTTTTTATGAATCCATATAGTGGATGAAAATAAAAATACAAAATATTCAAAATCTATATTACAAGAAAAATCAATGTTAAAATAAAAAATAATATTAAAAGTCAGTTCACTAAAAAAAAAGTGATTTTTTTGGCACATATCCTATTGTAGTTGAATCTAAAACTTCACATTTTTTCTCATGATAGATCTAAGGTCCATTGAGGTATGGTAGGCTATTATACTGAGGTATGAAATCTCATTATATCATTATTTATCTATGTATTCTTACATTCTATTGTCACATAATATATTACATAAGTTTTCAATCTTCACAGTAGACCAAGGACCCTGTAAAGGGTCATGAGGAGCAGATAACATGTTTTGGGATGGTAGGATCCTTTTATTTTTAATTCATATAGACTTCATGGGATGATATTTATAATTCAATTTTTAGATGAAGCTTATGCTTTCCAGGTGGGGTTATTTAAGTATGTGATGTCAATATTTCTTAGTCTTGCCCACTTAATTAGTGTGTCTTATCTCCATTAAGAATTTATACATCACCATTATGGTGCCTTAATTTATTTTATCTCCATTTTATCTCTCTACATATCCCATTTAGGGATATTTATTTTATATGATCACATCCTTTTTCTTTAAATTCTCAATTTGTATATATTTTCTTCAGATTTGAATCTAAGATTTAATTTACAATGCCTCTTGATTTATCATTTTTTTAGTTACATTTTAATAGCTATGGATTCAACAATGCATTCATAAGAAAAATTCATTATCCTTAATTTTTTCACTAACTTTGTCATCATAGTTATTTCTCTACATGGCTGCATTTTCTTACATCTTCTTTAGCACAAGTATTGATTTCACGTTTCCACTCATTTGAGTCATTGATTCTCTTGGTTGCATGTCCTTGTTTGTTTTGTGTTAAAAATTGTCTTACACTTGATGTATTTGAAACTAATTTAATCTTACCTTTTTTTTGACTTAAGTTCTTGCTTATCTTAGATTGAATGGCATTTTTATTTATTTTCATACCAGTTCTTGATTATTTGCATTTTATTACATTAGATATCTCTTTTTCAATTATTTTATTATAATGTATTACATATCTTATGTTTTTACTTAATATTTTCATCTTGATTACATTTAGTATGTTCTACATTCATCTATTCCATAATTACTTTTCCTTATCTTTTGTTTGTTGATTTTTATATCCACTTACTTAAGATGCCATTTTTACATGTTTAAATTTTATTATTTTTGACCATACATTTGATCATATTTTATAGAAATTAATATCACATAAATAACATGATAATATCCTTATAGTATATATTATAACCATAATACATGATAGAATGAAAAAACATAATAAAAGTCCAAGTAAAAAACAAGAAATGATATGTGTGTATGTTGATAAAGTTTTCTACATCAAAATGAGTACATATATCCTTGTGGAATGCCTTTTTTACACATAAAAATTGACATGTCAAAATGTTTTCCTTAACTTACAAAGGCCTGATAGAGACAACTGATGAAAAGATGATGGCATGATGGGTTTAGGAGTATGGTTGATTAGGTTGAGGTAACATAATGGGGTTTTTGATGATGGTCAACAAAACGTACTCTTAAAAATACCAAAATAGCTCTCTTACATCACATTTCTCATTTATTATAGATAATTGAGAGGAAAAAAAACTCTGAGGTCCCTCAGTGTGAGTGAGAATGATGTATTATAATTCTTAGCCAATGCTCAATATAGGGAATCGGGCATTGTTATGCTAGATAACTCTAGATAATCAATTGAATCTATTGGGTTGACTATGTCTATTAAATTCTATCTAAAAAGTGAATGAAAATATGATGAGGCTAGACCCAAGGAATAGTAAAATGGGGAGAAAGGGTATAGACTTTGAGATTTTTGTATTGACAAGCTTGCATGTAAATAGGTCTAATGATCAATTCTGCTTTAACACGGTCTTGCTCATCAAGAGTGTTGAGTTGGTATTAATAAGGCATGAAATGAGAGTGGAATGTAAAACTTATATTTTAAGCTCATCATTGATATAAATTTATATGTTACTATTGGGAAATGGAGATCTAACTATAGGAAATATGTTTGCTCTATGTAAGAGTGGTTGCTTTGGGAGTGTCATCTAAGAGGAAATATGATATTATGTTGAATTCAAATGTGTAAAACTTGTTTTGATTGTGACTTGGAAAGAGTGTAATTGTTGTTTTAAATAGTTAAGAGCAAGTTTTAGGTTTTTATTTGTATTGACAAGGCTTATTTAATTATGTTTTTGGATGTTTTAATAGTGCTTCATAAAGAAAATTGGACTATGATATTGGCTAAAAATAAATAAATTTTATTGAACAAAGTAAATCAAATTTTATTTTTATCTTTTTTAAATGAAAATAATTAAAGATATTGTTCAATTAAATTTTATATCATGCAAATGAAAATCATATCTAAATCCTAGAAAACACAAGTTCTAAATATTCAAACATTAATATGCATATTCAAGCTAGAAAACTAGTTTTTAAACCTTTGAATTATTATTGATCAAAATAAATGATCTAAACAGAAATGGATGCAAGTGTGAAGTTTTTATTTTTATGATTTTTTTGATCTAAAATAACATTCATTCACTATCTAAGAGAAAGAAACTAGATCTAACATGCAAGCTTGGGTTTGTCAAGGTTTTCTAGGTTTTGGTGTGCATATGTGAGTGTATGCTTATGAATGTAAGCTAAAAATAAATACTTTGTATTGGTTGTACCTATTATTTTTTATTAAATTAATATACCTAATGATAATCATCCATAATTGAGGATGTCTAAGATTGATTACTGTAGATCGAACACATGTAATTGTTGAAGCAACAAATCTAAGAGAATATAAAAACAATGTAAATTCCTCCATAAATAGTTGAATAAAATAGATGTATAAATAGGTGATTATATGTTTATCTCCCCCTAGAATAGTGGTCAAAGTCTTAGAATATAAAATTAACTCCATACCTAGAATAACTAGTCAAAAGAGTAACTCTCACTAGCTAAATAGGGTTACCAAATGTAACTCCCAATGACATGTACACCTAAGAAAGCATATACCATATGTATGGAAACAAACCAAATAAAAAAAATAAATATAAATAAATTCCTACACTAACATACCCTAGGTTTGATGTAAAACTATTATTATTTAAATCTTTTATGTGTAAGTGATATTAAAATGTCTAAACTAAGTTTTTATCCAAAATAAATAAAGGAAAAGAGTTTTTTTAGGGATGCGGGGCGGGAGGGGGATGGAAAGTTTATGAATATTTTAAAATAATAATATGATATAATAGAATTTAATGAATAAAACAAAAATTGAAAGCAACAACTCTAACCTGATCTATGATGAGACCAAATGAAGGTATAGATATTGTTATTATGAGTATACTATCCTCAAGTAGCTAATTACTTTGATTAATAATGACCTTAAGAACTCTGTGACAAAAAGAATAAAATAAGAAGAGATTAAAGACACAATCTCAAAGAAAGGAGTAGTTGAATAGTGGTTGGACTAATTAATAAATAACAAAGAACTGGTAGTCAATTATGTGAATTATCCTCTCCAAACTTGTGTAGAGTGGCATTATGATGATCAAAAATTGAATCAAAGATTTTCCAAAACTGAAATCAAGTAGGCTAGGTATTTGAAAAAATTTAAAGCTCAAATATTTAAATTATAAAGACCTAAAGAAAATCAGATATTTATAAGAGAAGAAAGGTGTATGCATGTAGTAGTTGATTGAACTTGCCTGAGAGTTAATTTATAAGAGATAAATATTGATAAAAATAGGGATATGATATATTTGGGTTACATAGAGGGCATAAAATAGAGAAAACAAAGGTAAAATGTAACTATAATGATGCAAAACATGTGAAACATGAAATTTTGGATGCTAATTTAAAAAATGGAAAAATGGTGATAAAACCGCCACCCATGGTAATGAAACCACCTTGATTGATAACATAACCACTGCATTAAATGAGTTTTTTTCATGGTAGTTTATAAAACTACCACAGTGGGAACCTTATGAAAGTGACAATTATATCATGAAGAATGACAATTTGTCATGGAGAGTAGTAATTTCATTATGAAGGAAAGAACTTTATAAATTGAGCCAAAAGACTAAAAAAAAAGAATATTTTTAAGGTTTTTAAAGGGCTAAAGAGGGCATAAAATAAAAAATTAAGAAGAGAGCTAGGATTGAGCTTATTTATATGGATTTACTTACATCAGTATTTGATTTTTATAAATGTTACACCATGTAATTTTGGGTATATACAATTGAATTCCCATGTGGTGGGTGACACACCATGACCCCTAAATAAACTACTAATATAGTTTTCTATAGATATCTCTCTAGTGTCTAGATACAAGATAGAAACCACATAAGATTTATGTACACTCAAGATAACTTTGTCTCTAGTTGATTTTCTCATGATGTAGTCACTTTATGAAAAATAATATCTACATTCAAGTCAACCTATGTCATAGCTACCCAATGCCATGTTGCAGTGTCTCCCCCTGCTAAGACTATCATAATAAACATAGTAGTATATTTCTCACACTATCATATGTATCATGAAATATCTCTGATCAATCTAAACCATCTATCATATGCTCAAATAAAGGGTACAAAATGATCCCCATATCTATCATATCATGCTTTCAAAGAACATTATCTAGGATCTCATGGTGGGTGGTCATAACCATAGTCATCTATCATGCCATCTTAACTATTGTGTCTAAAAAAGTTGACCAAATTTAACATTAATTCACTAGATATCAAATATGAAAGTATCTATACAACGAGTACCTAACATGTATATCTCTAAGTCTAGAAAATGAAAGTGATAGTAAAAACCTAATTCATATTTCTTTACTAACTATCTAAGGGAACTAATCAACGATAGTTTCTCCATTAATTTTACCTTTGAGGATAGGTTCATTATCTTCAATCAAGATAGGTTAGGCTTCTAATCATATCTCATGTTGAACCACCAAGAATCAATTCCTTGGTGGCTATAATCATCTTTAGATGACCCATCTGAATGGATCCACCTCTACTATAAGAGCTTTGGGACAAACTCCTACCTACTCCACCATTATTTCCTTTCATTTACACTGACATCATATCCCACCACTTGGGGCATGACAATGTCTTAAAACTTTGATGTCACCCAATACACCCTATCCCCCTACTCCTCATGGATCTTATGAATGTCTTGCCCAATGGGGTGGCAATCTTAGTGGTGATACCAAGTGTGCTTGTCCAAACTATCTAGCCATGCATTCACATGAGTGAGGCTTCAACCACTAGGTGTAATGGCTTAAGATCTATGCTCTCACTTGTGTCCATACTATAGAGTACCATGATATTAAATAATCCTCTTTACCATGGTATAATGTCCATATAATCAAATTTATTTGAACAGTCTCTAGTGACCATTAAAAATGGATCCTTCTCACTAATAAAATTTTCTCCCTCCTCACTCAAGGTAGGTAATATTAAATATGGTTTGGAATCCTTGTTTGCCAATACATCATGAATCTATGTTAGATTTAGTAGGATAATTATGTGATTGGTCCCATGGTCTACTATTCCCGACTCAACATCCCATAGAAATCATGTACAAGTTGTACCCATATAATATCTCCCATATCATACATAATGTCTTGCTCTAAGGAAGACCAACATAAATCAATAATATATAGTGGCATAGCCCCATCTAACTAGTGACACAACACTTTCATGGATACAACTCTAATTATGGTGTTATGCATATCTAAAATTCTAGAGATGTAGATAACAAAGAGTCTGATGATTAACTTACATTGATCTTACTGATTAGAACCTATGGCCCATCAAACTAACTCTTCTCTAGACAAATTTTCATCACATATCATTAGTGTGCCTTCAATATTCAACCCCAATATTGGAGTTACATCTTCAATGGTGATGGTGACCTCCATTATGTCCCCTTCCACATCCCACCTAAATTTATTTATAATCCTCACCTAACATCCAAGAAATATTGAAATGAGCTCAACACTGAGAGTGAATTGACACAAATCCATAATATTGTTGAAGCCTAAACTAATCAATTATACTCTATCCATGTTTTTAAACCTAACTAGTAGATACAGTAGCTAGCTCACATATTCCATCCTCTAGAGTCACCTCCCTATCTATAAAATACCAAACAAAAATACCCAGTTAGATTATGATCAAAAAATTTAAAAGAAAATTAAAATTTTGCATCAAAATTAAAATGGTCTTTATCTATATTGTATTGGCCATTTTTATATTTTTATACTGTATTAGCCAATTACAGCTTATACTTTACTATCCATGTGTTTCTCATTTGACTATATTAATAAAAATTATACTATATCAAAAATATAGTTCAGTCCTATGGCATTGACCACATACCTATTATATCATCCATGTTTTTTTATTTCCCTACTACACTAGCCATAATTGTACTATATTAGCCAATAATATTTTTCCCTATAGTATCGGCCTCATACATACTATCGAACATATGCTTTTATTTTTGACTATATTAGTCATACCTTACATTTTTTATCATGCATCTTTCCCATTATAGTACTATCCAATATTATACTTTATTGGAAAGTATTTATCCATAATCTACATATCATCCATCTAGTATGGTATTGATATTTTGATGCATAGTTGTATTAGCCTTATAAGATGATATCTCCCATTTTTATGATTTTCCTATGTTATATCGACCTGGATGATGTAGTTGCATGGCAACGATGATTTTTTATTTTATCCTTAATAAATAACAATGACCCTAAATTTGATACTTGGTTTTATACCCATCACATATCATAATTTCATTTAAAATTTGACACTTTGGGGGTGAATTCCAGGATGCAGGAGCATCCATGATGAATGATCAATCTTACATCATCTAAAAACATAGTAGTGTAAGTTTCCTTTGTTTATAATTCAATTTTGGTATTGTCTTGGAAAAGTCATTCTTATGAATAATTGGAGTTATAAGAGTCCATAGCATTAGTTACATTAACTATATGGTTCTTAGTGAGTTATCTGTGCTTCTCAACCAATCATATAATTTAGGAAGTTGTCGCATGTGTTGTAGGATGAAAACAAATAAGTTATGGTGCAAGGATAAAAAATAAATCAAAAACATCTATAAGCCTAAATATGATTACATAATTTTATTTCTCATGAAATTTTATACAATTTCAAAAAAAAACATCTCAATCCAAGTTTGTCTGCAAAAGTTATGGCCTCTAGAAATTAGCAATTATTTATAGTGATGAAACCACCAATCTACATATAATGGAAGTTTGAAAGTGTCAATGGTGGTTTTTCACTTTAGGGTGGGTTTAAACTATAAATAGAGGTGATTTTACTCTCTTTCGATGAAAAAATAAAAATAATAGTTTTTTAAAAAGAAACACATGGTTTTGAAGCGCTTTTTAAACTCAATGGAATGTGAAGAGACAATGTGCATGTTAGAAAGAGTTAAAGGAAGGATGTCATAGAGTATGAATAAGGGATAAGGTATAAAAAATGTGTCAAGTAAAAAAAAAGAGTTTACAAGGGTAAGAAAGCTTGCATGTGAACTAGTTAAGGTTGAACAATGTTATTGTTATTTTTCCTTCATATTGATAGTCCAAAGCATTTAAGGCACATAGATGAAATAGTGTATATTATCTTAAACATTGTAAGATATGCTTATAAATGAAAATAATGTGTTCTTGTGGTGAAACTCTGTAAGTAGAATTCGAAGTTTATTTTATTTTGTATGTGTGCCTAAGCCAAACATCACAAAGTTAGAGGTCATCCTTAAGTGTATTTCATATATGTGCTTGCACCATTTGGTATCAGATCAAGGTTTTTCCTTGTTATGAGTGTGTTTTTGTGTGTGTGTATGTGCACGTGTTCATATGTGTGAGATAACACTCTAGCTAATCAATGATAAATTTGAGTAAAATAAACTTTAAAGTTGGTACAAAGATGGCACATAGAGGGAATGTTGTTGGGAGAGGAGCAAGATAAAGAGGACCAATTATTATAGACTTCTTATAGATAATGAGAGAAATTTAATCAAGATTGGATGCTATGGAGACCACCCAATTAAGGGGAGATCATGTGGCATAAATGAGTGAAGATGAAGAAGAATGAGTATCTCAATAGCTTGGAGTGGATGACATAAATAATTAATAGATAAAGAAGCAAGAGTAATAGCTATTAAGAAAAGGGTTTAATCTGAGAGAGTTTGATCCCATGTGTAGTTCTAGTTATGTTAGCACCCAATAAATATAGAGAGTGGAGGATGTGTATAAATTAAAGAGTGATAAGCAAGATCAAAATTAATTACAACTTTTAATTACCAAGAGTGGATGACTTAATGGACTATTTGAGTAGATCTAGGTACTTCACCGAGATAGATTTAAAGAGTGGATATCACCAAATCCACATAAGAGAAGGTGATGAGTGAAATATGACATTCTATATGAATGACAGGTTGTATGAGTGTCTATTAATATTATTTAGTTTTTTAAACGACCCAAGTACATTCATGAGACTCATGAATGAAGTTTTGAATCCTTTCATAGGTAAGCTTGTTATAGTTTATTTGAATGACATTATAATTTTTAGTTATTATGAAGAGGAGCATTTGAAACATTTGAAGTTAGTTTTGGATAAGTTAAAAGAAGATAAATTTCTATTGAAATTGAATAAGTGTAGTTTCATGCAATAGGATCTAATATATTTTGGATTTTTAATCTCAAAGGATGGGTTAAAGATGGACCCTAAAAAGGTGAGTGAAATTTTGTAGTAGTCTTCACCAAAGAACATGTGAGAGGCAAGAAGTTTCCATGGGTTAGAAAGTTTTTATAGAAAATTTATCAATATTTTTAGTGGTATATGTGTACCCATCATAGATACTAGAAAAGGAGACAATAATAAGTTTCAATGGACTATTGCAGTAGAGAGTAGCTTTTAATTTTTAAAGAGAAAAGTGATGGAATAGTTGGTGTTAGCCTTGTCAAACTTTGGAAAAGTGTGTTTCAATTCATTAACTTATTTTATTTATAAGTTTAATGATGCCAATAATAAGTATATAGTCTATGACCAATAATTTTATGCAATGGTAAAATCTCCCAATAAGTGGAGGTACTACATGTTGTCAAAGGATTTCATTTTTTAAATGGATAATCAAGATTTACAATTCATAAATATTCAGAGTAATCTCAATCAAAAGAACATGAAATGGGTGGAATTTATTCAAATCTAGTTTTTTGAGACATAGAAGTGGGAAGTGAAATAGAATTATGGATTCTTTGAGTATAAAAGCTCTTGTTATGAATGAGCTCAAGGTGGAGATTATTAGGTTTGTCTCAATGAAGGAGTTGTATGAAGAAGACTTAGATTTTTTAGATGCAAGGACAAATTGTATGAATCCAAAAAATAAAAATAGAACTCTATGGTTGGAGTAAAATATTTAAGATGGGTTGTTGTTTAAGGGAAGAAGGTTGTGTATACATTAAGGTTCTATGAGAGAGAACCTTTTGAAATAAACACATAGTGGAGGTCTAGCTAGCCATTTATAATATGATAAGACTTTGGTGTAGCTAAGTGATAAGTAATATTAGGTATCAATGAGCATGGATGAAAATATGCTCATGCAAATATTTAGAGTTTGCCAACATGCTAAGTGCAGATAATATTTTATGATTATATATCACCTCAGTCTTATACACTTAGAAAATTTAGACCTTAGTTTTTCCTTTCAATTATTTACCTTTCCCAATTCCACAAGTCTCACACCCACTTTATCTTTATGCCCCTTGGCCTATATATATTAGTTTGATATGTCTTATGTTGATGACCCAGGTCTTCTTTCTTGCCAAAAATGCTTAAAATGTACTTATCTTACATATTTAAAAGTGTATAACTTGTACCTACTCTCATTCTCCCTTGACACTAATGTTTGGGATAGATAATAGCATCAATGTTACTATTGTATCCCAACTCAAGTGTCTAGTTCCATAAGTCATCTAATTTGTAAATGAAATGTATCTTAATGGTTGGTCTAAGTGTTTTAATATGATTTATTACTCAAAATGGATTGATATAAATAAAACATCAAATTTCAATAGTTACTCACCTGGTAAAACCTAGAAAAGACCAAAGATACCAAGGTAACTTATCAAAGGCACTCTGTCAAGCATTCAATTGATTAAAGCTTTCGTATTTCCATAATAGTCATAGGGACTACACATCTACAAGTTTGAAGTACTAAAGGAACATCCCAAGATCCTAATTTTCAAAGTTACAAGATAGGTCATTATTGTACTTCCTTTTCACATATTATATGATTTACACACAAGAAACATGTAGGGGATAAATACATCAATCTGAGACCCTCTTCAAAGTATTAGCTATGTAGGCAGTGTCTTTTGACTAGTAAAGGATGCAAAACCTGAATTATTAAAATTTACTCCATGTTCTAATGTTTAAAATGAGAGGGTTTTCAAAAGAAAGAAACACTTCATCTCTCTTCAAAAATTCTAAAAATACTAAAAAATAAAAAACATACAAAACTCCAGAAACACTTTTGGCACCTATGTGTTCTATTGGATCCTTGGCATCCATGTATTACTTCCATATCAATGGATGGCATGTTAAGTTACTCATACATACACATGTGTGTCACACTTCTACTTGAGTGTGGTATAGGAATACACATATACATGATGCATTCTTATTTTGAATGTTGGGATTTCCCTCTACTCATGTCTTATGGACATTGGAGTCATCTATTTCTCTGAACTTGATACACACAAATTATATGATTTGATGATCACTATACATTATCATGTTTGAGCTTTAAAATGTTCTTACACATGGATATTATCCATAATTATGTCTTGAACATGGTACTTAATATTTTATACACTTCACATAATTTTTATAACACATTGGATCCATGGGCCACTATGACATGTTTATGTTGATTGCTTATGCTTTATTTTATGCACTTCTTTGAGTGTCTTATATTCCTTTTTTGAGCATTTTAATATGATTATTTTTTTGCATCCCCCATGCCTATGTATGTTTTCATTGACATTTTCATATGTCATTATTTATTATATATGAATTTAAATATGTCATTCTTGCCTTTATGGACTTTTGACTAAGTCATGTCCCTTCGATTGTGTGGCATTTGAAAATGCCCCTTGTTTGTGGTCTCCTGAAACCATTTCCTTTTGAATTAATTTTAAATATTCATGTGGGTGTGATTGTTTACTTATTGAGATTTTATTGTTACTATCTAGATGTTACCATGATCCTTATCATGCATCTTAGGCCTACATGTTATCACTTTGGTTCTATGTGATTCAATTATACATTTACCTAGACATGTTCCTTCTATAGGCTACATGGTTGTATTCATATATTATATATCTATATTATCCTTTTGAGGTGAGGTAATTACCAGTTCCTATATTTACCTCACCTCAAAGAAGAGGGGGGCATATTAGCGAGGAAATTTCATAGATACATGTTCTCCACACTTGGCATAATTTTCATATTATAGTAGGGGCATGCTTTGGAAGCATGTTTTCCACACTCATGCAATATATAATACTTATATCAATTTATAGATTACATTGGTGGCATGATTTGAAATCAAGTTTTATACACTCATTTAGTATGTGATACTTATATCACTTTCCAAATTATGGTGGGGGCATGTTTTGGAAGCATGTTTTCCACACTCATCAATAAGTGGTACTTATATTAGTTTCTAGATCATAGTATGGCCCTAGTTTAGAATCATGTTATACACACTCATTCAATATATAATACTTATATAACTTTTTATATTCAGTGGGGGAATGTCATATGGGCATGGTCTCTACACATTCACAATTCTCAGATTCAATGGGGGCATACTTTGGAAGCATGTTATCCACACCTATTTAGGATTTAGCATATCCAATTTACAAAGGAGTTATTTTTTGTAAATATATTCTCCACATTGGTAATTATATTAATTTTCATATTTTTACATATATAGTGGAGGCATGCTTTGGAATCATGCCATACACACTTACACAACTATTTGAATTGGTCAAAGCACATAGCTATATGATTTAGATTCATAATTATGGAAAAATTGTAAACATTGGTACAATTGTTATACATAGTTTCATCATGAGACATATCTAAGGTGCATATGTTATGAAATGTGCCTAAATATTCAAAATTAAAATCATTTTTAAATTCTAAAACTCTTTTATGAACTATTATCATATCACAAACTTGTTTGTACTAATACCCCCATTGAATTTTATGAAATTTTATTAAGCCAATCTACTATAGTAGTTGGTTCATCTTTTTTTATGGTTGAGGTGATCAAATCACTCAATTTTTTTATTTTTTTAAAGTTGGACTTGATCATCCAGCCTCCCCAGGTTATAATAATTATTGGGTTGCACGGTTAAGCTAATCTCAATTTCTAGGTGATAATTCACTTTTGGTCCAAAGTTGGGGGCATGTGCTTTCCAATCTCTATTTATCTCTCCCTATTTATATCCTTAGATATATGCACTTTAAATATGATATATGCACTTTAAATATTTATCTATATTTCTTCTAATCTTAGTTTAAGAGCCTTATAATGATATATATTTCTCAAAACTTGTCAATAGGCAGTGGTTACATCGACACAGAGGTGTACTCCTAAACCTTTATCTTTAAATTTTAATCTATTTCAAGTAATTTTAATTTAGATTATATGCACTAATTTTATACTATAACAATGCTCTTGGTTTTAGGTTAGTCACCAGTAGATCACTCAAGTTAGGCACACATAAAGACAAGGTGTGTTCTATACACTCAGGTATCCAATCCTTTCCTTTAAAATATAAATTTCATTACTAGATTAGGGGAAAATGTAGATGATAGTTTATGATTATATATCACCTCAGTATTGTACACTTTGAAAACTTAGACCTTGGTTTTTTCTTTTAGTTATTTACCTTTCCTACTTCCACAAGTCTTGTATCTACTCTATCTTTGTGCCCCTTGGCCTATATCTCTTAGTTCGACCAATATTATGTTGGTGACATAGATTTTATATCTTACCCAGAATGCTTAGAATGTATTTATATTTTATCTTTTCAAGTTCATAACTTATACTTATTCTCTTGTTCTTTGGACACTGTTAGGAATGGTAAAAACATTCTATGAGGCCAAGATCAAAGAGTTCTCAATAAGAACATCACAACAACTATAGACAAATTAAATGTTTTTACCATTCCCAACATGGTACTAGAGTTTTGAATAAGTTCCAACCATCCAATCTTGCAATCCAAAGAGAAGATTTTGGTGTTAGAGTAGGTTATTTACCTACCTTAGCTCTGATACCATGTTAGGAATGGTAAAAACATTCCATGAGATCTATATTAGAAGAGTTATCAACAAGAACATCACAATAGCTACAGAAAAATAGAAAGCATCAGAAAGCAAAACCAAATATATATTTAGACTATGAGAATGATATGAAGCTAATACAAAGCACTTACTTGTATAGGCAAGGCCAAAGACTAATATAGTTATCCTGATCAATGTAAGTTAAATATAAAATATAAAAATGAAATAGTGTTAAATAGTGCACCTAGTAAACATGAGCTAATGTAGTTAAATAACCTAATCTAATAGACACTAACATTCAGGACATACAATAACATCAATGTTATTATCTTGTCCTAATACAAGTATTTGATGCCCTAAATTCATTAATTTATAAATAAAATGTATCTCAATGGTCAGCCTAAGTGATTTAATGTGATTTATGACTCTAAAGGGATTTATATAAATACAATATCAACCTTCATTCATTTCTCACCTAAGAAAACTTATAAAAGACCAAGGAGACTGAGGTAACTTATCAAAATCACTCTATCAAGCATTCAATTGATCAAATATTCTCTATTTTCATACTAGTCATAAGGACTACACATGTATAGGTTCAAAGTACTAAAATAGTAGCCCAAGAGCCTAATTTTCCAATTTATAAGTTAGGTCACTATTGTACTTGCTTTGCATATATTTTATGATTCACACATAGGCTAACATGTAAGGAAGAACTACATTGGTTAATGCCCTCTTCAAAGTATTGGATGTGTAAACAAATTCCTTTGAGGTCATTGAGGTCAACTCGACATTTTATGCCCACTAATCCATTTTTCCCTAAAGTTACATTAAAGATTACAAGCTAGGGTTTTACCAATTCACAAGCAATGACTATCCATGACCTAGATCTAAATGCACCAGAGTGAAGGCAAAGCAAAACCTATAAGTAATATGTGGTTGCATCTTATTTTAGTATATATTCCATACAAGACATTAGCATCAAACCCAAACATTAGTATTGATGCAATTATCTAATGATGTTGTTTTTATTTAAAGAGCTAGATGTGTCAAATCCAAAATTTGATGATTGTTCTAGAATCTCTTTCTTGCCTATTTTTAGCCTATTTAATATTTAAAACTACATTAACAATAGAACAAGCTAATTAATTCACTTCTTTGTTATTTTTATATTTAACATAGTCATACTTTCCATATTTAGACTACCTTAACATAATAAATTCAATGTATGTTTATATATGAGTTTAGCATCTAATTGGCATACTATAGATTTGATTATCCCCCTTGTATCATTTTATTTTTATATACCTCTTTAACATCTAGATAACCCTAATCTAGATCCACTATTATGGTTAAACACCAAGGTAAAAATTTATAATACTAGTTTATATCATCTATCACCCATTCTAAATAGACCATGGAATGTATTGAGTATGGACTTTGTTTTCTAATTACCAAGAATGTCACCAAGTAATGATTCCATATTTTTTGTTGTTGATATATTTTCTAATATGGCTCAATTTTTAGCATGGAATAATAATAGTGATGTCATACATATTGCAAATTTTTTCTTTTGAGGATTTGTAATAGTTCATAGGTTTCTAAGAATAAGTATATCATATAGAGATACAAAGTTTGTTGGGAAATTTTGGAGGATGCTATGAAAAAAGTTGGGATATACAAGATTAGATTTCATTTCATCCTATCGCCCTCAAATGAATGGGAAAATAGATGTTATGAATTATAGTATTAGTAATTTTATGAGATGTTTAGTTAGTGACAAGCTCAAACAATGGGATTTGATGTTGATGAAAGTTGAGTTTGCTTACAATGATTCTATCAACTGAAGTACATGTTTGAGTCCTTTTAAAAGTGTATGGGAGTATCTCTATATGTGTATATGAGTTTATAAGTATAGCTGATATGATTAGGATAATTTCAAAAAGGGAAGACTATGCTCAAGCTATGTACATTATTCATAAATAATTCATGATAATAATTTAAAGAGTGATGGAAAATATAAAAAACATGTTATCCTGTGAAGAAGAGATCTTAATTTTGAGGTTAGGGACTTGGTTTTGGCACATTTTCACAAGGAGAGGTTTTTGAAAGGTGACTACAACAAGCTCAAGTGGAAAAATATTGGGGCTTGATATATTTTGAGGAAGTTCTCAACAATGCTTATGAATTGAACTGTCAGATGAAGTAGGCATCTCACCTATCTTAAATGTAAGATATTTATACCCATATGTTGAGTATAAAATAATTGATAACATGGTTTTTTCAATAATAAATTGGAAAGATAAATTGTTACAATTATCTAAAGAGGAGATGGAAGATATTATAGACATTCATATTGGAAATAAGACAAGGGGAAATGTGTACTATGAGTACTTAGTCAAGTGGAAGGGTGGAGTCGTCAAATACATAACTTGGATGAATGCATCCAAATTTTAAAAATGATGGGATTATTTCCTTACATGGGCATAATTCCTAGGTGCACATCAAAGTGGTTAAGAGTCTAACATGATAGCATGTTGATATTTCATGCAAGAATGAACTCTCACACATTCATCCAAAGAATGTAGTGAGGGACTGATTCTCATTGTTTTTTCATGCATGGGTATTATTTCAACTACTTATACATGGGTGCTCAAAAACATACACAATATGAAGCTCATTATATAATCCATATCTATCTTAAGACAAGCCCATTTCTCAATGATCAAAAAGAAAAATATGGCATAAATAGTAACTATTAACCTTAACTCAGTTAGCTAAACAAAAACATAAATGATAACTAACAACATTATATCTATAGTTAGTTGAATAGTAGTATCTATAGACATTTAATTTTGGACACTTTTGTGCCTAAACTGGGATTCATTTCAATTTATATCAAATTACATATTTTAAGCCTATAAATCACCCTAATTGCTAAAATTTATCTGCATAATGGATTAACTTTTCTAGAAACATGATGAGGTTATTTTATTTGGTGTATTAGCCTCTATGCACCAATAACCTAGTATAATTTTAACCCTAGTCAAATTACAACCTAGGAATTTGACACATTTGGCCTATCAAGTTATTATTTCATAACATTTAAAACAATTTTAAAAAGCCAAAAAAATACTAATAAATATTAATTACATTGCAAATCTTAATTAACTTGCCTAAACAAAAATTTCAAATCAAAATAGTGAATTTCATTTACCAAAAAAGAAATTTTTAACCAAATATAAAGTCAAAAGGTCAAAGGAGGTAATAAAGTGATTTATTATTTTCTAAATATTCCAAAATTATGAGTCACACTTTAAAAATATATAAAGTGAGTTGTTATGCCTAACAAATATCTAAAATTGAGTTTTCAAGATTTTATGAATGCTTTGATCCAAACTAGGGTTAGATTGACTCAACCTAGGTTAATTTAGACTCAACCCAAGTTAGAATTTAACCTAACCTCTCTAGGGTTAGAGTTAGTTCTTTGAGATATAAATACAAGTCACCAAACCATATGTTAATAAAATTTTGTGTGTAAGGATATTCTCCTAGATTACCCTCTTAAAGCCTTTGAGAGTAGTGTTATAATGCCCAATTTATGCCAATCTTCACACCAAGACACAACTATTGGAGAGATGATACCACCATGGAAGAGCATTTATATAATACTCAAATCATCATGTCAAACAAAAATATACTTATGTTAATAAGTAAGAATCAAATTCGATAAAGGAGGTAAGAAATTTGTGTTGACTTTATCTCTATTTTGTGGTCTTGTTTATTATGTTATGTCTCCCTAGTTCTTAGGCAAGAGTGTTTAGTCCTAGTGTATTGTTATGCTTGATTTTTTTCATTTGAACTAATAAGGGACTAATCTAATTTTTGTATAATCTTCAAATACATAAGGTACAATATTAATTCAATGCAATCTTCATTCATCATATTCATAAGTGGTCTTTCAAGATTATACAGTTCTAGAGTTACAATGTAACTAACTCGTATAAAATATATCGATAATATCCAACTAAATAACATTAAAAACTACATTATATGGGTATTTATACTTGGTTTTATTCAACCAAGTAGTTACAAAATTAAATACACTCAAGGCAACCTATTAATAATCATCAATACATTTGAGTTATGTCATCCAATTGCATTAATTTCTTAAGGACCCAGGCCTTTATACCCCTATATTTTCTCTTTAGTGTTGTATACTCATCATCGAGTTCCTATCTTCCCATGGGCCAATACTCGATTCAAGCTTCACTTATTCTCTAATTTCCATGCACTCCCCAAGTATTCTGCTAAGTTTGAAGTTTTTCATTCTTAGGTTCTCCATTTAACATGCACTTTTATTCCATGAGACTTGGTCCTTCTATGCTATGGACTCCTGTACCATGGAATTTTGTGCCATGGAATTATTCATTATGCATCTTTGCACTAGTTATTGCCAAAAATTACTTAGCTAAAATTGGGGCCCAACATCACCCCACACTAAGTCATTAGTATGTCCTAGACTAAGCATTATTCTCAGGCTCTACCAAAAATTTTGGTCTTATCTATTCAATTTGATTTTTGACATCTTCTCAATGGTTCAAGGTGTTCTACAACATGGAAATTATTTGTTTGACCTCTGCATTGAGATTCTTGGTCTCCTAGGGATGTTTGAGACTCTCACATACTTTATTCATTGAATGTTTAAGAGATGTGAAAGCATCCTTATGAATGCATTCAAGTGAAATGACCTTGGTGACAACCTATCCTTGGAGTGTTGTAAAGTTTTCATTTATTTCCTAATAGTGAGCACTTGTTATGTCCTTCATTTCCTCCACATATTTGAATACTTTGGCTTGTTATATGTGATATTTTATTAAAAAGGTGGTATCTACCAACTATTATCATTTAAGCTCTTTTTCCTGGAGTCTAGCTTCTAAAATCTTGATGAGATGCACCAATTTTTCAAAAATCCCATCCAAAATGGGAATGGTGTCCCAAACTCTATGCAAAAAACTTTTGCATACCTCTACTACTTATGTGAACCACTATGTTGTTGAAGTCTATTCATTTTGGGGATCAGGTTTATCCTTGAACCATTGCAATAGGATCTCTATCAAGGTATCTAGTTTATCCATTGCCTCACCAAAAATGGGTAGTCCATCCATAATCATTGATGCTTGGCTCAAAATTATTTTACAAATGTTCAATGTTTTCACCTTGGTGATCATTTCAATTTCCAATCGATGCTTGACCTCAACCATTTCTTCTTCAATATTTATTCTTATAGTAGCCTCATTTCAATATAAGACCACCATTTCTACATGTTTATTTTGGGCTCACCAAGCATCAAGCTCAAATAAGGCATTCTACCTTGTGACCTTATATGCTAACTTTAGGAGTTTTATACTAGCTTGTACCATGGTAAACTATCATGGGTTTACCCAAAGGGTATATGAAAGTGCCACCACTTCTGGATCTAGTACCAATCTATTTAAAAGCATCTCAAAATGGTGTTACTTATTATAAACATCATTGGAGAAAGACAACTTCCACTGAGTCTACTCGGATTCATCCTCTTATGCAAAATGTAAATAGATGTACAAAAACTTTTCTAACACTCCCCTATGATATTAGGCACATAAATTCATGGTCACATTGGTTTTCTCTAGCCTCAAGATGGATTCATCAATTAGATCCTTCCCCTTATAGGGATGTCACTCGAGTATTTTAACATTTACATCTTTCCTCTATTGACTGGCCCTGATGTAAAACTCACTCATTCCCAAAGTCATGTCAGAATCATCCCTCTCTTCACCAATGACATATTCAACTTTTATTTGTGCCTCCTTAAGGGTGGTTTCTTCATGTCGCACTAATGAAGGTGTCTTCTTAGAGTCTAGGGTGACCTATTCTTCTTATTCAACAACTCATTTTTTTGATGTCTCCACTAAATTTTATATCTTCTCTTCTAAGTCACCATCCTTAGGCACCATTGATTCATTTCCAAAGGAATAGTCTATGTTTTTGGCTCTGAGCCTTTGGGTTAGCTTACTAGTGGATTCTCCTTGGGTGGGACCTAGGTAGTCCTTTTTTCACTTTGTAGGTTTTGGCTAGGCGATTGTGTTGGCAACATGCCCTAGATGATACTACTTCATCTTCTCTAGCACTGGTGGAGGTGGGATTATTTATTTTTCTCATTTTGTACTCCTTGATTATTTCTTCCTAGGCTTCAACATGTAAAATAAAGAATGAATTGAATTTCTAACCAAAAATTTCTAGACTTTAATTTTAATTTTATTTGACTCTAATTTTTCCCTATATGCCTTATTTTCAAGATATATGTATAAGTGGTAGAGGGTGTGAGTATCCTCATAAATATTCTTTAAAGTAATGTTCATCGATTGCATGTCATAAATTTTGTTAATGGAATTCATGAAGTACCACACCATAAAATCATATGGTAACTTTAGCCATCTGACAACTCTCGAGAGGGAACCATTTGGATGTGTGCTAGGGAAAATGTTGTTTTACTAAAGAATATGTTTGGTCCCTAGCCTATCCAATCAAGTCCTTTGGAATGTGATACTCATTCCCAAATGATTATTTCATCTTGTCATACCATCCTTTAATTTTTACCTTGTGGGATGGGGTCATTATTCCAGGGTAAGTGAATGCTTTGAACCACTCCATTAGGGACTTGATCTCGAGATGGTATGCCCATGTCAAATCTCCAGTGGTGTATTCAAGTACATCAATTTAGTTAAACACCATCAATATAAGGAATTTGACCCATGAAAACCTTTGGTTGGGTAAGTGGTGGGCTTTATTTGCATTTGTGATAATTTATTTAGCAATGTAATGTGCCCATTTGTACTTTATTCCCATAGTAACTTGAAAAGTGACATAAAGGTGGGCCATATCCACCTCTTTTCACCTATCATCACCTCTAGCCTTGGTCATGATGACATGCATGACCAATCTGAGGGTAGGATCATGGAGATTGGTGTTATGCATAGCGTGGTCTTGTTTTTGATACTCAAGTACCATATAAGTATTTTCAATCTCATCTTAGTCCTCCAAGTTGTAAGAAAGGTTTTTTCCTGAGTAATGCAATGCTAATACTTTATTTATATTATATGGTGTAATTTTCATCTGACATCCAAAAAAATAAATATATCCTTCATGCACTCATGAAATCAAAATATTTATTACTTCAACTGATTTCCCAAAATATGAAATATTGAGTAATTAAAATATCC
The DNA here is from genome assembly GCA_037957365.1 of Torreya grandis. Classification (NCBI taxonomy): domain Eukaryota; kingdom Viridiplantae; phylum Streptophyta; class Pinopsida; order Cupressales; family Taxaceae; genus Torreya; species Torreya grandis. The sequence goes on from JARHVA010000315.1 coordinate 2,678,763, forward strand.
CTATATAATTGAGAGCATTGAAAATATTCAAGTCATTTTCTAGTTCATTCCTCATGTTTTGGTGCTCTATCTGATAGTTACATTCTAGTTCCAATTCATTTTTAGGTGGGAAATGGTTATAATCAAAAATATTATAAGTGGGCACATTCGATACCTAGTTCTCTGCATGCATCACTACCTTTGGGTATTTCATTTAATCAACCAACAATAGGGGTGGAGTGGGTACAAAAAACTTATTTTTCACTCAGTATGCCATTCCAAATTCTATGTCTTTTTCATGCACTTTGAGCTCTTCAGGTACCTTCTCTTTAATCAACACAAACTCACCACCCACACTGTGCAACTCTTTTTATTCTGGTATCACAGGTAAAGTCTCACTTCACTAGGAATTTTTCTTCAACCACATCACCCTTCAAGGAGCCATAAGGTTGAGGAACAAATTTCCAATCTTCGTAAAATAATACATGGTTACCTTGTTATCCCACTCAGTTGTCCTACTTCAACGCCCTCTAATGGTAGACATCAACCTTTGTAGCCTGTAAATGTAAAAACATGCATGTCCTTACAATCATCCCAACATTATTCCTATAAATATTAATAGATACACTCCATAATGCTTAAAATTAGTCTTAATCCATTAATTCTCACTCATCTGAAAGATTGAAATCACTATTGAAGCAACTCAACTACATTCTTTCTAGGGAAAATTTTAGTGGCAAATTTTAGTCAATTCATGAATATTTTGATTTTAGGAATCTAGTTTCGGTGATATGGTGGGTTCGATAAAATGGCATAATCACCTTTATTTTACATGAAAAGTTTTTTTTAGGGTCAGCTCACCCCATGTTGAAATTAAATTTCCACATATATATGAATTTTTCTAATACCAATAAAATATGTGCCATTCTATAATAGGAAATTTTCTAATATTAATTATCTCCTATCAATTATGTCTATTATTTATTCTTGTTTTGATGGCTTCTTTTTAAAATAATAACGGGGTGGGAAAATTAAAGAAACAAATTAAAATATCTTCTTATTTCAATCAGACAACAAATATAGGTAAAAAATATTTAATAATTCATTTTACCCTAGTTAATTATTTACAATTGGGTTCTCTAGATGGCTATTTGTATGATTCAAATAGATTTGGGTTATTTATATGATGATTTGAAACATATGGACAATTATCTAGATAACCCAGATAACTGTCTGAATCATACATACGGTCATCTAGAGAACCAAAATGACCATCTAAAACATGTAGATGATCATTTAGAAAACCTAGATGACTGTTTGGATCATAAAAATGATCATCTAAAGAAACTAAATGGTCATCCAAAATATGTAGATGATCACATATAATTTTAGGATGGCCATCTGCATTTTCTAGATGGTCATCTTGATACTTCCAGACAATCATCTAGCCACTCTAAGTGTTGAAAACACTATGGTGGCTGTCTGGATAAGATTTATTGTATTTTTTATTTACAATTTCATAAAAATGGTTTTATTTTATTTTAATTATTTAAAATTTCATATAGATGTTAAATAATAACTATAATGTCTATTATATGATAATTTTTCAAATAGAAACCATTGATAACATTTTGGAAGATATGCCTCCACTGGAAGATGTGTCTAGGGATGAAATGCCCTTAGTAAATAGTTAATTAAAATTTAGTTGAAGTTGAAATTTTACAACCATTGTCTGGTTCTCATCAAGTAATAATGTCCATAAAAAAGGTACTTGAACAATAAAATTCAAGGAAAAGGAAATAGGTGGATATTTTTACTCAGCAAACCCCAAAATCTAGTTAAAAATAATACAAAAAAAATTATACGAAGGAATAAAACTACATGAGCAATTGGAAGGTCATTTCAATTCAATTGGAATCTAAGTATCCATTCATTGAACATGTAATCCAAAAAAATAGTAATGACACACCATCACAATGTAAATGTACAATATGCAATTAAAAACTAGGAAAGGACATAAAAATGCAACTGAAGTAGGACAACAATTGAGAAACATTATGGTAAAATTTATGTTATAGTTGAAAACATGGACAAAATACAATAATAATGAGATGGAAAATCATAGAGGAGTTTCTACATCAATGTTATGTATTATATTATGAAAGTCACCAAAAACATCAACGACACCTCATTTAGACAGGAGGAACAATTTTAAAATAGTTTGGAAAAGTTGCTTAGGTGAATCTGCAAGCCAAAAATATACAGCGATCCACTATATATCACATTCTAAAAAGAGGCTAACCAATATCTAACTTTTTATATTATAATTTTTTATATCAACATAATGGATTCAATAACATTATGCAGTCATATTGGTCTGAAAGCAGTGCATGGGAAATGGAAAATTGCCTTATAATGGTTGAAAAAGAGGACTTGAAAGAAAAAGTTAAAAAAGTGCAGTTTATATCACTATCAATTGATGAGGTTATAATGGTTGACAACACATCATGGGTTTGTATGCATATATATACATTTGAAAACCATTCTAGGCAACCACATTTCCTTTCTATAGATAAAAGGATAGAAAATTGTAATGTAGAGAACTTGTACAGATTGGTTATTTCTAGTTTGATGGATATCATTGGCACGGATGATCATGGTGTTGCTAAAAAATTAGTGTGTGTTGGTACACATGGTGCAGTAGTAATGTAAGGAAATAAAATTGGTTTATGCATTCATCTACAAATAAATACTTCTCCATACATGATTACAATACATTGCATCATAGAATGAATTTGGCATACAAAATTATGAGCACAATTTAAAATGTCACAAAAGTGGAGGATCTTATTCGTGACCTACATGCATATATGGTAAGCATTCCAAAATGATTTTTGGAATTCCAAAAGTTTGCAATTGGAGTGATTGATGGGAATTTTTTTTTTAAAGATGTTGATACATGATGGATTTCAATGTATGAACCTGCCTGTAGAATATTTGAAGAATATCCATCGTTAATAGGGTTCATATTTAAATACAAGATGTAAGTAGACAGAGCCAAATATTTATTGTATCATTTAACATATTTTAAAAATATATTAACATTATGTGGTATTCTATCAATGTTGAAACAAATGCATTATTTGACAAAACATGTGCAAGAGAGATCTATTTATACTGTTGACTTCATACATTTGAGGAAAAGGGTTTGTTAGTCTCTAGATATGTTATACAGCTCATAAGAAAGTTTTAATAGATCAGTATTCACCAATTGGTAAATTTTAACAAATATTAAGCCACCCAATTTCTATTTGAGATTCAATATTCATTAACATCTCTATTTGTTTTGTTGATGGAAAGGAGATTCCATTCCACTATTTTCAAAAATGCCTTGAATTGGTTTTGGGAGAATTTGAAGAACTACCTATAACATGGATTTTATTCGATAATGTTATATATGATACAAGGATGAAATTGAGAAATATTTCTCAATCTTGAGCATCCAAAATTAGGGACTCTTTTAAAAGGGATGAATTATTTGAATCCATAGCATTGATAAATCCTACATTTTGGAACATTCTAGAAAGTGAATAAGTAACAAGCAAATAATTTCAAAAATGCATGGGTATTTTGATCAGTCATTTCAGTATGTATATGCAAATTAGTGGAGTTGAAGTTAAGGGTATTTTGAAAAAGGACTTGCTGACAAAATAGTCATTGCATTTTGCATATATAGTGATATATCAATATTTTTACTTGAGTGAACCAACAGAGAGCGATGCGGTTACAAGGCTATGGAAAAAATTATATCTTAAAACTATTTTTCAAGCAAATATCAAAAAATAATTTAAATTATATGAATTTGTCTAAACAATGATTTTGGGGTTTATAGAATATGAAAGAGTGTTTAGTGCATTGTCTTTCATTAAATCAAATTTTGGAAACAAATTGGATAAAAATTTGGAAGCACGTTTGAGATTGTATGGGTCACGTTATTCATTAGATTAATTTCCATATGAAAGAGCATTTACAATTCATATTTATCTCACTAAAAGAAGGGGACTCACTAATACAACTATAAAACAAGATACTCAAAATTCAACTAAGATGGGGGCAGGGAATACAAATGGTAGTTATGATGAAAAGTTTAAAAAATCAAAAGCATTCTTTTAGCTACTAGATTTCTAAATATAATTAAATTTCATAAATTCAACTCATTTAGGTGAATTATCTCTTATTAACTCTTTCATAATTATGATTTTTTGGAATTCATTGGTTAATTAGTATGAACCAAGAGGAATTAAATTGGTAAAGCATTATTTTTATTAATTGATATAATCATCGACACATTATAAATATAATAGTAATTATATTGTGTTTTTTGAAGGTTATTACTTTTTTGTTGAATTTATTTTATGTTGTCAAACAGATAAGATGGAAATTTTGCTTATAAAATTATGTGCAATAGTGGAGGTTTCATGATAATATTAAACTCACTTGTTCAATTCTTATAGCTTGAAATAAATTTTGAAATGGTAAGTATAATTATAATTAAGTAAATAAGCATCAAGTAATTTTATAACTTTAAAATTATAAAAGAGTAACATATATATAAACATTACACACATTGCTCTTCATATTAACCACACACATATTATAGGTTTTTCCCACCAAAATGCATGGTGTAAATAAATAATCTATGTATCCTCATATTCTTAAATGTTGTCGTAACCTTCAAAACAAGGTGAACATCTAAATTTCTAAGATGATCACAATATATACATTAAACCAAACAAAGTAAGCATACATATATACATCCCAACCATTTAAACTAGCACTCACAATAACAAATGGAAGTAATAATTATTATCCAAGCTAAAAATACATAATTACAAATATATCTTATAGATATAACAAAAATATAATAGCTAAAACACACTAATACTATTCCATATTTAAAATAAATAATCTATGCATTCTCATATTCTTAAATGTTGTCATAACCTTAAAAACAAGCTGAACATCTAAATTTTCAAGATGATAATACTATCTACCTTAAACCAAACAAAGTGAGCATATACATATGCATCCCAACCATTTCAACTAGCACTAGTGACTAACAAATTATAATAGTAAATGGAAGTAATAATTATTATCAAAGTCAAAATTACGCAATTGCAAATATCTTATAAATATAACAAAAATATAATAGCTAAAACGTACCACTTTATATTTAAAATAGTAATATAAACTTGTACCATATTTTAAAAAATAAATGATTTTGTAAAATCCTTTTGCCAACAATGGTTGTCTCATTTTAAAAAAACTTATAAAAACTTGTCCCATATTCTAAAAACTAAATACTTGTGCCAAATCCAATATGGTTGTCTCATTCTATTGGATTCTCTTCTATCCCTTGACTCATACTTATTACTTCCTGGGTTTCTTTTTCTTTAAGGATCCTTGACTTGATAAGATCCTTATATGTTGTATTGATAATTTCAAGCATCACACATTCATCTCGAGTTACATCTCCAGATGATAGCAAGCTAGGATCCAAATCATCTTTCTTTTTAAATATAATTTATGGGTCCATGTCATGTTCTTTAATGATTCTCTTTAAAGTATTGCTTTGTTTGTTCATTGTTACAAGCCATTCCTTTAGTGCAATAGCTAAATCTAAACTTTTGCATGTATTCACAAAATGCATTTCGAGGACAACAACTTCATTATTAAAATTTGTATACTTTGACTACAAACATAAAATAATAAAAATTATTTAAAAATTACAAAAAAAAAATCAAAATTCAAAATAAAGATCAACACTTACCATGGCTTTTTATTTTTTAGCCTTAGAAATTGATACACAACCTTCAATTCTCTTCAATTTATTGAAATAGGCTTGGGCCTCCACATTTAAATTTTCTAGATCGTTTAACATTATATCCAAAATTATATCATTAAAACTATTACTCATATTAATAGTTTTGAAAGATACCTAGTTCATCAAAACATCAGTTTTCGCTGGCTCATGTTCAACCAATAAAAATAATTGATGGTACTAGGAGTGATTATGGAAATGGGCATTGATTTATTAAATCAAAACTTTGGATCGATACTTCCACTATTTCAAATCTTCAAGTTGCTTCAAAGTAATGTAATTAATTAATGCTTTAGTATCCTCAACTATCAAAGTATTGAGAGGAAAAATGTAATATGATCATCAGATTTGGGAATGTAAATTTCTGCAGAGGAAGCTCCCCTATCTAGAGATGGCATGATTGACCTTTGAATAAAATCATCAATGATGTTTGGTTGAGTACCAAGTAAAATTAATATTTACCTTGTTGTTAAACAGAGCTTGTAGGTCATTGGAACTAAGAAATTAGTGGAACTAGAGGATGTGAAAACCCTGACAATCATTATAAAAGATTAAAATAAAATGATTGTAAAATTGTATTATTTTTTTAATGAAATAATTGTTGGTGTGGGATATTACTTTCTTACTCTTTAGCTTACTTAGGTTTTATTTCATTAGATATATTTATCCCACATTAATGAGGATGATGGGTTTGTGCCTTACTTCCACCTATATTGGAAAAATTAGTCCCACATGTATGGGATGGTTGGGATTCTCCTATCTTCGACCTATTTGTACATCTCTATTGTAAACTATAGATAGAACGAAATAGAATAATAATTGGTTTGTTCTTAGTTTATTTATTATTAGTGTGTAATGTTGAAGCTTTTATGGCTGTAGTAATTATCTCTTGGAGAGATATTGGTTGAAGAGTTTTGATAACTCTTTCATAATATTAGAGCTCCTTCAAGTAGTCATTATTTCACTGATTGAGCCTTTTTTGTTTCTATTTCCATAGCTTTTTGAGCCACTTTTTGTAGTCAACTATTTTTTGGTGCATTTTTAGGTCTTCTAACCTACACCATTAAGTTTGAAAGGCCTCAAAATACTAGGATTACCTATTAATTTGTCAAAAATAGAGAATTTTGCAAAAACTTGTTTTTAGGGTTTTTTGTGTTCTATGAGATTTTTAGTGGGTCTTCAAAAAGAATTTTCCCCCAAAAGCTTTGTTATAGATATATTTGTCATATATACATGGAAGAGATGATGTAATGAACAAAAGAGTTTTTTCTCATTAAGGAGAAAACACGGTATGGTGGCTCCTCTCACCATGTCAACTATCTCTCCTGAAAGATCGAGAATCATCTTCAAGATATTGGTGTTGACTTAAAGCTATTGGTGTTACTCTCTACCTTATATTTCATCTCTATCATAATATCAGCCCTTGGTTGTACCCTATCATCCACTTTTGAGTCATCCCAACATAGATCATATTGATGGGTAAAGAGCTACTTAATGATACTATATCTATTTACTCACTGAGTGGAGTAGTAAACAGTCAAGCACCACTACTACATAAAGGTCTCCACCTTACTCACCATGGATGGTGTATGTTATTTTTTGTTATAGTAATCCCATGGCATTAATCATCAATTGCCATCTCCCTCTTAGTTGAGTTTAAAACGTACCATCCTCCTACATGCTAGAAATGGCCATCAAAACCACTTCTTCCACCTTACTCTCTATGCAAAGGCAAAACCACCACTTCTAAATTTATTATTTTGATAAAATAACTACATTTTTTTTTAAAAGGGTTAAAATATTTTGACTTGTGTTATAAGGTGGATTTTGTTATGTAAGAGACAATTACTTTTGGTGGGAAGTGATATTTTAATTAAGTGGGAGACATAAGGTGGATTTGATTTGCCTTGTGGGATTTATCCTTTATTATGGGGGACAATTTAATGATGGTCGGGAGAATTTTTGAGTGGAGTTCATTACCGACCTTTATGCTTTGACTAAGTATTTTTTACTTAGTGGGGTCACATTTTTTAATAGTTTAAAAAAAGTATTGTAAGTAGATTTTTATAAGGAGTATTATTATTTTATAGAAATTTTGATCTCGTTTGTCAAAGATGGGTGAGTGAGGCCTGGTTTGGCAGGTGGTCAAACCCCCTCACAATCAAACAATTTTTTTATCCTTTACTTTTGCTCTCTCCCTATAATTTTGGATGCAATTTTGATTGTGACCAACATCATATTTTCCTGAGATTAAGCCCACATTACTCTTTCTTGGCTAACATTGTATCACTTATGCCATTTTTTCACTTTGCATTATCTTGGATGCATTTTTTGTAGAGTCCAATGTCCTTTACATGTGATTTTATAGGTTGTCATTTTTTGGTAGTTGATAATTTCATGTGTGTTTTTGCATATAAGATGTTTTTTTTCACTATTTACCACACTCTTCCATCAGCCCACAACATGCTTTATTCTAGTGTGTGCATTAGTATTTTGAAACACTTGTATTTTGTGTCATGTCTCCATCAAGTCCCCTTTCTTATCATCTTGCCTTCTTCTATGGAGACACTCTTTCACTCCTTTATTTTTTGAACATCTCTCATGATTTGTGATGGATTTTTTGATAGGTTGATAGTCTCCTTATTTGGATCTATAATGGTAAAGCCCAGTGTCTTCCTTGAGTTTCATTTAGTGTTTAATAGGATATATTATACTTGCACTAAATTATAAAGTGCCATGGGGGGTTTGTTGATTTATCCTTGTCTATCTTCATGCATTTGTACGCTTTATTTTGATCACCTTTTCATTTCTTCAATTGTTTATATCTTCCATCACTGCTAGATTCATTCTCTTTGAGACATTATATTTGTATTTTCAACACCACTTTTTTTTATAGTTGATAGTCTCCCATAGCTTGAAGTATAGCTATTCTAGTGAATCTCAGTGTCATCTTATCTTCTTTGATAGTTTGACAAACTCTTTCAATGTGATATGAAGCTATTCTTATGCATACAATGTAAGCTTGTTCAATGTTTGAGTAGTGTATTTGGACCACTTGTGCATATCTTTTTCTTCCACTTCACCCATTATGGGGGGGAATATATACAAAAAATTTATCATCGCTCCATCCAGTTATTAGTATGGAGGGAGGGGTGTGGTGTAGATCCTACTTGTTAGGTGTTGAGTGTCCCTTACACATGTAGTAATCTTTTGTAATTTCATCACCATGATAGTGTTCTTAATTGAATCTATTATGGTGAAGCTTAGTGTTAGTTATTTTTGTGATCGAGTAGTGGATTTAAACCACTCATGCAAATTGAGTTATTTTGTGACTTTTGATTACTTGGAGTGTAGACTACTTCAACATCATATTTGGGGGGCTTTCTAGCTCTCTCTCTCTCTTCTTTTTTTCTCTCTTTTTGGGGGTAATTTTTCCTATGGGTTTTCTCTTTATTTTCCACTTTATAGGGTTGACATTTCTATGAGGAAGCCCTATCAATCTGTGGATATTCTCAGGTGTAATTCTAAAGCAAATAGAGTGGTTTTTTATAGTGATATTGAATCTCAATGGTATGTGTTGAAAGATGACAATAAATGAGTAGAAAAACAACTATCTACATCATATTGTAGCATGTAAATAATCCCTTAGAAACATCATTTCTTTATCCATTATGAGTATGTGTCTTCCTATTGGAGAAGATTTAGCATGAGGGTGCACATTAGATTCTTGAAATATGGTTTTCCTTTACTAAAGGGGCTGAGGCTAGTAGACATTGTTATAGAAGTACGCATAGGATTCTTGATGGAACTGGAAGTGGAGAGTACAAGGGTTCATTGTCATGGATTCTAAGAGAGATAAAGGCTAGAAAACAAAGATTGAAAAATAAGTTTTGGGGATCTTATTTATAGGCAAACCTGGCCATGGTGGTAATTAATGTTTGTGGGCATAGGCATTAATTATGAGTGTCTGAGCAAAGGCATAGACATTATCCTCAAAAATCAAGATGATCACCCAAAATTTATAGATGAAAATTTAGAGAACAAATGGTCACTCATGTGTTCCAAATGACTATCTGAAGTGGTTAGTTGATAGTTTTAAATGTTCCAAGTGACTAGCTAAAACAAATAAGCGATCATCCAAAATGGCTATATGATCAGTATAAATGATAGATAACTGACTAAGATGAAATATAAAAAATCATCCATAAAACACCATAAGTTAGCCTAGAATGGCCAAATAATCATCCACAAAACTAGACAATCATTTGTAACAACTAGATGGACAGTTGGGGTTGTCAAACGATCATCTGAAGACTACTCTGAAGGCCCTAGATGATCATCTAAAAAACATTGGATGATCATCTAGAATGACCAAATGATCATTTTAAAACACCAAACGATCATCTAGAATGGTTAGATGATCATCTATAAATGTCATATGATCATTTATAATAACTCAAAAGTCATCCAAGGCACCAAATTATCATTTAAAGGCCCTAGATAATCATCTAAAACATTATACTATCATATAGAATGGCCAAATAATCATTTAGAAACATTGGACAGTTACCTAGAATAACCAAACAATCATCTAAGTTGAATAGACAATCCTCTAGAGATATCATATGAGCATGTGGAATTTGAAGTGACACCCAAACAACCATCTAGAGATGTCAAATGGTTGTTGAGGATGACATCTAGACAATCATCTAAAACAAAGTCTAGGTGGTTGTTAGAAAGATTCAAATGGTCAACTAAAGTTTGGAAAAAAAATAGGCATAAACATACTACAAAAAACACACACCATCTATCACATCAATTTCACCTTCATGATTATTCACATTAATTCCTGATTAATTATGATTAATAAACTAATTCACCTTGCCTTACCCATGTTTTTTTAGTATAAGCCACTAAAATTTTCCCTGGCTCCTTTGGATCTGTAAGTTTATGAATGTGATAATAATAAAAAGTGAAATAACCTATGTTTAACCTTTTATAGGCTCAAGGGGGTAACTTGTATTTACTACCCCACTACCTCTTCCATCACTTCACATAATAAATTCTAATAATAGTTTTTGCCATGATATGCACTTGGCATACTTTTCATTACCATTGCTTTCCTTGTATTAAATACATGTCATGTCTTGTACTTTTCTTGAAGTGCATGATAGTTGTGAGGAATTTGAAAATTTTCCACTCCAAAGGAAAGAATATTATTTATTTACCTTGAATTTTATCTTTACACACTTCCACTTATGTACTTTTACTCCCGTGTGCATTCCTATTTGACCATATCCTTGGCATTCCATATATTTTAATTATTTCACCCTTACCCCACATTAAAAGTTATTTGTGGTCCTCCACAATATCACAAATAATTATAAAAACAAAGTGTTGACCCTAAAACTACTCAAGGGCACACAACCAATACCATGCTTTATTAAAAACAATAAAAATCCTAGACTAATCTAATAGCATACACATTATTATAAAGAGGAAAGACTATTCAGAATAATAGGGCTTGAATTGACTGCCATTGAAATGGCCAAGAAAAAATTATCCATTCAAGTGATTCAACCTACATGTGTCAGTGGGATGAATACTATGAATAATAAACAAACCATCCCAGTGGACACAAAGCTTTCTTGAGTGGCACATGAACTTGGAGTCGTAAACTGAGACTTGCATGCTTAGATCAAAAGTCTTGTTATTCAAATGGTGGTCACATCAGGCCTACTATTTATGCTTCTCTACTCCTTGATTTTAATGTGTGAGAAATTGATTCACATCCAACTCCAACAAATCATATAGGCTTTTTTTTAAGGACTTTTCACCATCAAGTCAACCAATGCATGCAATGCAAAGAGAAGGGAGAAGGAATTCAATTAGAATAACTACTTTGATACCAACCATAAGATTGAATGGTGTGTTATTTTTTAACTGATTTTAAGTGGTCTTATACGTCCATAAGACTATAAAAACATGATCATCTTAGTTAGTGTGTCCAATATTACATATCCTGGTTAATGTATTACCCAAGATCTTATTGAATGCCTCAATTGTACTATTGGCCTAAGGATAATATCGTGTAGTTTTATGGTGCACAATCATTAATTATGCCAAGAGGATATATATGTTCACATTAAGGAAATGGGTTCCTTGGTCACTAGTCAGACTCAATGAACATTTGAACCATGTAATGATATTCTCCTAGATGAATCTTACAGTATTGGTAGTGGTATAATCCCTTGTTGGCACAACTTTAGCCCAGTGAGTAAGATAATAATTAGTAGTGGTAACATAGCATGTGTTGGTATGCCTCCTTGTTGGATTGATGGGGCCAAAATAATTAATATCCCACATTTTAAATAGTTCTTATGACAATATAGGATGAAGGGGTATTTCATATTTTTTGTTTGGATTTCCCATGTGATGGAAAAGATGACACTGACGTGCATAGGTTTTAACATCTTTAAACAAGGTAGGCCACCATAATCTAACTAAAAGGACCTTCTACATTACAGTTTCACTAACATAAGGTCCTTAAATGACATCCTCTTAAAATTCCCAAAGAATCTTAGTACACTCATGCTGCATGACACAACATCATATCACTTCATCTCTTTAAGCTTATAAAGGTCACCCCCCATAAGCTGGAATGGAGTGGAATGAACAACTAGATATTTATTTTATGGAGTGTTGAGGTGAGTTGGTTTTAAACCCATATTTATAAATATGGTGATATCTTCCAAATCCTAAGGCATGTATGTGACTTTGAATAAGTACATGTTTGGTAATTTATCTTTAATGGTATGTGCTAGTTCACCAAATTTAATGCAAGATAGATGATCTGGGCCATAGTTGGCCTTACTAGGTTTTACCATCACTAAAAACATGACCTCTTGGAACAACACAATCCATCGATAAATTCACCCATGTAATACTAGTTTATTTATTAAGTAATTTAGTGCCTCATGTTTCATGAAGAAGATAAATGGAGTAGCCAACAAGTATTGATATAACTTTTGGAGGGTGTAAACCATAGGCAATGCTTCACACTCTATAGTCATGTAGTTTTGTTTAGCCAGAGTAAGCTTTCTACTTTCATAATAGATAGGTTGTTCTAGGTTACCCTCACCAAGTTGAGCAAGGATAATGTTGACCACCATGCTAGAAGCATTGACATGGATGTGAAAAGGCTTTGTTTAGTTTGGAAACTAGAGAATAGGGGCAATGATAAGTTATCCTTGAGTGTAATAAATTCTTTTTGGTGAGCATTGGTCTAGAAAACTAACCATTTTGATTCAATAATTCCTCCAGTGGCATAATAATATTAGCATACCCAAAAATGAACATCTTATAATATCTAGTATGTCCTACGAAGGCACATACCTCTCACTAGGTAGATAGTGCTGGAAGGTGAAGTATAAATCAATCTTGGCTAAATCCACCAAGATTCCATTAGGGCATATGACATGACCAAGGATAATGCCAAAGGGGGTAGTAAACACACATTTCTTAAGATTTAGTGAAATCTAAAGATGCCAACAATTTTTAAGCATTAATCAAAGATTCAAACAATGGTCTCACACTATGTTGTAAATAGTCTAGTCATCAAGGTAAATTTTAAGGAACTTATAAATAAAGTCCTTGAAATCCTTGACTAAAATATGAGAGAACATATTATAATTTTTTTCAACCCAAATGGCATTACATTGTAAGCAAAAGTATCCCACTCAGTTGAAAATGTGGTCTTCAACTTATCCTTTTCCATGATTTGAACTTGATGGTATCTAGATAATCCATCCATAAATGTATAGATTTCACACCCAACAAATCCCTTGAGTATGTCTTCAATGAAGGGCATCAAAAAGGGGTCGGTTACACAAGTAACATTGAGTACCCAAAAATCCACACCGACCCAAATGCATCCATCCTTCTTGATACTTATAACCATGGGGTTCACCCACTCATACTCATCTATACGAGTAATGACTCTTACACACAACATGATATTGATTTATTCCTTGAATCAAGTGCATAAATTGGGATTTATATGATAAGGCCTCTTTTTAATAGGTTGAACACCCTCTGCCAAGTTTATGTGCATCTTGCCTAAGTAAAAATACATGCATTTCATTTTAGTATAGTTTTATGGAAAACATATTGATATTATTTTAACAGATCAAACACCTTAGAGATATATGTATTCAAAAATTAATCTCACATAATATCCATGTTGGGTGTTTCTTATATTCTAATATTTTGTTGAATAGTCTAGAGTGGCTCCAAGTATGGGTGTTATTCAAAATGGATGGTGTTGCAGACATTATGCATGTCATACTCCATGGGCACAACCAAATGATTAGTGGATGGGTTAGGAATATCATAACAAGAACCTTTGTCAACCTAGTACATGAATTTTTGATTACCTTTGGGGATTTATTCTCTTAGTACATGGTCTAGTGTAGGTTTAGGTGATGGAGATGATGCCTCTTCATCAGGTTCATGGAAAATAGTCAAGCTCTCTTCCCACGCACTGTGTATGCATCTGATATAACCTTCAACTAGGGTTGATTCATCTACTATAAGTTGATGCATGGCTTGAAATGTAAGTCATAAATCCATATATGGAGATGAATAAGACAACATCAAAATCATGTTACTCTTAAGGAAATGTCAAGAACTCATTTCCATATGACACTCTTCATGGAGATACCATGCACTATCCCAAGTGCGTAGAGTGCCATAGAATGTGTGAACCTAAAGGTACTTAGGTAAAAATGTTTCATTTACCTTTCACATAATCTTGTAGGATTCAATATGAGATTCAATAGCTCTAATTACACTATAAATAATGGCATCATGAATAGAGTTATCATGGTGAAAGTGATGGTGTAAAGCAAAATAAACTTAGTCCCAAGTAAGTTTGAATGATGAATTATCTACCACTGAATAGTTGTGCCATCAAAAATATGAATAATTGATCGTGCCCGATCAACTTCAAAGTCATATAAGGCTTCCAATTGTTATACAAACTCATATAATTCCATTTGACCATGGAACCTTAAAGCTTCATCTAACCTTAGAGTATCATTTCGACTACTTATAGCACCATAGATCTTCTTAGTAAGATCATAGTTTCCTTGATCTCAATAGTCATAAACATTAGTAGTGGTGTAAAATATATATTGTGCATATGTCCAACATAAAATTCCATTCAGAGATGGGTTAGGGCATTCAGTACCCTAAAATGTGACATTGTAGATGTGGTTGATGTCTTTCTCATCATTTACTGGCTCAACATAAAGAGGTCTTTGAGAATGGTTCAAGTAGATTACAACATGTTGCTCATCATTCTCAAATCTGATGTAGCACTTATTAAATTTTGAATCAACATTATTTGCACAACACCATGGGTGACCCAATAGAGATGGAAAGTCATCAGTTTTGGCCAACTCTATGACTTCAAAGTTGGATTTGAAAGTGAAAGCAATGATATCCATGGTGGCATCTTTAAGTACACCAATGGGCATATTATGAGTCCTTTTGGTCATAAATAACACATGAGGAAAAGGATACAAATCTAGGTTGGCCATCTTCCTCCATGCATCCTTGCTAAGGGCATTCACTTCAATGTATGTATCAACTAAGGTATCTTAGATAACCCATCCATCTATATTTGTGTTAACCAATATCTCATTATCCCCATCTGAGATAGGCTAGATATGAGTTTCTTGTTATCATGAATGGTTTAACAATCAATATTTAGTAGGCCTAGGAATATGATGCCTTAGCTAATTATGCAATAATAGTATAATATCCTCATCTAAGAGTCATTTTCAAAACTCATGAAATTCATCATGTGTCATATTGTGAAGGTATATAGCTTTTTGCATATCATCACATGTAGTAACATCTCAACCCTTGAGGAAATGGATCTCTCCTTATAGTTCTCTTACTAGATTCATATTTTTATAGAGCACCTCCTTCTATTGCTAAGCATCTAGATAGTGAGAAGTACGAGGCTCCTCTCATTTAAATTTCTCAATGGGTAGGTTGGACATAGACTGGGACTAACCACCACTCTATGTTGTAATATTGACTTTGGGACCCATTGGAGTAGTATGACATGGTATCCATTATGGATTTTTAATAGGTATCAGTCATCACCCTTTTTCATCTCTTTCCTTTGTAATAGTAGTGTATAGGTCAGGTCACTCCTCTGAATGGTATTTATTTTTACAAAGGGCTCATGTAAGATAAACTAAGAAATCGCATTGGTAGTACTCTAGGAAACCACACTTATAATAGGTTCTTAGTGTAAAATGTCCACCTCCACCTTCTCAACCTTAACCATGACCATGATACTTTCCATTGACTTGGGTATTAATAACATATGTCTAATGTATACCATGTACATGCCTCATGAATTTCACTAATGAGATGATAATCATTAGTATCATGAGTGTATGTATCACATATCTTACAATAGGTTGATACCTTTTATTGAGTGGTATGTTATAGTAGAGGTAAATCCATTACCTTGTGCTCTTCCTAAAAAATATCATATGATTGATTTACCATGGTTTGAATACTCTTACAAGGGTAATTATTTTAATTGTGGCCTTCAGACTCATAGTCTACACACCATAAGACATTGTAGGTGTCATGAGCATTATGTGCAGTAAGAATTTCTAGCTAAGATGCCATAGAAATGATCTGAGCCTCCATGAAGGGAATAATACCTGTGTCAATAATTTTAATAGCTTCATCATGAAGGGCAACTTCCAAGGCCTCGCACATGTTGGTGAAATTTTTCTATGACAAGGTACATTTGAAGGGAGCAATAAACCTCCTATGAACCACTAGGCATGTTGACCAATGTTTATATCAAAAGATATTTTATAGAGAAGTGTCTTAAAATGTGCATCATACTCATGCATGCTCTTAATGAGTTATTTCCTAATATCCTTCAGGGAAACTATGATCTATTATTTAAACTCTAGGATATCAAATTCTTGGAGGAGTGTTACCTTCATCTGGTCATAATCCACCACAACTTGATATGGATTATACTTATGGTACCACTTGTGAACATGTTTTACAAGTGTGGTATCAAATTGGGTTGCTTTCTATTTAGAAAATGTGATGTCATACACTTGACAAATAATTTTACATTTGTAAACATGTTTTGAAGCATTTTCCATGCCTCAAAATTATGGAAAGTAGAGTTTCATCTTGTAGAACATAGTGGGTGACTGAGGATATTGTAATGGGGTATGTTGAGAATCACTTCCTGTAGCTCCTAGAAATTATAGGGGAGGTCCACCACTACCTCATATGCCTCCTTTAGTTCCTTCAATTGAACCACCACTATTTCCACCTCATACACCTCTTGAAACAACAAAATCACCTAAGATATTGGGCACTAAGATAGGTTGATTAACTATATTCAAGCTAGTACTTTGACCACTAGTTATGTTTGGTCCACCAGGCATTCCAAATTGGGCCATAGAATTATCTTGCAAAGGAAAAGAAATGGCAAACAAACTACTATCTAAAAATTGATCTACAAATGTATCTCTCACGAGCTTAGTTTCTAATTTTTCACTATTTTTATCCTAGTTACACATAAATATATCGTCTAACTCAAGATCACAAACACACACTTTGGGTGGGCAACTGGGCCTATCTAAATTGGGTTCTTTAGTCACTACCCGACTTTCTTCTCTCATGCATACTTGTACTAGAAATAAGTGTGGTCCTATGGTTGGGTTTCCTCTTTAATCTATTTTGCTTCCCTTTAGACCCTTATAACACTTCTTGAGTCCATTTCCCTCCTCCTTAGATCACTTCTACTCATAACCCTTCACTAAGTTTCATCATATTTTTGCTTCCACAATTCTCACTGACTGGATACCATACTGAACCAACAATTTTACTTCAAAATTTCCCTTCCAATTCCCCACCAATCATGTTGCTCATGTAAGAGATATTTTATCTTTTCATGGAAAAATTCTCAAGTCCAAAATCTATAAAGAGATTCCTAACCTCTAGTGGAAATTGTTTAACATATCTACCATGTAGTTCTCAAAATAAGTGAAATTGAGTTTCCTCTAGATAATAATATGTTGAGATTGCATATTATAATACATAACTATCCAAATTTACACACCACCAAACATCAACAACATTCTTCCAAATCACTCCCAATCGTGCTAAAGCTGATTGATGCTCTAGTGACCAATTTGTATTCAATCCATAATTCCTTGACTAGTCATGTTCACAAACCACAATCCAAGCATGAAGGTGAACACGTACATATATAAAAAACATCTCATACAATGAGTTGTATATATTATATTCTACCATGCATGTGCATAGATTTGTAGTCCAAAAATTATATTACAAAATTATCCTCAATGCTAGTAACCCATCACTCAATATTCTCAAGTGATACTCATTCAATCATCTTCCACCATCATACAGGTAAGCACTATAGTTCTTGATAACAAAACCAAAATTTTGGGATTCTTTCCTTACATAGGCGTAACTTTCCCTAGGAATGCATTGAAGTGGTTAAGATTCTAACATGTTAGCACATTGGCATTTCATGCAATAATGAGTTATCATGTGATCAAATGAAGCACACAGTGAGGGATCAATTCTCATTGGTTTTGTCACACATGGGTATTAGTAAGACTACTGAGATAGGGGCACTTGAACACATACATATTAATAAGATAATTTTACAATCTATGTCTATCTTAACACATGTTCATTGCTCAATGATCAAAAATAAAAATATGGCATAAATGATAATTATTCACCTTAACTCAGTTAGTTGAACAATGACATAAATGATAACTAAAATCATTATCTTCATAGTTAGATAAATGGTATTATTAATCCAACACAAACTTCATTCATCATAATCATAAGTGATCTCTAAAGATTACACAATTCCATATTTATAATGTAACTAACTCGTATAAATTCTATCTATAATATCCAACTGAACAAAAACATTACCAAGTAAATTCTTAGGGTATTAATACTTGGTTTTCCCCAACCAATAAGTTACAAAATTAAATACACTCAAGATAATTCACAAACGATCATCAATAAATTTGAGTCATGAAATCCAATTACATTAGTTTGCTAAGGATTTGGACCTTTCTGCCCTTATATTTTCTCTTTAGTGATGGATCCTCATCACTAAGCACCTATATTACTATAGGCCATTATTGGATTCAAAATTTATTTATTCCATTACATACTTATGAATCTCTCTATAACAATTTTCCTCTTTTTGCACATTCCCCAAGTCTTTTACTAAGTTATAATTCATTTGTTCTCAAGTTCTTTGTTTAACATGGATATTTATTCCATGAGACTTGGTCCTTTCACACCATGAAATCTCCTTCCATATACTTCTACCCCATGAAATTATGTGTCATGTCTCTCTGCATGGGTTATTTCCAAAAAATACTTATCCAAAATTGGGGCCCAATAAAAAACATAGTAAATCTATAGAAGAGCTCACAGTGGGTTCATGAGTAAGATCATCCATGGCGAACAAGACATCTTGTATCATCCAAAAACATAATAGTGTAAGTTTCCTTTGTTTTTCATTTAGTTTTGGATTAGAGAAGTAATTATTGTGAATAATTAGGGTTACAACACTTCATATCATCAACTACATTAGTTATATGGTTCCTAGTGAGTTGGTTGTGCTTCTCAACCAATTGTGCAATTCAATAAATGGTCACATGTGTTGTCAGATGAAAATGGATAGGTTGTGGTTCAAGGATTAAATGGTCATATAAAACATCCCTAAACCTAAATATTATTACATATTTGGATTCCTCATGAAATTTTGTACAATTTAAAAAATATATATATCATCCCAATTTGAGTTTGTATGCAAAAAATTATGGCCTCAAAGTTTGAGGTTTTTCACAGTTACAAAACCATTGATCTGCATATAGATGTATTTTTGAAAATTTTAGTGGTGGTTATGAAAGCATCATTGGTAATTTTTATCTTAGGGGTGGTTTTGGCTTGCAAATAGGAGTGGTTTCACTCTCTTTCAATGCAAAAATGAAAATAACAATTTTAAAAAATAAACACATGGCTTTGAAGTGATTTTTGGACTCAATGGAATGTAAAGAGACCCTCTACATGTCATAAAGAGTCTAAGGAAGGTTCTTATAGAGTATGGATAAGGGAGAAGGCATAAAAGAATGATGTCAAGAAAAAAATGAGAGTTTATAAGGGGAAAATATCATGTATGTGAACCAATTGAGGTTGAACAGTATTATTATTGTTGCTTTTCCTTTATTTTGATACTCCAAAACATTTAAGGAATGTAGATGAAATAATGTGTATTATTTTGAACATTTTAAGGTTTACTAATAAATGAAAATAGTGTGTTTTTGTGTTGTATGTTTACAAGTAGAATTTTGATTTTTTTCCTTTTGTGTGTGTGTGCCTAAGCCAAACATCACATAGTTAGAGATCATCCTTAAATGGTTTCCCTATATGTGTATTTACACTACATAGATTTAAAAAATATGATAATTAATACATCACTTACATGCATGGATCTTGTGATCTTGACCTGGAAACCTCTCATGTGTCTAGTTTATTGTCCTCGAGCCTTTGTCTCTCATTAATCAATAAATGGTGGTCCAAATATTTTTTTTCTTAAACTATCTAATATAAAAATGAAACTATTTTTACTTGTTTATAGTGAAATTTTGAAAATTTGAAATGTTGAGTTATTTATCTCTATATTTTCTATTTTGCTCATATATTTGTTTCCATATGTAGGAGCAAAATTGTCCTTATAGTCTATACCCTCTTTCTGTGCATAACCCATTACGATGAGTCTTGCCTTGTTCTTGTCTATACTACCATTTGCTTTGGACTTAGTCTTAAATACCCTTTTGTAACTAATAGGTATCTTCCCTAGTGGAAGATCAACAAGCTAACACATATCATTCCTCATGAGAGACTTATATTCTGCATCTATGGCATCTTTTCAAGATTTGGACTCTAGGGCTTCACAAACTATAGAGGGCTCAAATGTTTCTATAACTAGGCTCATTAAGGCCAAATTTACCTCTTGACAAGCCATGTTGTGAGTCCTTGATCCTATAGATGAAGTGTCTAGAGGGTCATCCATTTTTACATTTTGAATTGTACTTGTATACCATTTAGGCATATGTTGAATAGTTGTAGGTGGTATTGGATCTTCTGATTGATCTTCACCACTATTTTCATCTGTAAATATTTTAAATTTGGTGTCTGTAATAGATGTATGTGTGGAAGATGAACTGATTTCACCTTTCTCATCAAATACTACATCCCTACTGATAATAATCTGTATAGTTTCTGGATCAAGGAGATGATAGGCTTTTGACTATTTACTGTATCCCACAAAAATACATTCTTTGGTTTTGTTATCTAATTTCTTTATTTTCTTATTTGGTATATGTATGCATGATTACAACCAAAAACTCAAAGATGAGAGACTTTTGGATTTTTCCCAGTCCATGCTTCCTACGATGTTATTCCATCAAGAACTTTGGTGGGTGATCTATTTAATAGGTACATAGTTGTCAGACATGCTTCTTCCCAGTATGAATGAGGTAGTTGTGCATCCTCAACCATGCTTCAAAACATCTCTACAATAACATAATTATGCCTTTTTACAACACCATTTTGTTGGGGTGTGTAAATATTAGTGTATTGATGATGTATTCCATGTTCTATAAGTTACGTAGTGAACTTTTTACTGGTGTATTCTCCCCCATGATCTGAGTGGAGGGATTTGATTTTATGACCAATTTCATTTTCAACAGAGGCCTTAAATTCATTGAAGGATTGAAAAGCTTTATCTTTATATTTAAATAATGTAGCCCACATCTTATGGGAATGATCATCAATAAAGAGTTGAAAATACTTGTATCCATTATGGCTAGTAGTCATAGGTCCACACAAATCAATGTGTACCAGATCAAGTAGATGCAGAGACTGATATTCACTTTTGCCAAAAGGAGCTCTTTATCATTTACTGACTAAGCAACTAGGACAAATATTAGAATATTGTTTGAGTGTGGAAAGACCTCTGACCATATTGTGTTTGATCAATGTAAGCAAATACCCATGACTCAAATGACCAAATCTTTTGTGCCATAGCTAAAATTTGTCTATACTATTCAAAATAAGTGCTTGATGATATTTATTTAAAAAATTAAGCTAAAACATTTTGCCTATATTAGAAGCTCATGCAATGGTTTTAGAGCCTCATGACATGTTCTTGATAAGGGAAAAAAATTTACCATCTTTGTGATCAAATTCAACTTTGAGATTATGATCAAGAAGTTGGTTTATAGATAATAAGTTTTTAGTGAGTCTTGGGACATACAAGACATCTATAATTTTGGTAGTCTTATGACCAAGTTGTAAATAAACATCACCTCTACCCTAAACACTATATGATGAGTCATCACCAAGTGAGACATTTCCCTAAGATCCTGATTGGTGTAAAGTGGAAAACCATTCCTTTTATTCTGTCATGTGCCCAGTGGAACCAGAATCAATATACCAAATAGAATTTGAAGAACAAAGTTTAGCATTTGTCTAGGTAGTAAAGATGTGATCATCTTCAAAAGAATGATTATCCTCTACAACATTCCCATGTTGTTTCTTCTTACAATTCTATTTGGAATGAGGTTTTGTCTTCGATGATTGAGGTGAATTCTATGAAGTGGGTTTATTGTTGGAGGATCCCTGTGGGAATGTATTATACCAAAAATGTTTTAGGTCATGCCCTATCTTTTCATAAATAAGATAGACCTTCTATGAATGGGGTTTATTCCCTTGTTGATTTTTCTATTTGTTCTGCTAAGTATTCTATTTGGATCCCTTCATTAGTTTATTTCTTTTTTGAGAGAAGGCAAGTGCATGCTCTTCATCAGGTTCCTCTACTATTTGTATGGCTTCGTCCTAATGAAACATGTTAACCAATAAGACAAAGGTGGGTTTCTAACTTGTAATATTTAATGTGGTCACAAAAATTCTATAATCAGGGTGCAGTGTTTGTAGGACAATGGGGACCAAAGAGTCATCTGACATTGTTTCATCCAATGATTTGAGTGAATCTCATAATGTTGCAAATCTATGAAGAAAAGCCTCAACTTTTTATTTTGGTTTCAATTTGAGAGCATGGAGTTGGCTCTAAAGATGAAGAATCTAATTTTGATTCTTTGTTTCATAAATAGTTTGAAGCTTATCCCAGGCATCCTTAGCAGTAGTGGCATTATGGATATGGGGTTGTACCTCATTAAAGACTCTAAAAATGATTATGATATTAGCCTTCTAATTGTATTTATCAAACTTTCATTATCAATCAATGTCAGTTACATGTCAGGTCTATGAGCCATCAACTACTATCCATATATCTTTAAATTCTAGGTATATTTTAACCTTGGTTTTCCATGTGACATAGTTGTCACCTCAAAGAAGTTGAGTGTCAAGCAGAACAAAATACAATCTATTTGTGGTCATGATTGGAAATTTGACCAAACTAAATAAGGTTTATGGATGGTTCCTTATCACTCTAGGTTTCAAGGCCTCTCTTTCTATATACCATTAGTCTTTTATACAAGACCTTTCTTTATACACACCCTTCTTTTATACCCATTGATATGTGGAATAAGTTTGCCCTTTCTTTATACCTAATGATACATGAAAGAATCATAAACATACATGAAAAATTCTAATGCGTGGTACTTAAATAGTATTGAAAAGGGTTTGTTTAATCACTAACACCTACTTAGATGGATTTTTCATACACGTGCATAACTTCGCTATATACTTGGAAATACCACCAGTTAAGATTTATGCCTTTCAAGTGAAACAAATGGGTAAATGAGGGGATGGATATGAGTGCATGTTCCCCTATTTATCCTTGATGATTTAAAATTATGATGCCTAGACATTTTTGTTGTAGCTATGTTAGGCTATGGATGCAGTAACTCAAGTGGGATGACTTTACCCATAAACTTGAGTCAGAGGCACCACTTGGACCGAACACTACGATTGAGTTTTTAAATAAATCATGATTTTTGATATTTTTTATAATAATTTTCAATAAATTATAATAAATGGATAAAATAATCCATTATGCAAAAATAAATTATCTTTTGCTAGTTGTTGGAATTGAACCTAGCACCTATTTTGCCCAAAAAAATACTTTGCCACTTGAGCTATGGAGAGATTCAAGTTTTTAATTCACTTAATTTTCAAATAAATATGAAAAAATTGATTAAAAAAATTAAAAAATCAATCTTTATACCTTTATCTCTCCATGCAAAGTGAAAGGAAGAAGCAAAAATCTGAACCTCTCACTCCACCTAGGCTCCTCATGATAGTCTCCTACATAGGCCAACTTAGAGACCCCCAAAATATTGTACATCCTAATGCAAAACCATACATCAGGCTTTGAGGAGGATAA
Organism: Torreya grandis; assembly: GCA_037957365.1. Lineage (NCBI taxonomy): Eukaryota > Viridiplantae > Streptophyta > Pinopsida > Cupressales > Taxaceae > Torreya > Torreya grandis. The sequence continues at coordinate 2,703,155 of JARHVA010000315.1, forward strand.
AAAATTATCAAATATTCACCTATAGCAAACAAATATTTGCCAACCCGTTCGTATAGCTAAATATGAATGGAAATTTGTACTATTCAACATTCACCATTTAATAAAATCTACTTGCATCATCTTAAACTATGCCAAAATTTTGTATGGTATCCTTCCCATGTGTGGGAGAAAAACTAAAACAAATTAGGTCTGAGTCAGGATTCAAGTGCAAAAAATAGAATCTGATTTGGATGATCGTATGGCCTAATATGGCTAAAATAATGACTGTATGTCAAAAATGACAAGTGCAGTTTTCCAGGCTCCCAAAACATTATACAACCTAATGCACACTTGCACAAATTATGTCAAAAACATGTTAGACTAAGTGACCACAGTCTCCAAAAAAATTTAGGATCCAACTCAACTTGTACGACTAGATATGGGCAAAAATCTGTATGGTACTACTGCAGATGTTAGGCAAACAAAACTAGAATTTTTACAAGGGCCCAAAAGCTTGTACAGTCAGGTCAAAAATCACTTTTTCAAATTATATACTGATTAAAAAACTAAAAATTATACCTAATCAAATTTTCATGTGCCTTTGGAGAATGTACGGTCAGCTATGAATGAAAAAACATACGACAAAGTGAGTCTCCAAACTCCCAATTTCTCCATTATTGACACAAGTGCAATCTAACTTGCACAATGATCAATTTATAAAAGATTGGATCTGATAATAATCCACTCTAATACCAAATCTGAGAAAATAAATAATTCAAAATAAATAATATTTCATTAAGCTTAGATCATTGAATTACATGGGCTATTAATATCCAAAAACTTAGGAAAACAATATCCTAGAAAATAAGATGTTACACAACCAATAAACCTGGAATAGAGATTACGGGTGTAAAAATATAACAATCTAATAAAATTCATAATATACTAACCTATATGCTACATGGTTATTGTATATAACAACTAACCACTTATTACAAACATAGGTGAATTAATTTATTCTAACAATTATTGTGAGTGTTATACTTTAATACAAATGGGCATTCTTTCATAAAAAATAGAGGATATTTCTCCTTTGATCGAGGATATCCCATGATCAATTGACATAATTTTGTGATCAAACATGGAAATTCCATGATCTTTCAATATTATCCCCAATCTATTGAGGTTATCCCATAACCATTTTAGGTTATCCCATGATATGTTGAGGTTATCCCATAATATTTTGAGGTTATCCATGTGAACCATATCTGGAAAATTAAATCATTATGCAATATAAAATTATATGTTTATTTTATTGTAGGGGTTATTCTCATATGTGGATGGGCATTCCCCAATTAAAAATAGAGAATATCCCTCCTCCAATTAAAATATATCCCACAATCATTTGAGGATATCCTACAATCAAGCGATGGGATTCTGTGATCAGTGATGGACATCCCACAATTATAGGAATGGGAGGTGCTCTCAATTTATTTAATGTTTGGATTTGTGGATTTTGTAAAGGATTATAAAATCTGGTGTAAAATACATATATGGAGGTGGATGTGGCCATAACACGAGGGGGCCTAGCAGATTTTTTTGTCATAACCAGGCTTTACCATCATGGAATTTATGCCTATGTTTTTGAGAAGGCCCTCCATCTCAGAACCAACTCTACATTATCATTAGTATGGATCCTAATGGTATTCTAACTATTAATGATTATATAGGCCAGGTGGGATTTTCATGAACTCTTATTTAGTTAGGTGAATCTTGGGTTTTTTAAAGAATTTCAACAAAATGATGAAGTGGGTGCAACGTCATACTATTCAAATTATTTGACTTGTTTTTTATTTACTATAAAATAGGCTTGTTATATGGGTATCCTTCGTGATGAGAACTGATCTTACACTGCTCTGAAACCATCAACAAACTGATACAGACCTATCTAGATCATTCATTCCTTGTAGCCCTATTTTCCCTATTTATTGGCCATAACTCCTTGTCAGTTAACTCAATAATGAAAGTAAAACTATTTCTGGATACCCATTAATCTCTTCTATAACATACTGAAAAATCTCCTGAGGTTACTTTGTATGGAATTGTACTTTCTTCTTTAGGCCCTGTTTCAATTAACCCTCCTTGCGTGCAAATCACCTTGTCCAGAGTAAAGTATGGAATTTATAAGCAAACCAAGCACCATTATAGATACCCATTATCTTCTTACAGGTGAATCAATCATTTTTTAGTGCACTTCTTTGGATAAATCTACTTTTCCTATATTGGCCTATGCTCTTCATCTCACATGCACCTAGAATCCACTTGGCAATTGTTTGTTTCCATACTTTTCCATACTGTGGCACCTTTAAACCACTTCCAAGAGTTTTATAACATCATCAAGGGTCAAATTACAAAGTTTCAAGAGTTTTCAAGCTTTAAAACTCATTTTAAGGGTTTGAACCTAATTCAGAATTTTCCCATGACAGTCACAAGCCGAGAGCTTATTATTTTTGCTGGGAGTGATTTAGCTTGTTTCAAAGGTTCAAATAAATTTTATAGGGTCTTTATTAGTTACCTACACCTTCTCCAATCATCCTCTAGGTTATATCAACCTTCTAAGCTTGCCAATACTCAACAACTCAATGTCTTTTGACTGTATTTTTATAACAGTCAACAGGGTTCTTAGTTTCTTTTCAAATACAATGATCAACAGAATTTCAAGAGGATAAACAACCATGTCAATTCCTTAATGAATTATCCATTCATATTCCCTATCAACAATGACCTGATCCATCCACTTACAATGCAAAAACTTACAAGTTTCTTATCATTGACTGTATTCTGTCACCTACAGGCCGAGAACTTATTGTGGGAGATTTTGGATATCAAGAGGGTTTCTAATGAATGTTTCTCTTTGCTTGGGTTTCTACCTGAATTATATACTTATCTCCATGCATTTACAAACTTCATGCAAATAATTTCATGTGGATTTTCCTTTGGACAGTGGGCTGTATATTTAGATGCCTGAATAACTTGTTTAGGCCTGTTTGGGCTGTTTATAACATTCAAAGCTTTCTAAGACCTCTTGGTCATATAATATCAGTTTTATCTTATTCTAAACATGCCAAATAACTATTTTACATGTAATTTCCTCAATGTTCTATAGAAAACCATCATTCATACAAATTCACATATACACACACATGCCTGTCACTAGAATTTTCATAACATAATCACATGAAGCAAAACATTCATTCTTTCATAGATCAAATAAGAAACTTACAGTTCAATATCAAATGTTCCATGGCTTCCAAATCCTTTTATATTCCTTCACACATTCTTCACATCAAATTTGCTCCTTTTTCTTTAACCTTATCATCTCTTGAGTGAGGTCCTCCCTCACTAATTCTCTTCTCTTCTCTTCATTCTATCTTCTTTCCCTTGAATGAGAGGGATTTTCCTCTCTATCCTTCTTCACTTCTACGCCCCTCTCATCCTCTCTTCTCTTCTCATCCTCTCTTTTTTTTTTTGAATTCTCTCTTTTTTTTGTCTTTTCAACAATCTTTTTCCTAACTTCTACACCCAATTTGGGCTTAAGGCAAAACAATATGCTGTTTGAAAGTTTTAAACAATTTACTAAGGTTGAAAATAGTTTCAACCATTTCCCCCTAATTTTCTCAACAGCATAACCATCACTTTTCACCTTTTCACTTTCACTTTTTGATAATTACATTTACTTTCAAGTGAAATTTTGAATCTACAAAATTTGGAGGGAAAACTAGAATTTGAATTTTCACACTCGAATTTCATTTGCAACTAGTCCTCCAAGGTGCTATTGAAGATGCTCCTGCATCATACTCTCCCTCTAGAAAAGATTTGAACCTTAGTTCAAATGGGATGCTTCCTCTATGCTTTAGCCTTCACTTGTATACCTAGATTCCAAGGTCGTGTTGTCAATGCCAATGCTTGTCTTTGATAGTCTTTGTCTTTCATCTTGTTGTTCTTCCTCTTCTGGTATGTTCTTCTCCTCATCTCTTTCTCAGCTGCCATCTCCCACTTCCATGCTTCTTCATCTTCATTCATGTCTTCAAGATCTTTTTTTTGTTCTTCCTGATTCATGAGCTTCTCCAATGACTCATGTATGTCATTCACTTCAGCAACCTTCATACCTACATACAAAACATTCAAAGCAACCTTAGAATCAAAATCTTTAAGCCATGAAGCCTATTGGCTGCCTCCATGCTCTTGCTCCTTGATCAAAACTGTCTTGACCTCTTTGCTTTGCTCTTGTCTTGTTCTACTCTTCCCAATGGTGTCTTCACCATGGCTTGTACCTTCATTCATCTCTCTTGAATAATCAAACAACTGCTCCAACATCTTCAACTCTTCCTTTAGTAAGATCTCATCTATCTCACTATTCTCTTCATCAAACTTGGGCTGATCACTCACAAGACTTACTTTCCCCTTACCTCTTATCTCTTCTTTTCTTAGCTTGTCTTCACATAAACCAACTTCTTCATCAACATCAATATACTCATCAAATACAATTGCAGTATCCTTACCTTCTGTATCCTTGCTTTCTTCAATCTCTACTTGAAGCCATCTTGATTGCTTTGCTGTATACTCTTCTCTTTCCTCATCATCCATCCATTTGGAACTCTCTCCTTGCTGCATATTAGTCCACACAGCCGCTTTCCATTCCTCATTTTCCATAAAAATATCATTAAATGATTCAAAAACATCATTATCCCATTCATTGCAAGCAATTTACTTACCTTTCCATGTACTTGTGTCATCCTTCACCTTCCTCCATTGAGTTCTTGGTGTTGTTACCTCAACACTCACATCTTCACTTTTTGCCTTCTTAGGCACCCATACTTGTTTCTCCTTCTTATCATTTGTCTTCTCAAACCATTTAGGCATCCTGTAACCATGCTTTTGTACTAGCACCTTCTCTTGCTTGGGAGTTTGCTTCTTCCACCATTTAGGCATCACATATCCATGGTTAATTGGAAATTTCACCTTTCTCTTTGCTTTTCTAACATGCATATCAACAATTTCATGCTTATAAGACAAATTAGTTTTTGAACTCACCTTTACCTCCTTAATGGGCTGCTCCATTAATTATTTGACTTGCATAACTTCTTGATTATTTGTGCTTTCTTATTTCTTTATGCTTGGCTGCTCTCTTTCTTCTTCTTGGCCTTTAATGGCATCATGGAATTTAGCTTCATCTTCCATCTCTTCTCTTGCTTGTGTGGAATCATCAATACATTTCTTATGCATTAACCAATGCATCTCTTCTTCTTTATCAATAGCAACAAACTTACTTCTCTTTCCTCTTACATATTCCCTTGTGTACTTGGTGTCTTTTCTTGCACCAATCTCATCACTCTCCAAGGCCCTTCTTTTGACCTTCATAAGGCTGCTCATACCTGCAATTACCCATGCAAAAAAAACATTAGAGATAAAAACAAGAGACCACAAGGTCCCTATGAGTGCTCTCTTCATCAACACTCTCATCTTCTCAAGTGCTCTTCCTGGCACTTCATCTTTTCTTTCTTCTCTCTTGTCCTCCTCAATGAGAACCTTCTTCTCAACTTCTATCCTCTTGCTGCTCACTTGGCAACCTTCTTATCTTCTTCAAGCCTCTATGGGCGTCTCTCTTCATGGCAATCTTATTTTGCCTTCTTCTCCTTTTCACTAGGACATCTATTGGCCACTTCATCCTCTTCTTTATTGGCCATACCCATGCTTGCTTATCCATCTACATCCAAGAATCATATTCATCTTTAATCTTAGCTAACTCTTTCTTCAAATTAACAATCTCTTTATCAAGTACAGAACTATTCATACCTTTGATGCTTGCTTTCTTCTTGGTGCCCTCATGTACCTTGCTGCTTTGCAGTGCCTTCAATAATACTGCCATCTCTGATATCTTCACCCAAGTATTTTCCACCTTGGTCTCTTAATCCCTTGTCTCACCCAAGCCTTTTCTCCTTGACTGGTCTTTTGACAATCTCCTTGATCTCACCTAGGCCTTTTGCATCCTAGTCTTTTGATCCTTTTCACAATCCTGCAGCAACTCTTATACAACACTTCATCAAATACAAATCATAAATCCAAGATTACCTTGCTTTGGATCTTCTTCTGAAGCATCCACTGTGCTCCCCTACTTTTAAGCTTTCCAAGATTCTCTTCACAATTCTTCCAACTTCATCATTTACCTCACCTAAGTCTCTTTCACCTTAGTCTTTTGGCAAACTATCCAAGCTTCTTCTTGGATCTTTACTAAGCCTTCCTTGGCTTCTTCTTCTCTTAAGCCTCAATGGCTTGGCTGCCTTAAACTTGCAACTTCTTCACTTGATTGCTTTAAACACAATAACTCAAATCAAATAGCACAATTATTCATACATTTTCTCCCCAAGGTCTTCTAGTGCTTGTCCTGTTGATCCTCTTGCCAAATCCTATAACAACTCATTATAAATCATAACCAACAACAAGTTACCAATTTCCAAGAGTTTTAAGCTCTGGTACCAAATGATGAAACCTGATCTTACACTGCTCTGAAACCATCAACAAACTGATACAGACCTATCTAGATCATTCATTCCTTGTAGCCCTATTTTCCTTATTTATTGGCCATAACTCCTTTTTATTTAACTAAATCATGAAAGTAAAACTATTTATGGATACCCATTAATCTCTTCTATAACATACTGAAAAATCTCCTGAGGTTACTTTGTATAGAATTATACTTTCTTCTTTAGGCCCTGTTTCAATTAGCCCTCATTGCGTGCAAATCACCTTGTCCAAATTAAAGTACAAACTTTGTAAGAAAACCAAGCACCATTATAGATACCCATTATCTTCACTTCTTTGGAGAAATATACTTTTCCTATATTGGCATATGCTCTTCATCTCACATGCACCTAGAATCCACTTGGCAGTTGTTCTTTTCCGTACTGTGGCACCTTGAAACCACTTACAAGAGTTTTATAACATCATCAAGGGTCAAATTACAAAGTTTAAATAATTTTCAAGCTTTAAAACTCATTTTAAGGGTTTGAACCTAATTCAGAATTTTTGCATGACAGTCACAGGCCGAGAGCTTATTATTTTTGTTGGGAGTGATTTAGCTTGTTTCAAAGGTTCAAATAAATTTTATAGGGTCTTTATTAGTTCCCTACACCTTCTCCAATCATCCTCCACGTTATATCAACCTTCTAAGCTTGCCAATACTCAACAACTCAGTGTCTTTTGACTGTATTTTTATAACAGTCAACAGGGTTCTTAGTTTCTTTTCAAATACAATGATCAACAGACTTTCAAGAGGATAAACAACCATTTCAATGCCTTAATGACTTCCCCATTCATATTCCCTATCAAAAATGACCTGATCCATCCACTCACAATGCAAAAACTTACAAGTTTCTTATCATTGACTGTATTCTGTCACCTACAGGCCGAGAACTTATTGTGGGAGATTTTGGATATCAAGAGGGTTTCTAATGATTGTTTCTATTTTATTGGGTTTCTACCTGCCTTATAGACTTATATCCATGCATTTACAAAATTCATGCAAAGAATTTCACGTGGATTTTCCTTTGGACAATGGGCTGTATATTTAGATGCCTGAATAACTTGTTTAGGCCTGTTTGGGCTGTTTATAACATTCAAAGCTTTCTAAGACCTCTTGGTCATATAATATCAGTTTTAGCTTATTCTCAACATGCCAAATAACTATTTTACATGTAATTTCCTCAATGTTCTATATAAAACTATCATTCATACACATTCACATATACACACACAAGCCTGTCACCAGAATTTTCATAACATAATCACATGAAGCAAAACATTCATTCTTTCATAGATCAAATAAGAAACTTACAGTTCAATATCAAATGTTCCATGGCTTCCAAAGCCTTGTCTATTCCTTCACACATTCTTCACATCAAATTTGCTCCTTTTTCTTTAACCTTATCATCTCTTGAGTGAGGTCCTCCCTCACTAATTCTCTTCTCTTCTCTTCATTCTATCTTCTTTCCCTTGAATGAGAGGGATTTTCCTCTATGTCCTTCTTCACTTCTACGCCCCTCTCATCCTCTCTTCTCTTCTCATCCTCTCTTTTTTTTTTTGAATTCTCTCTTTTTTTTGTCTTTTCAACAATCTTTTTCCTAACTTCTACACCCAATTTAGGCTTAAGGCAAAACAATATGTTGTTTGAAAGTTTTAAACAATTTACTAAGGTTGAAAATAGTTTCAACCATTTCCCCCTAATTTTCTCAACAGCCTAACCATCACTTTTCACCTTTTCACTTTCACTTTTTGATAATTACATTACTTTCAAGTGAAATTTTGAAATCTACAAAATTTGGAGGGAAAACTAGAATTTGAATTTTAACACTCAAATTTCATTTTCAACTAGTCCTCCATGGTGCTATTGAAGATGCTCCTGCATCACGTCGTTAATGAAGAGCTAAGCAAAGTTAAAAAATCATCAACTCCAGTAACACCATATTACATCTTATTTTATTAAATATCTTAGCTTTTTTCTAATGTGTGCCTTACATTTTCCTTGTATATGTTTTGATTCTTGTTTTATTTTTATCAGTATCAAATTTTTTACTATTGGAGCACTTCACATTATATAAAAAAACAAAATATAATTATAGAAGGTTACAAAGTAATATGGATAGACAAATCATGGACTAAACTCCATGCCATAGGAAGAAACTGGTTCAAAACATCAAAACACATATAGTCAAAGCACAATGAGAGCAACTAAAAATAACCAATAGATAATTAAACACAAGTTGCTTTCCCAAGAGGTGGAGGTGGAGGGTCATTCTTAATAAGTGATGACCAAGTAGGTAGTTTCATGTTAGGAATATTTGGAGCATTTCATCCTTCCAAGGGGTCATCATGAATAGCGATAGGCTAACCATCAATGGGTTATACAAGAATAGTAATGCTTAATGGAGATTGTTGTGTAAGACCAGCATCAGATTTTTTATGATGACTCTAACCACCCCCTGGGGGAAGGCAAGGTAAAAAGTGTCCCCTACTTTGAGACCAAATTCTGATTCTATGCCTCTTAGGAGGAGGTGGGGGGGACCATAAGGCAGTCCATTAGGTAAAACTCTGCTCATAGTGTACAAAGCACTCCCCTAGTGTTTGAGGAGCTCCTAAAAGTGTCAAAGGTCTAGTTTAATATTCTCAGCTCGAAATTGAAACTACAAGTAAACTGATGAAATAAAAATAACCTTTTAATTAATAGAAAATGAAATTCCATAGGCCTCATGATTAAAAATAGCATTATTTATGGCTTTCCAAAGCTGAAAGAGGATGATAGGACAAAAAAATTGCTATAAAAGAGCAATAGAAGCTAGCCAATTAGAAAACTTCCTAAAAAGTGCATGTTTTTAAGAGAAAGGCTCAGGATGATAAGGTTGAAACAATGAATGAATCCATCACCATGTAGATTAAGCTTTATGACAAAACTAAAATAGATGTTTGAAATATTTTATCCACTCACAAGTCAGACAAAAGGGTGGGGGAATGTGGAGGTGGAATAGCGTCTCACTGAGGGGGAGCCCCTGGTAAATTAAACACCATACAAAATGAGTCAACTTGGGCTCTAGGATAGGGTGCCACACATGATCCAAATGGGTGAGCTAAGGCATAAGGACAAATAGAGGCCCCAAAATTTATTGAGCTTATTGCAAGCTAGAGAGAATGGACTCATCACCTAATAAAAAAGCCTAGGAGAGTAGATTTTAAAGTGTGGATAATAGTTCCACCTCCAATATTTCCACCAGGCCTTTAGACATTGTAGGCCAAGCTTTTGAAACATAACATCAGAGAGTAATTCATGAATGTGAAGGATGGAAGGTAAGTGAGCACTATTTAATTGAAACTTGTCTTTTAAAGTAGGTCAGGGAATCCAGTCTCTAGTGGTAACCAAAATGTGGATAGTATAAATCTCTTTGCAAAATAACTATAGATATTTAACACAAGGTAATTCAGCCAAGGGGATGGAAGAATTAGTGAGAATAGGAGACCACCATAAGCTATGATCATTAAAATATAACCCTATGTGAAATCCATCCCCTACACATTTCAATTGGGGTTTAACTACTTTGAAATCCTTATAGATGCTTTTGGTTACAAAGGATCCTAGAATCTTAACAAGCACATTAGTGATAAGGAGGGATTGAAAAATAATATTATACCAACTATTTTTGCCATAGGGAGATCCCTGAGAGATAAAATGGTAGAAGAGGATTTTCTAAGACTCGTTGCCCTCAATATCCTGAACAACCCATTTAGCGCACAAGGCCATACTTTGATGATAGGTGTTAATGATTCCCATGCCACCTTTATCATGAGGAAGGTAGCAAATATCCCAGGCCTCCTGATGAAAATTTGAGCCCCATTAGAATTTTCCTAAATTAAATCTCTAAGAATCATGGCTAGATTATCATAAGAGGCTTTGGAGGAGGCCCAACAAGAATAATAGTAAACATGAGTGGCCACCAAGACCTTGGTGCATATTTGGAACTTGCCTGCTAGAGAAAGGGGCCTAGTGATCCAATACTCAATCTTATTTTTAATTATGTTGAGGATGTATTTCCAGAGCTTAGATGAAGAGATACCAAAATCAAAGGGGATACCCAAGAACATTAATTTTTTTACCAAGTAATCCACTACCAATTAAACTTCCTAAACCACTCAGGCACATGAATCATGCTTTAACGAAAACTTTGGGTTTTCCTCTATTTAGGAATGGAGTCAAAAGCTAAACAAAAGATATATAGACATTTCATATCTTCATTAAAAGTGTCATCTTACTCTTCAAGCATGAGGAAGGTGTCATCTACAAATTGGCTATTGATGACCTAAGAGGTGCAGTTGGGCAACACAATTCCATAAACAAACCCCTATGAAGCCTTAGAATCCAAAATGTAGCATAGGGCTTTAGTGATTAAAACACAGAGCATTAGATTAAGGGGGAAACCTTGGTGAATAGAACGTTGAAGATTGATCCTTGAGGTTTAAATCCCATTGATAGTGAGGCAAGTAGAGGCATCATAAATCAAGGTCTGCACTGCATAAAATAAATAGGGGCCAAAGTTGAGAGCCTTGAGCATGGAAAGAATAAAATTCCACTCAATCTTGTCATAAGCCTTTTCAAAGTTTGATTTAAGAAAAATAGTTCTCTGAAGAGAGGAATAGGCCCAATCCATGCCTTCCTAGACCATAAAAAGATTATCTAAAATATATCTTCCTAATAAATAATGTTTGTTCTTGTCTAACAATGGCAAGTATGATTAGCCAAACGTGATTGGTGAGAATATTGTAAGAAACATTGAGTAGGGTTATCAACCTTCATCTAGTAAGAATCTCATGATCTCTAGCTTTAAGAATAAATTTGATATTGCCTTGGTTGATTATGAATCCAAGAGACTAATTGTGCAAGGCTTCATTGTAGACTTGTAACAAGTCAGGGCTAGTGAACTCCCAAATGGATTTATAAAATTCACAAAGAAAGCCATCAAGGCTAGGAGCTTTATCATTCCTCATATAGTTTAAAGCCTCTATAAGCTCCTAAAAGGTGAGTAGGGCATCACAAAGCCATTTATTGCCTAGCTTGAGCTTGTAAGGCACCACATCAAGGAAATTTTGAAGAGTTTGAGATTGCTCAACCATGAAAGGTTGGGCATGAAAAACCTACTTGTAATTCTCAAGAAAGGTTAAGGGGATATCAGATTGGGAGGTAAGATAGGATTGAGCCACTTGAATGGATTTAATTTGCCCATGAACTTGCTTGGATTTTAGTGCTTTGAAAATCTCCTTGGAGGATTTTTCACTAATTTAAAGCTAATGCAATCAAGCACAAAGTTGGGAACCTTTGGCTGCATGACTATCTACCACCTTGAGGTGGTGTTTGAGGTAGGTAAATAGATTCTGTAATTATATGTTGAAAGAATCAGTATTAAGGGAGACAGAGAGCTATTTAAACTCCTGAAGCATGGTTTCCTCTAAATGCTTGTGAATTTAGGTGACATGTTTAACATGGTGGTGTAAGAAAGATGTGTTGCACATAATGGCCTTATTCTACCACTTAATCTAATTGGAAACATATGGGGGTTATAGGGCTAGGTTCTAGATCTGTTAGATGAGTTAGATAGTACCAACATGAATTAGCATAAAGGTATTAAGAATAAATTGATTATGTGGCATATGGTATTTCCTGGAGGTCCATTCCACTTTGTACGAGATAAGAGAGTTCTTTGACAAAATAATACCTGAGTGGACATTGACAGGCTGGACATCAATGTTAGATAAGGAAAAAATATTTTGATCTAACATCATAAATTGATCAAGCCATTTTATCACACAATGATCCCCATATTGGTAGTTGGACCACATAAACTAAGATGTGGGATTAAATGTTCATCGTTGGAGGAGAGGGTCTACCAGCCCCCATTTATTTTTGAAATAGTACTAAGCCTTGCATTTACTAACACAACAAATCATGGGGAGGGACAAAACTTTGTCTTAGCAGTGTTCAATCATATTGAATTCATTACACACAAGCCACATGGCAAGAGGTAATCCATCTACCAAATATTTCCAAAGCAGGGAGTGGTCAGGGCTATCATTAGGATCGTAAATGCTTAGAATGCCAAATAGATGGCTATCAATTTCAATAATAATCTAGATTACCCTATGTGATGGGTCTTCCCCCATGGTAATAATGTCAGAGGAGACCTTAGGAGTAACTAAAATATAGGCACCACCATGTCTCACCCCATGCAAGGTGGTGACCTAGGTGGCATCTAACCAAATGTTACATAGGGATGTCTAGAGGAGAAATCCAAATATTTTAACTTCCTACAGATAGAGAATGTCTATAAAACTAATCTTCTAACAAGTAGTTCACACAAAGTATTTATGGATAGACTCTGTAAGACCCTTAACATTCCATGATAAAACATCCATAGGGAAGGATCATACATTTCAAGCTCCCCTTGCCCATCCTCAAAATCCACCAATGTTACGAAGCTATTGTGTTGGTGAAGGCGAGAAATTCCACCTCTCATAATGAAATGATGATTGGCATCATGCTCTTCTTGAGGAGAGTCAACACCCTTATGAGGTGGGCTATGAGACCATTGGGAGAATGAGCCAATATTTGAGAGAACCTTAGCCATAAGCATCTCAAAATTTTGGGAGGCCATAGAAATGATTTGTGTGTTGAGAAGAACCAAGTTCATAGGGGGCAACAGAGAAGTCCCCTAAGAGGGTGTGATAACTAGAGAAGAATCCTCTCGAGGTGGTGGTTGGGGTGTGCTTTATGTCTTTGGGTTCGATGACTATTTGGGGGGTACTATAGTCTAGCCATCACCTTGGTTTGTCAGTTTTGGCTTCTCAATCTGAGGAAGTGATTGAGGAGGCTTGGGACAACCCATACGAGGACAATTTTTGATGTGATGGTCCAAACCTTGACAATAAAAACAAGTGTTCTGAAGGTTGAAATATAGAACCTTTTGTAACCACTAGGTCTCCCCAACTTGGATTTTAATAAACTTCTTCAACTCTTTGGAGAGGTCAACCTCCATGTAGATTTATTTATTAAGGTGAGGGGAAAACCACGTATGTGGTTTAATCATAACCATGCATCCTATGAGAGTGATGATTTGGGGAATTAAATACTAGAGGTGAACTGGCAGACCGAGAAGCTCAACCCAGATAGAGACATGAAGGGTAACATTATCATAGACCTTAAAATCATGGGACCAAGGAGACAAAATCATAAGTTGGTTACGAAGGAACCAAACATTGGTATTTGCAAGAATCAGTTGTATCTTAAAGGGATCTTTAAAGGTAAACAAGAAGAAACCTTTGGTAAGGTTTTTGATTTTAGAGATATGGACACCTAGTGGTTCCCAATGGTTACAGATCCAGTTATGGAGGTAATCCTTTGAGGGAATACAACCAACAAAATAAGCAATGATATAGAAAATTTCATACCACTTGCAACCAAAGTTTTTAAGGATAAGATTCACTTAATTTATTATTGAAATGCTTCAATATATCTTATCATACAATAATAAAAGTGTAGAAAGTTAATAGCAAAGTACCTTGTTGGTATTCACGGCTTAGACTTCACTTAATTTGGTTATTGTATTCCTTATTTTTATTTTCAAATACTTAGGTGTTCCATTTGAGGTAGATGCTCATTGATGGAGTTGAAATCATGGTAATCTATGTATAATAAAATGTTTGTTGTTGCTAATTATTTTTTATATGGATTTGGTTCTAATTGGCTATGTAAATCAATGAGTTTACAGTTAGCAATAGTTTATTCTCCCTTAATTTCTAAGGCAATGTTGATTATTTTTTGTGAAAGTTAAGTCTTATAAGTTAGTATTGAGCTAGTGGCATAGTGAACAAGTTAGGAAATTACTACGTAGTCGTTATAAACTTCTATGATTTTTTGAAAGTGCAAAGGTAATCACATGGTCATATGGTTTTGTATGTGTATGTGTATGTGTGTTTGCATATGCACTCGTACACACATACATAATTAATTTTTTTAAGATACCATGTTAAATAAAAGGTAAAATTTTAGGCAAACCATAATTTTTTAATAAATATTATAATAAATATATTTTTTTTCTTTAATGTTTCTTCCTCTTATTATAAATTATATTAGTATTTGAAGGGCAATGTTGAATGGATATCTATCATCTAAAAAATTGATGATAGAGAGGATTGACTATCAAATTTAGGCCATGTATGTCATAGCCTCTGTAATTGAACAACTTTCATACTTGCAAATCTCTCCATCACATAACAAGGACTAGCCATTTTGTGACACTTATTTGAATAGGACCCAAAAATATAAAGTGTAACCTAAATTTTTTTATACTTAATTATGATAAAACTTCAATGCCAAAAATAATTCACTTTGATATTTTAGAGTACAATACCATCTACTCACCTTTTTGGTATGACTAGGTATTGTAACACATTGTTGTTGTTGTTGTTGTTGTTGTTGTTGTTATTGATACCAAGGAATCGGGAGCCTAATGACCTGGGGCCCATTCAGAAGGTGTTAGAAGTAGAGTGATCCCCTTATAAACTTGACCCCATCCACTTTAGTTAACCTAAGGGAGTTTAACACATTGTATTATTAATATATAGAAAAAAAATTCAATAAATAAATACGAATTAAATTAAAAAAAAAACCTTGCACCTTATATACATTCTCACATCATATCAACAATCTATATGAGGGACTAAATTTGTTTATTGTATGACCAAATTTGTATTTTGTCGTTGTAAAGTACCCCCAGTTTTTTTTTAGACTGTATCAGTTACAAGGTAAAATTTTAGACTTATCATCAAAAAATCTAAAAAATATAATTAATATATAAATTGACTTTAATAATTTTTCATTTACTATGAACTATAATAATATTTGAAGGGCAATGTTAAATAAACTAATACATATATCTTAAATATATCTATCTAAAATTTGTCAAGAGATATCAATCTTGAAGTTTTTATCTTAAATTTTACACATACCACATTGATTAATAACTTCATTACTTTCTACCCTAATTTTTTACTAACTGATGACAAATGGTATCTATATAGTTACACCATTGTGTTGGTCTTGAAAAATCATTTTTTTTAAAAAAAGATTCAAATTCTATTGTATGGCTAAGATATTATGATATTTCAATAGACTTTTCTAAGCCAAAAAAAACTTATAAATGACAGATAAATAAATATCAAATTTAAAATTGAAATCTCCATGTGACGATTAAATAGTTATCAAATTTAAAACTAAAATCTCTATATAACAATTAAATGAATATTAAATTTAAAATCAAACTTAAAAATGAACAACTCATTCTATCACACTCCACCCACCACTTTTAACATAATAACCATCATTTAAAAAAAAATTGAAACAAATAAAATCAAATCAAATTTAATCCTATCATTCACCCCCTTGATTTATATAAATTTTACTTTTAATTTCTACAAATACCTGAATATTTTCTTCCATCTTTGCCACCTAATTATAGTTCGCAATTTATCTTTGAATGCTATAATGATTTTTTTTAAAGTTAAAACATATACGCCATGCCAAAAGCATAAGCATGGAGTTTACAACAATCCAAATTATTATAATTAGAAAAAACAAATATAAAAAAATAAATATAAAAATAACTACAATTAATATTAAAAAGTTCCTATGTAATTTTTTAACTAATTAATATAAATATTTTATTTTATTATAAATTTATTAATATAATTATTTCTAACATAAAGCAAAATATTTATTAACCTAAATCTAAACACAAACAAATATATATGATTAATCTTATCTTATATGGGATTACATAAACAACAATGATATAACGAACTTCAATGGTGCAGCATGCACAAACCATAATACCATAACGACCCTCTTTTTAAATGTCAAAAGATGTAAATAATGATTAAATTTGAAGGATTGGTTTTAATTTTAAAAATAAATATTTAGTGGATTTATAATGTTGAGTAACCATAAATTTAAATTAGTATGCAGATTTACAATGTTAAGTAAACATACATTTAAATTAATGAGATCTTTTGATTAAGTAACTACGAGTAAGAGGTATCTATGCCATCAAAATCATCTAAAGTACGATCTTGGTTTTAATAGATGAATATAAACAACCATCATCCTCACCAATTGAAAGAATATATTTTCATCCAAAATTTTTATTAAAAAAATTTATAAAAATTACTATACTTCTAATAATAAAATTAAACCAAATAAAATTTTAATAAAAATATGTTAAATATAATATCTTCCTCTGTTTTTTATAGACTTCAACTTGTTGGATGGTTGAAAGGCTTAAAATGTGTATGTCTTAAATTTGAGAAGTGTATAAATATATCTATTATGAATTTATTTTGAAAATTATATCAAATGAAATAAAAAGTTTAGAAGGATTACCAAACATTATTAAGGATTATAGAAATTGTAACACAAATAATATATTTTAGTGTATTTTAGAAAAGCTATCTAAATAAAAAGTAAAGGGAGGATTAAAAATGCCAATTAATGTACCTTTGCTTACTTTTTTATAGATTGGATGGCGTTTGGATTGATCATGATTATAATTGTAAAATATTGATTGAGGCATGTTAGTGATTCAATATCGCTTCTCCTTGCAATGTTGATGTTTGATTGATTGGCTTGATGAGTTGAAGATTTGATAGATAGTCTTTGGACGACACTTCATTGTATAATTCAAGCTTAATAGAAATGGAGGTGAATGGCTCCATTTATAGATTTGGTTTGATTAATGAGAGCTATTTATCTTGGTTAGATATCGACGATGGAGGATGATTAAATTTATGAGAGATTATTAAATTGTTTAGTGGAAATTTTAGGAGTGAGAAATAGGTGGGGACATCGGATCCATCAAAGATTAAATGATATTATTTAATTTGATAATGGAGATTAATGGTATTTGAGGTGGATCATTAAATTTGGAGAGAAGAATCTTTGGATTGTAAAATTCAAATGATGGGAGGTAGTTGGACTCTATGACATCATAGAAATTTAGAAAGAATGATCTTTGGATCATAAAATTTAAATGACGGGGGATAGGTGGAGCCTATGACATCATTGAAAATTAGAAAGAATGATCTTTGGATTATAAAATTCAAATGGTGGGGAACAGGGAATGCCTATGACATTATTAAAATTTGAAAAGTGGAAGATGATGTCATGATGTGGAGATTATTTGATTTTTAGATTTGAATAACTATGGATATTCAAAATCCATAGAATTAAGGATTAATTAATTTGAATTAATTAATAGAATAGGATGTGAATTTTATGGGATTGGAGATGGTTATAGAGTAAAAGATTAATTGACTAGGGATGATGAATAGTGAAAGTTAGGGAAGTTAGTTCAGATCAAAGATTAATTTGTTAAAATTAATATGAAGTGTTTGATTTAAGATGTATACATTTTTTTCCTCTTTAATAAGTTGTTGTAAAATACAATGAATGGAGTAATGACTTTTCCAAGAAAGAAAAAGTTGAAAAAAAAAAGTGGACAAAAAATTAGACAACGATGATGAAAAATTGTGAAGGATGATGCCCCCTTGAGAGGACATGTGGGGATGAAGGATATAGATGGGCTCTTAAAAAAGAGATAAAAAATTTGGAATGGAAGAATCAATTGGTGGGTGATGAAGAAAGAGAGGCTGTGTTACAACTCCTCAAGTTGTACTTAAGAAAATGTAGTAATTTTTTTTTAAACAATTAAACAATCAAGTTACCATTCATATCACAAAATTAAATAATACAACATATCTAAAACATAATTAAGGATAATAATACTTTTAATTTAAATACCACATACAATATTCATCTTATACAACTTCAAGGAAAGTAAATACCATATGACATAACTACGGTTGATCTTATAATACAACAAATGTTGTCAAGTATAATAGTTATATATTACAATTACATTTACTTCAGGCATACAATGTTATACAATAAACAGATACCAAACTCTCTAGAGCTCGATTCGATCCAACTCATGTATCATTGATAATCACAAATATTGTCTCCAAGTAAGTATTGTAGTGGGGAGAGAGAGTATTATCTGAGTGTTTTTTCACTCCAACCATGAACAAATAATCCTCTGCACAAATTCTCTATCAGGGAATGGCCCTACTATGACAGATAGGTAGATAAAATGGTGCAAGAATCCAGTGAAATGTGCTAGTACCTCATGTATTTGTATTTTTTTTTACTACATGACGTGTATCATAAAGAAAATACGTTTCAAACATGATATCGCACAACATGCAAATCAAACATATAAAATGACAATTACATCTAACATTAATTTGGTCAAAGTTTTCAAATAACATACAATCACTAGATCATTCAATTTCATCATACATCATTTGATCAGACTATCTATTAGTGGTGCTACATAGGCTAGTGGAGTCCATCTCACTATCTATTAGAATCATCAATACGTTTTCTAAAAATAACATAGTATATATATTTCTAAAATTCATATAAATTTTTATCCTATACTAGGAATAAAACAATCTTAAACATTCATTTTATTTCATCAAATGTATCATGAACTCACAATCGTGCTAGTTTAATATACATAACCATATACAATAAAACATAGTTTTCAAACATTCATACCATCCAAATATGCCTTAATTGTGGATTGTAATTTTCTCTTCTAATACAAGTAATCTATTGGTTTTTCATAGATAATTATTCTTGGGTCTAAACATAACTATATTTATATTGATACTCACCAAAGTGAAAACAAGTAATCTAAATCAATAGTTTTCTTTTGCTTAATTAACAACTATTACAAGCACTTTAAATTATATTCTAAGTTATACACTTTTCACATGATTCTGATGTAACCAAACATATTTCCAAGTTGTGTTTATCTAAATTTATAATACAAACTATTTATGTACCTATATAATCAATGATTCTTTGCATAACATATATACCCAATTTATGAAGTGCCAAACCCTCTTAATATTATTTTTTTATCATGTATTTTCATACCCAATATAATCAAGGATTTTCAATTTATTTATCTTTGAAAGAATTCATAATATATCTAACATAGAAATAATCTACTCACTATAATTTCCTTTGTACAGGAGATAATTATTCTTTCATTCTCAGTGGTGAAAACACACAAATTTTTACATATTTATATATACAATTATATAAACACATTACTCATAATTAATTAATACCCAATTTATCATATACATAATTACTCAACTTAATAATAGATATATATACGCTATCCAATGGGATTGAATCACTACCCAAAAGAATAAACTACTACTAAGAGGAATTACAACATAGCCAAAAGATAAATAGATCTAAACTTAAAACACAACCAATAAATAATTAAAATGTTGACTTTAAGAGTTGAAAACTCTAATCTGGAGCATGGAACGTACACTCATCTTTATTT
Source organism: Torreya grandis (assembly GCA_037957365.1). Lineage (NCBI taxonomy): Eukaryota > Viridiplantae > Streptophyta > Pinopsida > Cupressales > Taxaceae > Torreya > Torreya grandis. The sequence continues at coordinate 2,723,209 of JARHVA010000315.1, forward strand.
TAGATGCAGGACTAAAAAGTATAGGTTAAGTGACTTGAGACTCAACAATATTTTTCAAAAACTGTAGATGAAAATAAAATGTTGGTCTTTAAGCTTGTAACACAATTTCAAATTTTTTTATTCAACGTAGCCAATGGATGTAGCCACCAAAGAATAAGACGTAATATACAAGTGGAATGTGGGGTTCAAGGAAAGGTCATTAGACATTAATAACTGAAAGACAACCATTATGGATTTAAAATTTTGGATAAATGACTAAAACACAATTCTACTATGTTGTTACAAATTTGGTATCATGCAGGACCATACATATAAAAAGAGATGCTAAAATCATTAATCAAAGGATTAAAAGAGTATTTACGCAGGTTCATTCAACTTAGCTAATAGAATAAAAATGCAGTCACTTAAAATAATATACAAAGTATAAAATAACAATGCAAGTTCTCCACTAGATGTTACCATAGAAATAAATTCAACGTGGCTCTAATTGAGTTTAGACACAAGTTCATTGTTGTATTTATATAAAATAATAAAAGACATTTATTAAAAACAATGGGATACAACTTCTAAGAAAACATACGCTACCCAAAATTTTATATAATATACTTAAATTAAAACTATGAAACACCTAACTTTGAGATATGCAGCCAATGAAAAAAGAATGGGAGTCAATAAAACTCAAAATGCAGGTTTGACAATTAAAATGCTGGTCCTTAATTTTAAACTCAACCAAACTAAAAGAAGAGGTAGGAATCTGAGAATAATACTACACAGGCTTTTAAAATAAATATACACATATATTTCTCACTTCTTTCACACTGAAAAATAATGAAACCAACCTAGATATTCTACTGAAGACTTCTCTTTTCTCTTCTTTTCTTCTGATTTCATTCTTCCAATTATCCTGCTTCTTCTCTCTATGTGTGTGTTTTCAATTCATAAAATTTTCCTTTATTTATAAATTTCACTCTCCTAATTTCTACACCTCACATTTTCATGAAAATTCTCCATTAATTTTACCCCATGCATGTCAAGTTAACTCAAATTCTAAATTTACTAACTTATGTTAATTATTTCTTTCACTTTAATTTACCAAACTAATATTAAAACATGCCAAGTTAACTAAAATAATAATAAAAACTATTTTCTTTATTTTCAAGTAAATTTCATGCATAATTCTAATTCTAAGAAAATAATCTTTACCAAGATAATTATCTATTAATTATCTTTTATTTGTAAGATAATCATATATAAAATAATAATACCTTTAAAGCAATTAATAATTATTTTTTGAATTTAAATTCAAAAATCAAGTTAATAAGAATAAAGAAATATAATTCATACTAAAACTAATTACACATATAAATATAATCACAATCAATATGCACTAACATCTTTATGCAAATAAAATTTAAAATCTATTGTACGTGTGTGTAGGGTCACTAACAATTTTCACTAATATTTTTCTCAATCGTCCCATCTAACCTATCCCCTTTGATTATGCTCTCCCTCATCAAGCTTTGAGGGTAGGACCTATTCTGCATCCATCTTGTAACAAGTAGGTTGTTAGTCTGAGTCATCATAAATATCATCAATGATACAAAAACTAACTAATACATATCCATAATGTACTAAATATAACATACAATTATCACAACATGTATAGTAATCAATAATATCACTGTCACATTTCAGTAAATGTCATAAAACTAAAATCAAAGCAATAGTAATCAAATATTAATCATATTAATCAACAGATTAAAGGTTTTTAAGTCATAAGATGAAATTGGGATGTAACATCCTACCTCCTAAAACTGGTCATCATTCTGATGACAGTTATTCAAACAATAGTTTTTCAATATCAAAAAAATTATAAAAAATTACTATACTTCTAATAATAAAATTAAACCAAATAAACATTTCAATAAAAAATATATTAAATATAATTTCTTCTTCTGATTTTTATAGACTTCAACTTGTTGGATGGTTGAAAGCCTTAAAATGTGCATGTCTTAAATTTGAGAAGTGTATAAATATATCTATTATGAATTTATTTTGAAAATTGTATCGAATGAAATAGAAATTTTTGGAGGAGTACCAAATATTATTAAGGATTATAGAAATTGTAACACAAATAATCTATTCTAGTGTATTTCAGATGAATTATCTAAATTAAAAGTAAATAAGGGATGATTAAAAATGTCAATTAATATATCTTTGCTTATCATTTCATAGATTGGATGTCATTTGGATTGATAATGATTATAATTGCAAAAGCTTGATTGAGACGCATCAATGATTCAATAGTGCTTCTCTTTGCAATGTTGATGTTTGATTGATTGGCTTGATGAGTAGAAGATTCGATAGATAGTCTTTAGATGACACTTCATTGTATAATTCAAGCTTAGTGGAAATGGAGGTGAATGGCACCATTTATAGATTTGGTTTGATTAATGAGAGCCATTGATCTTAGTTGTGTATCAATGATGGAGGATGATCAAATTTATGAGATATTATTCAATTTTTTAGTGAAAATTTTAGGAGTGGAAAATAGCTGGGGACATCGGATCCATGAAAGATTATATGATATTATTTAATTTGATAATGGAAGTTAGTGAAATTTGAGGTAGATTATTAAATTTAGAGAGAGGAATCTTTGGATTGTAAAATTCAAATGATGGGAGATAGGTGGATTCTATGACATCATTAAAATTTAAAAAGAATAATCTTTGGATTATAAAATTTAAATGATGGGGAGAGGTGGAGACTATGACATCATTGAAAATTAAAAAGAATAATTTTTGGATTATAAAATTCAAATGGTGGGGGATAGGGAAAGTCTATGACATTATTAATATTTGAAAAGTGAAAGATGATGTCATGATGTGGAGATTATTTGATTTTTAGATTTGGATAACTATGGATATTCAAAATCCATAGAATTAAGTAAGGATTAATTAATTTGAATTAATTAACTAAAGAAATAGGATGTGAATTTGATGGGATTGGAGATGGTTATGGAATAAAATATTAATTGACTAGGGTGATGAATAGTGAAAGTTAAAGATGTTAGTACAGATCAAAGATTAATTTGTTAAAATTAATATGAAGTGTTTGATTTAAGGTGTATAAATTTTTTTCCTCTTTAATAAGGTGTTGCAAGACACAATGGAGTAATGACTTTTCAAAAAAAGAAAAATTTGAAAAAAAAGTGAACAAAAAATTAGACAATGATGATGAAAAAATGTGATGGATGATGCCCCCTTGAGATACCATGTGGGGATGAAGGATATAGATGGGATATCGAAAAAGAGATATAAAAGTTGGAATGGAAGAATCAATGGGTGGGTGATGAAGAAAGAGAGATTGGGATGTAGGATGTGATGATGAGATTTATTTATAGATGCACTTAACCCACTTGAGTTAATGCTTGCATGGTTTGATTTTTGATGATGATGGACTGAGTTTCTCCAAATCAACTGATTTGGGAAATATATTGCACAATTTATTTTTTTCCAAGTAGGGAAAATGTTGGAAAAATATCCCAACAATGAAGTTGAAAGCTTGATTTTATCCAAGTAGGGTGAAAGTTGTAATCTTAGCTAGATAACTAATTGATTGATTGATTTGAAATCATATATCAAGATTTTAACCTATTGCAAAAATTAAGAATGAGATGACGGAAATGGGATTGTGAATGATGAATGGTCAAGCTTACCTTAGAAACCCCATGAAACTAAGTGTTGCCTACATACTTTAAATGAACCTCAAGCCAAATGTAGGTCTCTCTTTAAAGAGATATGATTATAAATGAATGATATTAACCTATTAGAGATGAAATTAACTCACTTGATCTAATATTTGTTTGCTTTGATGTTTTGATTTTAGCGAATTGATTTTCCCCAAGTAGAGCAGATTCAACATAAGCTACAGACTTTGATGTGCTACAAGCAAGGCAAAATCACGTGTTAGGATTATAAAAATTATCTTAAGAGTTATGTGATCACAAATAATTATGAATGATCACATTAATGGATATTCCAAAGGTGTGATAGGTTGATGCAAACGTATGTGTGGATGGTATAATGACTTTTCAAAGAATGAAGAAGTCGTAAAAAACTAGGCACATGAAGATGGCCCAAAGTGATAAAATAATAATTTGAAGAATGATGTGATGATGTGTTGAGGGATGAAAATGGTTATGAAGATGGATTTGATATGAACCTTGTATCACCACCTTAACCTATGAGTTATTGAAGAAATCAAGTTCACACAAAAAGTATGGACTTACTTCATCATAGGGGGGCATAGATCTTAGTACATAAAATGACCAACATCACTGAGAAGAACATGACCCATGGGACAACATGAAGGGAAAATTTTCCTTGATGATAAGTGAATAACTAGGAAAAGATGATTGGAAGAATAAAAATAGATTCCTATCAACAACATATAAAAATATTGAGATGTATCAAGTAGCGAAGTTGATCAAATTCCATGTATTGAAGCAATAAGTGGAGGACATGGGTAAGCATAGATGTAAAAGAATTAAAATATAATGTCTACACCCTTATTTTTGATGATAAGATGGATGAAAAAAGATGAATAGGATAATGAGATCTCAGATAAATAGATGATGGTGAGGATGAAGAACCAAGTAATATTGAGTATGAGTGCTTACCTAGATATGAAGAAAATGAAAATTATTAAAGGTTGGTCAAAGGATAAATTCCTTTAAAGAATATTTTGTTGGGAATAAGTACTTATATGCAACTTGGAAAGTAAACCAAGTGAAATTAGGAAATATAAGAAAAATGAGATGAAATAGAAAAATGAGATGAAGAAAAAAATGTGTAAGATGAGAGTAGAAGGATGGTAGTGATAAATATGTAGATTGAGGAATTGAAAGGGATGCGAGAGAATGTTATTTATCATGTAGGTGAACATGATATGAGAGATGTGGCATGAAATGAAAGTAGTGAATAAAGGTCTAAATTAGACTAAGGAAAAATTGGAATGGTGTGAAAATGAAGGATAAGGAAACACATGGAAGAAAGGGATATGAACAAGCAAAGGAATGGAAAAAGGAAACACAAAGGATGACAGGGGAGTGAATAAATAGATGATATCATGATCAACTGAGTGCTGATAGGAAAAGTGATGGTGAGGAAGGCGATGAGCTAAATGATAGATCAGATGGTGGATTTGGAGATGAAAATGGAATGAAAAATATCAAAGGGGTTCAAAAAAATAGGGTGATGCAAAGAATTGGTGGAGATGGAAACATGTCACAAAGATGACTGTCAATCAACTTGTTAAGAGATTGACAAGTTGGATGGGTGATTAAAATAAATTGATAATATGAAATGGATGAGGTGATGGCTATATGGGTAATGATGGATTGAATATTTTATTATGGAAGAGGAAAGGAATGAAATTACTATGAATGATAATGGAAATGAATGGTAAGAATGATAATAACACTAACCAAGCTTACATCAGAAACCCCACATAACTAAGTGTTGTCTACATTGTTCAAATGGACATCAAGATGATATTGTTATTCTAAAATGGAAGGGATTATAATGATAAATAGATGATGATTGATGTTTATTTAATTTTTATTGTTCAAATATGGATGAACTTATTGGATTTGAAAATGGACATTAAGGTGTGAATGAATTTTTACAAAGAGAATAGACTGTCGTTTTAGCATGCCTCCTCATATACTTTACAACTTGATTTTTTATGTAGTACAAAAAATTATTCACCATGATACAAAACACCATGATGATCTAGCTACAATGTACATAAGGACTGACCTCTAATCTAGTAAAAAATGACAAATCGTATCTTGATATGGAAAAATCAAGATAACATTATTGTTCTATGCCGATGGATGACTCAAGTACAAACACAAGAAGTCACCATGGTATGTAAAAAAATATGATGGCCCTATTGATGCATATGAACTAAGTCAAGTCACAAGAAGAAAAAATCAAGCAAACAAACAAAGAAACACACATAAATCCAAAAAATAAAATCAATAGAAAGTATCTTGTCATTAATCGAGTTAAAATCCTTGTGTGAAATCTCAATGATATAGATGTATGGTGTCCCAAATAAGGATACATGTAAGGGAATGAACGTGGAAACAATGTTCCTAATGAAGAGACTATGATCTGGGTCAAAATTGATCAAGGATTTAAACCCAACCTAAGATAAGAGTGCTTACGGGAACTCTAGGTTTAATGGCTTTATATCACTATTTTTGGTATTTTCTATATTTTAATAATGTTTTTGTATTTTTTAAATAAATATATAAAAACTGATGTTTAGGATGTGTGTATATGGACTACTGACAAAAGAAAAGTCGACTCTAGAAATGTATGTAGAAAGAGATATGGTATGTGAAAGACGAATTAATGGATGCAACCAAAAGGAAGATCTCTAAATATCACAAGATATGGAAGCTACCCCCCATGTCACTCTGATATATTGTTGTAAAGAAGTTGTCACACTCTAATATGTCAAAACTTGTCTCAGCCAGTAGTAGTTGTAAATCATCACCTAGGTGAAAATTGGAAAGGGTTTGTTGGATAATGATATGGATTGGATGGAGGGACATAGAAGGATGTAGACCTACCCCCAGGAACAAGGATATTCATAGACAATGGACTATTATACATGGCACCCAAAAAAAATTCACCATGGTATTTATCCAAGTTTGCCATAAAAATGGTTTTCACCCTCAGATCAATTATTTCTCTTTATCTTTTTTTTGTGATTTTTTTAATTTTTGAATTGACATCAAACATATAAATGCTTAAGGTGCATGATATTCATGGGCTCATCTAGTTCTCTTCCATCTCTTGTGGGAAATCTATAAGCACCAAAACCATACTTAGCAACTTGATGATGTATGGACCTAGCCAATTAGGCTCAAACTTGCATTTATTCTATCATTTTATATTATATTCCTTTTATTTTATTTAATCAAAAGGTCACCAATTTCAAACTCTCAGGATTTGATTTTCTTGTTATAATTATGGCACATCCTATTTTGATAAGACTTAAGATGATTTAGCATTGTCAATATTTTCTCATCAAGGAGTTCTAACTCTTATAGTTGTGTAACCTTGTAATCATCATCATCAATGATGTCATGTAATGAAATACATGAGAAGGGTAACTTGATCTAAATAGGTAGGATTGCTTTTGATATGAAGGCTAGGGAATAAGATGTAACAAATGTGAGAGTGTGAATGTTGGTTTAGTAAGCCCATAAGGCAAGAAATAATTATAAATGCCAATCATGGCTAACATCATTAACATTCCTTTTAAATATTTTAAGGAACTTTTTATTGAATGCCTCAGCTTGGACATTGTATTATGGATAATAAGGAATGGATCATATGTGTTAGATATGGAATTGGAAACAAAGGGATTTAACACCCTTATTATTTAAGGATTTTCCGTTATCACAAATGATGTTGGATGGGATGCCATACCAGAAAATCATATGATTAAAATTAAATTTGGATATTTTTTTCTTGGTTACATAAGTGAGATGGATTGGCTCAACCCATTATGTAAAATACTCGGTAGTAATTAGGATGTGTTTATGACCATTGGATGAAGTGGGGTTTATATTCCTTATGAGATTGAGTGCCCATGTTAAAAATGACCACGAAGTTGTAATTGGATTCAATGCTTATGATGGAGCATGAATCAGGTCACTATACTTCTAAAAAGTAACACACTTTTTGACATATACACATGCAACAAGTTATATAGTCATCTAATAGTATCATATGCGAAGGAGTTTATTAGAAAGAACCATTCCATTATTATGGGCCCCAGAAATCTTGTTTTAAATGTTTTTGATGGATAAATTAGCCTTTCTCAAATTTAAACAATGAAACAGGGTTCTAGCATAGCCTCTATGATAGAGCATGTTGTCAAGTAAGGTATATCAGGATGTGTTATGTATGAAGGATTTGTGTTGGTTACATGATAAGTCTTTTGGAAGGATGTGATCATGAAGATAGATGTAGATATTATTATACCAAGGTGAACTGGGACCAACAATCTCACATACCATTTCAAATTCTAGATAATCATATACAAGGATGATGAATTGTTCAATTAGGAACTGATATTGATGGATATCTGAAGACATTTAAAGAAGTGAACCAATAGTATCCATGGCATAACTTGCTTGTTGTTGACCCTTGGTACTTGCTCAAACTATATGTACTAAAAATATTACTTAAGGCTATTTATCATGGGTTTGTATGGAATTATTTTGTTGTCTTTTGTTTGATATTGATCATTTACTTGATTGATTATTAACTAAGAATTGCTAAAGAGTGTTGAATGTCCCATTGGATAGCATTGAAAAGTATTACAATAAGGGCCTCATATTTTGCAATGTTATTTGTACATGGGAATCTGATATGAAAATCCTTGGGGATAAGATCTCCTTATGGTGTGACAAACAAAACACCTACCCACAAGGCTAGGGATGTGAATGACCCATCAAAATAGAGGTTACATTATTTTGATTCTTTAATGGAGAAAAGTAACTCATCCGAAAACCCAAATGTTAATAGTTGTGTATCTTTTAATGGAGCTTATGATATTTGATCAGCAACGACCTACCCTTAAATAAATTTTTGATCAGTGTATCTTATGTCAAATTCATTTAAGATCATAATCCATTTGGCCATACGACCTATCAATTTTGTTTTAGATAGAAGATATTTGAGTGGATCAACTTTTACAATAATGATGGTATGATTGTTGAGCATGTAGTGTCGCAACTTTTAAGAGGCAAAAAATATTCTACACATACCTTTTCAAGAGATGAATAAATATGTTTATAGGTGACCAATGTCCTTCTCAAGTAATAAACTACTCTTTCTTTACCATTTTCATTGTTTTGAGCCAAAAGTTACCCCAAGGCATGTTGAGTAAATGATATGTAAAGTAACAATGACTTTCCTAGTAATAGAGGGGAAAACACTAGTGGATTAACCAAATATGCCTTTATTTGATCAAACACCTCCTGATAATCCTTGTTCCATTGGAATGAAGTTCCCTTTTTAAATAGGTGTGTGAAGGGATGACAATGGTCTATAAGTTGTGAAATGAATTGGTGAATCACCTAAATTTTTCCTTGTAAGTTACATAATTATTTTAGACTGGATGGGGGAAGAATTTTTGGTATGGCCTTGAATTTAGTTGGGTCAACTTCAATATCTCTCTTGGAGATAATCAAACCCAAAAAATTTCCTATTGTGATGCTGAAGATGCACTTCTTAGGATTTAATCTGACCTAGTATTTTTGAATTCATTCAAAGATCATGTGCAAAATTGCTAGATGTTATGTTGTTGTTTTTGAATTTCCAAGGATATCATCCACATAATAGTCCACAATATCATGCATCATGTCATGGAAGATAATAGTCATCAATCTATGACAAGTGGCACTAGTGTTCTTTAGGATAAAATACATGACCTAATAACAAAACATTCCTCATGGGTGGTGAATGTATTCTTATGTTGATCCTTAAGTGCTATATTGATATTTTTATAGCCTAAAATCCATCCATACGTGATAAAATATCATATCTATTTGTGGAATCAATTATCATATCAAATTAGGTAAATTAAAATCATACTTTGGGCAAATTTTATTGATATCATAGAAATCAATGCAAATGTAGATTCCTGAGGGTCGTTTATTGACAGGAATAATGTTGGATATCCACTCTGAATAATCAATAGATCAAATGAACTCAATTTCCAAGAGTTTTTTAATTCTTTCTTGACCAAAATGGAAATAATAAAATGCATTTCTACTATTTATACTTGATGGGTTTGGTGTTTGAATGCACTACAAAATCATGGATGATAAAGGATGAATCTAATCCAAGCATGTCAGAATAAGACCATGTAAATAAATCAATAAATTAGTTGAGGATAACAATAATGGTCTTACATTATTCTTTAGAAAGAGAGGCACCAAGATTAAGTATGTATGGATTATCCTTTAAGCCAAGGTTGTCCTCAATGGTATCTTCCACTAACAATGTGGAACCATCCTCCAACAAAGCATGTAATGGGAATTGATAGTTTTCCTTTGATTGTGACCCAATTTTTTCATTGAGAGGACCCATATAATAATAATAAGAGTCATTCATTTTGGATAAAGATCAATCATTTAAAGTCTGTAGAGATTCTCATACCAATTATTAAAATGTGTGTTACTCTTCAAGACTGACATTTGAACTAAAAATGATGCGGAAAATTTTGGGACTCTATGCTTTTTCATGAAGAGAATAGATTTCCCTGTTCATTGGTGCCTCAGAAAGGTTTTCACCAATGAACACATCTTTGTTTTTATTTTTTCCACTATCTAATAGCTCTTCAAATATTTTTTTTCACCAAAGGACATTAATTTTTTATCTTCTTTGTTTTCTTGACTAAGGAAATCCACCTTCTCTCCAAAGTAGGTAGAAGGGTCCAAATTAATTTCTAATCCCTTCTTGTGGTCTCCAAATGGGAAACCATTTCTAAGTCCCAATAGTTTTTTAATTGCCTCATCATTCTTAAAACATCCAAACCTGTACATGATCCCATTGGTCTCAATATATGAGGCTAGGATAAGGGAGGTCCAAATGAATGTCAAGGATGACATTGGTATCAAAAATATTAGTATCTAAAAGATCATCATATATGTTATAAAAGGACTTTGTTTCACCATCAAAGAATTAGTCATTAGTCATTATAGTTGTATCACTTTCTAGATCAGGGGATCCCCTCCAAGTGGTTTGTATCTAATGCCATGGTTCCCTTCATGTTGAGTAAATTGGATAGGCTCAATAAATTTTTTTCCTTGGCTCCTAAGCATATACCCTTGTAATTTACCCTATTTAACATCTTTCTAGGGATAGAATATTTTTTGTTTTCATAGCATGAAGCTAGTCTATCACCATATAACCATGAATTTCCAAGATATTTTAATTGTTCATTGTTGAGAAGACCATTCTTGATAAATGAAATGGAACCTACCTTATATGAATCGACCTTCTTTTGCCACACCATGTTATGCCTACCATTGGTTTTTGGGGATAATAAAAGTCTTAAAATATGAAAAACATCTTTCATTTCATACACCCCACAACCATTATCTTTGATTTTGAAGTGTGTGAATGCTTTTGTATGGGGATTTTTGGATGTGGATTAGGGATAATTTTAGTGGCCTATAAATAAAAACTTTGGACATTTTCAGGCGAATTAGTTTTAAAATGGTGGAGAATCACTATGGAACCTTCTCAATTATTTAGGATAATCGAGTGATGGAACATGGTGAATAAATATTTTTATCATTCTATTATCAAGCATCAACACATTAATGTCTAACATTAGCATATTACTATTAGGCGACTACATTCTACTATCAGGCATCAGCATTCTGTTGTCAAGAGACAACATAATATAATTTAGGGAATCACTATTCATTGAAAATATAAAATATATAGGTTGGGGGGTAAAGGGAAAAGGGGCATTAAAAACCTACCCAAACCTAGATATTATTGAATATTTGGATTCTTCTCAAAAAGTTATGTAATTTTTTTTTAAATCATCATAATTCAAGTCTATATACAAAACTTATGACTTTGAAAAGCTCTTGAGTTGATATTGGACATGCAATCAGTTGATTGCATAATGTTTTTAGCTAATTGCATAATGTTTTCAGCCAAATGTATATGTTGATAGCCAACAACATAATGTAATTAGTTGCCATCATGTTTAGTGTCAACTCGAGAGCTTCTTAAGGGTGTAACTTTTGCATATGAACTTGAATTACGATGATTTTTTGAAATTGCATAAATTTTTGAGAGGAATATAAAAATTAAATAATATATAGTTTTAGGGAAGTTTTTAATTCTCTTTTTATTTTACCCCACAACCTATCTATTTTATATTTTCAATCCATAGTGATTTTCTAAATTGTATTATGTTATTACCTGACATTAGAATGTTGATGCCTGGTAGTAGAATGTTGACGGTCGATAGAAAAATGCAGATGACAGATAATAGAATACAAATGTTCAAAAATAGTATGTTGATGCACAACACAAGAATGTTTATTGCTGACAACATAATGCATTCACCTGACAGCAAAATGTTGATGCTTGATAATAGTATGTTGATGCCTGATAATAGAATGCTAACACCTAATAACATAATGTTATCACTCAACAATAGAATATTGAAACTTGATAGTAGAATGTTGACACTTGATAGAAAAACCTAGATTCTCAATAATAAAATGCTAACACCTAACAGTAAAATCCAAATGCTTGATAGTCAAATGTTAGTGTTTAATAGTAGATGAAAATGCTTGACAATAAATACATAGTGGTGATTGCACTCATATTGGATTTCTAGGTACTGGTGACATACATTTATAAGATAAAATTTATTTTAAAAATTAGGTGATTTGACCCTTAAAGTTAAATTCCATCCTAAAATTTAGGTGATCTTGCATTGTCAGTTACCACAAAATTGACAAATACTAACTTTAAAAAATGGAATATTCATTAATTAATGAATATTCACCACTAAAAAAATCCTTGATGTGGATGGAAGATCATTCAGATGAATATATGATGATTTAGGTCTTAAAAGCACATTTTTATCCTTTTTAGGGGCATATTATACAATGATACAATGATGGGCATGTTGATGTTTAACTTCAAGCATTTAATAATACTGATAAGGTTATGTATCACTAGGTCTTATGGCCTCCATACTAGAGTATGGGAATTTTATACATTGATGTAAAGTTTAAGGAATGATGTGTATGCCATGAATCTATGGACAACCAAAGAGGAGGTTATACAAAAGCTCAATGTCAAGGACATGAAATAGTGTTTGATGTGTGACAGGCCAAATAATGATGAGTAAATAAATAGTGTCATATGATTCTCTTTCATCATTATCATATCCTTTGATGGTAATGGTGTTTAATTCCATGTCTAATTATAAATACTTGATGCACTTGATCAACTTGAGTGTGCTAATGTTTAGTGTTGATCCATTATTGATGAGTACCTACTTGATTTTATGATTATAAATAATCACCTCTATGTAGAGAGGATTATTATGGGATGATACCACTAGTGAAATATCATTGTGACTAAAGGTGATTTATTAACCTGAGGATAACTATCCTACAAGTGCATGAAATTGTGAGGGATCAATTTCAATAGGGACCTTTAATTTATGCAGGGTTTGGTGTAATATGTCCTTATGAACAAAAAATGTTTATAACAGGTCCAAGATGGAAATCTAAGTGGGTTATTCTCCAACTATTATAGAAGGTCACATTGATTTTTAGTTGTGGATGTTGATGGTTTTGTTTTGGACTTGGAAGGATTTATGATTTTATTATGAGTTTTTAATGTGAAAGATCCTTGAATTGTGACCTTTGGACTCTGAGTAGTAACATCACATTATTGGGCTTGGATAGGGTTGTTGGATTGGGTCATAGAAGGTCCTAGGGTAATGATTCTATCATGTTGAGTTGTGCTAGGTTGATGATAGGAATAAATTATGATAGTGGACACAATATATCATAATTATATGGGGAACTACAATGGTCCACATAATTGGTGGTGACCTTGATTATGTTATTGCTAATTATGTTGATCATGTTTTAAGAATAGATCCTTAAAAATTACCACATTTTGATTATGTTGTGTGGATGATTGATTTTCGATCTTGATATCACCATGATCAAGTATATCTTAAATGTAATGTTTGAGCTACATACATCAATAAAGAAAATTACCTTTAATATGATGATACTCAAAATAGTGATCATCCATGTACCACTTTAGTTTAGTTTGTCCTAGTTCAAAAGGATTTGTTGGTGGGAATACAATAATGTTTATAAGAACAATCTATTGGAAAATTGATTCTATGGGTTCTCCAAAAGGATCAAGGATCCTATTTTAATATGGAGTATTGATAGGTGGTATCTTAAGAGTGACTTTTGGAGTGGATTGGATGTTTTGGACATGTCTTGTTTGAAAATTTAGCACATGTTCAGACTTTGTAACTTTGTCACCCACTACATTCTTATTCTTATTAAATAACTTGGGATTTTTTGTTTTCACTAGAGCACTAGCCTGAGGTTGATGCGAAGTGTCTTTGGAGAACACTTTAATTAGACCCTTACTAGTGAGAGACTTTTCAATTTGGAGTCTCTTCTTGATGATTACATCAAATGTGGTGGAACGTTGGAGTTTGACATGATGGCTTATTTCTTACTTAAATTTTTCAAAAAAAATTGTTAATTATTTTTTCAAGAAATGAATGAGGAAATTGGTTGGCCAAACTCCTCCATCATTGCAAAAATGATGAGAAAATTTCCCCACTTCTCTATTTGGAGTTGCAAAGGTCCATCAATATCAACTCATATTATACATTATATGAGATATGACTCAAAAAACATTCTAAGAAATTTGTAAATGTAGTGATAGATTCCTTTGGCAAATGGAGGAACCATTCCAAAGCTTGACCACCCAAGCTTTGGGGAAATAACTTGAGCATAAAATGTGATTATGTGCTACTTCTTGACAAACCATGAAGAAAACTATGAGGTGGTCCTTTGGATATCCTTTCCCTTTATATTTATCAAATTTGGGAACCTCAAAATGAGGAAGAAAGAGGATTTATAAAATTATTTCATCAAAGGGATACAAACATAGCTCCTCAAACATGAACTTTGGGTTTTGGTTCCCTACTTGTAATCCTTGAAGAGCATTTTCATATATTTCCACTCTTCAGAAAAAGAAGTGTTTAGAGAAGGATTTGATGTATATTTATGGATGAATGGAGGTTGATTAGGAGATGAATGAAATTAGCATTAGATCTAGTCGGTATGTACAACCTATTGTCAACTTTGGAATTATTGGGTGGTTGTTATTGTTGACTAAATGAGGTGTGTTACTACTAATTGGGTAGGATTTGTTGCTTCTAACTGGATGACATTTGAGGATTGGATGATGTGACCACTAAGGTTGAGGCCAAAGTAGTTATCATTTGTTCAACTTACTAAAGTTGTTTGATTATAAATCTATTTGGGTTTCGAGAAGATTGTTCTACTAAATTTGATTTTCCTTGGTTAGTAGCTTCATGATCCAAATGAAGGTTTTTAGTATGGTGTTGATATTGATTGATGCGATAACTAGTAGTGGCTTGTTATTGGCTATGAACCTCTTGGTATTGTCTATAAGATATGTACATAGAGTCTCTTTCAACATACATGGAAACACTTAATTGGGCCAAATGCTATCTTTATTTTGACAGAGGTATAGTTCTATATAAGTTTTTCCTTGATCTATTTTGAACCATTAGCTAGCATTGTGTAACATGCCACCTACCACACTTGCCATAAAACACAACCAACTTTATTTTTATTTTTATTTTAATAAAATCAATCTCAAAAACACATGGAAAGCTAACTCAACATGGAAAAATTTCTCATTACTGCATTCAACCACAAATGAAAGCACAATAACTCCCTAGCTTAATTTCCTTCTTATAAGAGGCACTAAGAGGACATAGTTTTTATGTAGAGAA
Organism: Torreya grandis; assembly: GCA_037957365.1. Taxonomy (NCBI): domain Eukaryota; kingdom Viridiplantae; phylum Streptophyta; class Pinopsida; order Cupressales; family Taxaceae; genus Torreya; species Torreya grandis. The sequence continues at coordinate 2,738,872 of JARHVA010000315.1, forward strand.
TTAAGGTAGCATCATGAATTTATCTCACTATGAACATATAATAGGGATTATAAATAGTCCATACATGACTAATGTCTCAATTTCAATAACCTTGAGATATCTCAAATTCTTCGCAATTGCATATTGTGAAGAATTAAGGAATTGACTAATAATTATAAGTTCTTGATCATGGAAATATTTGAGCTTATGTTTTAGACATACTTATTTAGTAACTATCCTTATCCTAAGGTAAGTATACTCAACATTTATCAATAATATCTCTTATCTTATAATATATAGAATATGTAAAAGATGAAGAATAGAGCATTCCATAGTTAGTTAAGAATATTTCAAATCTTTTCAATTAGCTAAATTGAAATCAACTAGTATAATTTTCAATTCAATTATTGAAATATAAAGTATTGTAATCATTTAATCGTAACCTAATTATCTTAATAACCTTTCAAAGGTTTCTTACCAACACCAATTATCCACTAGCTCGTAATATGATCATACTATTATTATTTATATTAGTACATAGTATGAATGAGGTGCTTTAAGGTATTATCAAAATTAATCAAAGAAAATTAATTCCCTTAGAAAAGCATAGGTGTAATATTTAGGTGTATTGGAAATCTTAAACATTTAATTTATCAAGAGAGAAGATTCGGTATCTCCACCTATAGCTCACATTAATCCCCTTAGAAAGGCATAGGTGTAATAATTAGGTGTATTAGAAATCTTAAACAATTAATTTATCAAGAGAGAAAATTTAGTGTTCCAATCGTAATTATTAACTTAATATTCATCTAATTTTTTTTACAATTTAATTTATCAAAGGAGAAGATTTGGTATAAGTATTAACTTAATATTCATCTAAGGTTTTTACAAATTTCTTAACCACGAGATACTTTTCTCAAGATGCTTTTCTCAATTTTCTTAACCACAAGATGTTTTTCTCATTTTAAAAGAGAATCTTAAATTATTTCACATTAAACAATATCTTTCCTCCATGATAAAATATTCATAATAAAAGTGTCATAAATTATAATAACTAAATTCAAATATAACTTGTTTTGTTCATTAAAATTATTAGTTGACCCTAATAGGATCTTTGGCTTCTTCAAATGTTAAATTAAGATCTCACAAGTGAAAGGGGGTTTATATGATAAAACATACATTACTTATAAAATTGACAAGTGGATAGGTCTAATGACCTTTCTACACATTATCCTTATAAAACTTACAAGTGAAAAGGTCTATGGTTAACATAGTTTAACTCAAATAATTTTTTAAATTATATCATATGGTTTATAAGTATGGCTTAATGTTTCAATCCAGATAAACCCAATTAATAAGGGTACCATAAAATATTGTTAACATTAGGTTTCAAATCAGGAATTGATTAAGATTCCCCAAAGAGAGATGACACCACTTAAAGATTTTTTATTTTTTTTTGGATTTCTTAATAAGAATTCCCATCTCAATCCCATGAGTTTGAGTTTTAGGGTTTTTTTTTTTCTTCCTACTCAAAAAATATTTGAGGCAAGATGATAACAAATTTAAATATTATTTATCTTTTCTTATTCTAGAAAAGAATAGAGTTTACTCCGTAAGGATGAGTAAGAAGGGAATTATCCTATAATATTGATATAAGGATTACTCTTTCACATTTATCCTTTAAAGGGAAAAAAAAAGGCTTTGAATTATGATTTAAATAAATATGATATTCACAACTTACCATTACAACTCAAATTTAATAATAGATAATTTTATTAATAATTTGTTTCATCATAATCTCTTAAGTTAGTCCCAACCCTTACATTATTCCTTGAACACATTATGCATACGATCAATACCTCTATTTTTATATATAAATATTATAAAACAAACTTAATTTAGAAGGTAGTATAACATGCATAAGGTGGATTTTGGGATATGTAAGAAAACATCTCCTTCTAAGTATAGTTTGTAATACAAATATGCCCAAAAGAGGTAAGGAGGAATGAAATTTATATAGTTCCCATAATCATATAATGTTTGTAAAATATAATATACAATAAAAGAGTCATTTTCTTTGAATCTTATTCACATCCAGCCAACCTCACCCTACACTGCAGTCCACAAAGAAGCTTTATCAACATAAGCTAGCAACGATTTCCTTAAGATGAAGTTAGCATAAAATAGTTAACTATATCTTAAGAATCAATTCCAACATTTAATATTATTTATTGACACAATATGCTATATGTAACTAAATATCAAACTATTAGATTTAAATGAATCCATACACGGATTTGTCAATACACTAAGCTCTCAAAAGAGATAGGCTTAAATGGAATAAGACAGTCATACTATACTTAATATGGATTAAATATCTTTAATTAATAAAATATAGACTAAATAATAACCAAATAAATCATATTAATAACAAATGGTATTCTTGATTTTATATTTTATCCTATCGAAAGACAAATTTAAAGCAAACTATGCATATATATTTGGTCAAAATTAAGGGTTATTTGAAGCAAATACCACTAACACAAAATCATTATCTCAGTGCATAGTATTTAAAAACTTCAAATCTCCATTTAAGAATGAAACTTTATATAAACGTGCCTAAATCCTCATTTGACTATGTAAGACTGATTTTTGGCCGTATTGGAATTATAGCTGAGTAATCAAATAAAGTATTATCTTATTTTTATAAAATTACAAAGATTGTTTTCTAGATTTATTGAAAATGATGATCTGGGTTTGTCTTAAATTTTGAAAACATGTTCCCACATAACCACTTAAAAAACCCACAAAGTTTAAGAGGAATCCAATGAACGAATCTAAATATATAGTCATTTTTGTTTGATAAGTTTGGTGAAAAACTAACAAATTTCTCAACTCAACTTCATGAACAGAAATTACTTCAACTTGTAAAGCTTATCTTCTAGAAGGTATGTGCCATAGATGAATATTAAATTCTATATATTATTAAACCAAATACAACACAAAACCTCTTGTCCGTTTTGGAGTAATAAGGTACAACATCTACTAGATGCATAATCGATGCAACCTAAGATTACGCTAAGAACAAAAACAATATTTATTTTATTTTTTATTTTTTAAAATACTGGGATTTAAATTTCTAAGATATAACTAAATGCCAAAATCTGAATGCACTAGATTAATATCCATGAATGATATATTAATATAATAGATGGGAAATCAGAATATATATATATATATATATATATATATATATATATATATATATATATATATATATATATATATATTCTCAAAGGAAATTGTCCCTAGATCAAAGATGAGTTCCCTCATTTATCATCTTCTACTAAGCGAAGGGGCATTCTCTTCTCTCTCTCCAGACTTTGAAAATAAATATTAAGCACTCCATAATTTTTATTTTGTAATTTCAATCTAATCTTGGTTTATGTCTATTCATAAAATTCCTTTCAAAAGCTAAAATATTAGAAACTTGCCATGAGATTACCCTCTGTAGATGCATTGTTGATTCTTAGTCAATATTAAAACTAAAGAAAAGCTTGATGGTGTCATTTGGCCTAAGGAATATATGTAGGTGAAACAAGACAAATGGAAAATCCATATATTTTAAATGTACGCCAAATAATTTATTTGAAGCTACCAAGGTTAAAGGTCCAACCACTTAGCTAAATCAAAATAGCTATCTCAACACTGTGAAAACCAACATGTGTTCTTTCCAAAAGAAAATCACATTCAATGAGATCTCAATCTCCTTAAAAGCTTGCATAAGTTGAAGCACCCATTGATGAATATCAGTCTTCTCAAAAAAAAAATCCATCATGCCCTGCATTCCAAGGATAAAAATCTACCAGCACATTTCATTCTCTTTCTTCTTTTATTTTTTTTTATTTTATTTTCCTTCTTGCTTTCTTGGGCTCTTCAAGAATTAATAGACATTATTTTGGTCTTTTCAAAAAAGATGTATTAATTCTACATCTAGGAAAATATTTTTTTATTTTCCCAACCAGAAAGATGTTGGACATCTATTTTCCCCTTTAGCATCTCAAGGAAAAAATTGTTTACATCATCAAAGATAATAAATGCTACGTTGTTACCAAATCTCTCACCTAGCTCTTAATTTGGATCAAAATATGTGCCAAGGTAAGCTCTTTTAATTATTTTATCTTGTTTTTATTTTTATTTTTATTTTTCTTTCTCTATCTTCATGTTTATTTGTTTGTTTGTTTTTATTTTATTATTATCATTTTTGGGTATAAATCATACATACTTTATCTATCTTAGAGGAAACATGATATTTAGCCTAAGCCATTACTAAGGGTCACTAATATAATAGATTTGTTATTCAACCATGCTAAGCTAATGTTATTTTTATGCAATTCCATGATCGGCTACAAGTGTTTCTTGACTAAGACATAAATAGAATGTTATTTGACCAAGACATAGCTAGTGTGATCAAGTTTGGCATAGGCCCCAATATTATATTCCTAAAGTCCCAACATAAAAATTTAGTGGATATTTAATCGAAGAGTGATACTTGCTTTAAAAGCTAGCTCCTCTAGCTAGAGCCTTTAATGCTCATCGATGGGGAGAGTAAAAGATGATGGTATAGAAGTCGACATATTTATCAATAAGCAACAAATAAATTTATGAATAATAAGTCCTTCCAAGCATTCTATTGAAGATCACTTGCATGAGGTGCTTATTACACATCTTTCTATTTATTCATCTTCGATTAATAAAGAAGAGATAAGAGACAATAAAACTCTTATGAGAAGATACCAATCGACCATTGTTAGTAGTATTCCAATCACCATGATCTCTTAATCCATGATAAAACACTATGCAACCAATAATGGCTAATTGCATGGCCACCACAATCACAATGTCAATATGCATCCACCTTTTCTATGTGATATAAGGGCCAACTAAAGAGAATTTTTATATGATCATAAGACACACAATGAATATTTCTAGGAGGTTCAAGACAACCTCAGATCATGCTCACACACACACAAAGGCAAATAAGGAAAGGATAAAGATGATATCCCTCAAAAACCCTGTATCATGAAGAGGGGCATGACATCCCTATTCCCTTATAAAAGCATTGTCCTCGATGCGATCAACATTGTCATAAAACTTTAAAGGTAGTAATGCATATTTTTTTTCCTTCCTCTCAAGGAAAATGGTATTTCTTAATCATTAAATAACAAAATAACACCAGATTCTACAAATGAGTCAAAGAAGTCCCTTAGAAAACGTAAGTTTTCCCATTTTTAAAGTAAATTTGCTCGATTTTGTTTTAATTTTTGGTTACCCTTTTTAACTAATTCAAGGATTTTAAAATAAATTTCACTTTTGTGAGGAAGTTTCTCATGATAACCAATTCTTGTTTTACAAGGATTTACTCTTGTTAACATAACCATACAATAATTGCTCACAATAAAACCATTCAAGCCTATTCCCATGGAAGTATATCCCATGAGATAACACTCAAGATACAAGATTAACACCCAAAATTGTGAAATCAGCTCAAGTTTTTCAAGTTAAAGCGAGTTCATAACAAAGGTGGAAAATATACTTTTATCCAAATTAACAAAAGAAACTCAAGTTTTGTAACTTAAAAGAGAGTTCACAACAATGTGGAAAATAAACTTTTATCCAATTTAACAATTTCAAACATACATAAGAGTTCAATCATAATGTTTTACTAAGAGTATAAGTACTAATAATAGGGTATGAGCTAGAAAGAAGTCATTCACATCATACCACTATGGAAGATTACGATTAAGATTTTTTTATTTTCCAAATCCTATTATAAAAATAAACAATACTTTTATATGACCTATTTGCAACCATATAAATTTAGCATAATAAATGCATAATCATGTGATGATTCTATGCATATATCCATCCATGCATTCACCATGAACCATGTAATAATCATAATTTTAAGAAAATATAATATTAACTTCCCTTATTTATCTTCCACCTTGAATTCTTTTTCACCTGCATTCAAAGGTATATGTTAATGTGTTTATGAGTATATAACATAAATAATAAATTTGTATGAACTAAATGAAGTCTTACCCACCTATGACCCTTGTCATGGCCATGCAATATGATGCAGAGCAACTTGGTTCTAAGTCTCAACTCTGCCTTGCTTACAAACTTTCCTAGGCCTTTAGACCACTTTAGTAGCCTTTTCCCCCTATATTTTGACTTGTACGGAAAAATTACAATGAATTAAGATATTTTGAGATTAGTTCTAGGTACCCTCTATCTATTTACACCCTTGTGTCAAATTTTAGGGTCAGACTCTTTCTAGACCCACTTTCTATCTCTAGACATTCTCAATTAGGTCTCTTTCTAGGCTTTACAACATAGTCCTATATAGACTATACCAATAAGACCATACAGGTATAAAAACTCTATAATCACTTAGATCACCTTAAAATATATTAGACTATAAATTTTGAGCAAGTTTATATGGTTGGAACTCTCTATATAGTCAAAACCCTAGTTTAGGGATTTTATACCCCTATTCAGGCCCGAGAGCACAAAAAAATGTGTTGAGAATGTTTCAATGGCTTTTCTTGGACTGTGAAAGATGGATTAGCTCTATCTTGTCCTAAGACACACCTTCTAATCATTGGAAAACCTTAATTAACCATTTCTTCATGTTTTCTAACTCAATCTCCATTGACTGTGCAGGAAATAATGGGTTTTACAGGACTATCTTCCTATTGGGAAACAAAACAACAATATACCAAGCAATGAAAGATCATAAATGAATTAAAAGCACCATAATATACTTACCAAAGCCTTATATAATCCAATAGGGCCTGTAGGTCACAACTCTCTAAAACAAAGGGTCTTTTCTTTATTCCTTCAAAACTTTTGTCTTTGAAACATGAAAAAACAAGCTCCTCTTTGAAAATTACAAGTTTTATATGAAATATAACTATTGTAACTATCTATAGGGACCTTACAACAATCAAAAGAAGTAAGTTTTGAAACATGTAAATGAATAAGAGTTAGATTTCTGTACAACTTAGACATTATACCCTTGATATGGATTCAAGGGGTTCTTAGAGGTGCTTATAACATGTTGAAAACCTTGGCTAAACCATTAAATTACCCCTGCAACACTACTACAAGCAAAATTATTCTAATATTTGAAATGAAGTTTTGGCAGGAAAACAAGAAATTTGAATTTTAAACTACTTAAAGGTAATTCTATCCTATCAATTTGAAAAATAGGGATGCATGAAGCATTTTAAATCAATCCAAACCATCTCCAAACCAAAATAGATGCAATAAACCAAAATTGAAATAAAAAAGGTGCCTAGGAATAATGCTCCTACATCATGATACAAGATCGATGCATCCATATTGTGAAATCCAATAGCTATTGTAGATCATATATATAGACTATCAAAATGAAACCAACATGCAACCTCTCACAACCTCAAGTTACTCCTTCGAGTCTATCAATAATTTATATATATCATAGTAATAAGATGAGAAGTTCCAACAAGTAGCCAATCATGGCCCCAAGTTCCTCCTTTGAGTCCATCAACAATGTGTATATGGCATAGTAATAAGATGAGGGGAACCATAAAGTAGCCAATCATGGCCCCAAGTTTCTCCTTGAGTATATAGAAGAAAGGAAGCTCGAAAGAAGACCATTAGGCCTAAAGCTTCTCCTTTGCACATGTATAAAAATGATGATAGGAAGGGAACCAAAAAGCAACCATTCACGACCCCAAGTTCCAATTCCAAGCCTCATGGTAATGCACCTTTTTTCCACCACCCATACACATGTTGCTAGAGTAGCGACCAGTAAAATGTGTGGATGTGGCAGTGTTACCTACTATGGTAGTCTTACATATATCATTAAGCCAACTCACCAGATACCCTATTAACCAATATTGGTTAGATCATACACACAATGATCTATCATAATAACTAGAAATGTCTAGATTTCATTTTATCACAATGAAATGAAAAATTTTAACAAATTTTTATGATTATAGCTAATGCTCTCAAATAAAAATAATACTTGTGCCTCTCTTAATGCCATAATTTTTCATAGAATAACATGCAATAATTTTCTCAATGATGTATCATTAAAATGTTTGTTAGCAAATAATTCATCCAAACTCTGTGATAACCAAACTCATCAAAAAAATATCAATCCTCTTATTCCAAATCTATTCATCTAAACACTGTGACAACCAAACTCATCATAAAAATATCAATCCTCTTATTCAAAATCTATTATAGTAACATTCAAGGAGAACAAATCTATGACAACAAAACTCATGACATAAATATGAATCATCTCATGACAAAGTTATTTCACTAACATTCAAGGAGAACAATATTTTTCTACTTGGATCCTTGTTACACACAAAGCACAAATACACAAGCTAGAAAATATATTAATATCAACTATCATTCCTTAACATGTAGAGTTATAGTGTGATAGGAGTCTCAATCATGGATGTAACACATACAAATTTTAAGGGTTGCATATATATAAATGACAATACAAAAATAACCTTGTTTTGTATAGAGTTCATTAATGTTATAGTCATCCCCATTAGATAAGTACCACATGCATGAGTATTTTGTTCACCATGGAAGTGAATGAACCAAGATAATAATTCATCCAAAAGCTTCATGAGGATTTGTTTTTCATCATGAAATCAAATGAACCAGAGAATAATTCATCGCAGAGCTCCCAATGTTGCAACATGGCTCTGATACCAAGTATAACACACCACCTACCACACTTGCCATCAAACAAAACCAACTTTTTTTTTATTTTAATAAAATATATCTCAAAACCACATGGAAATCTAACTCAACATGGAGAAATTCCTCATTACCACATTCAACGACAAATGAAAGAACAATAACTCCGTGGCTTAATTTTCTTCTTATAGGAGTCACTGAGAGGACATAGTTTTTATGTAGAGTATTAAGGTAGCATGATGCATTTATATCACTATGAACATATAATAGGGATTATAAGTAGTCCATAAATGACTAATGTCTCAATTTAAATAACCTCAAGATATCTCAAATTATTCACAATTACATATTGTGAAGAATTAAGGAATTGACTAATAATTATAATTCTTTGATCATGGAAATATTTGAACTTATGTTTTAGACAATCTTATTGAGTAATTATCCTTGTCCTAAGGTTAGTATATTCAACAATGATCAACAATATTTCTTATCTTATAATATGTAGAATATGTACTAGATAAAAAATAGAGCATTCCATAGTTAGTTAAGAATCTTTCAAATCTTTTTAGTTAGCTAAATTGAAATCAACTTGTATAATTTTCAATTCATTTATTGAAATACAGAGTATTGTTAATAATTTAAGCTTAAACTAATTATTTTAATAACCTTTTGAAGGTTTCCTACCAACAACAATTATCCACTAACTCGTAATATGATCATACTATTAAAATTCACTATATTATTTCATAGTATAAACGAGGTGCTTTAATGTATTATCGCAATTAATCCAAGAGAACTAATTCCATTAGAAAAGCATAGGTGTAATATTGATGTGTATTAGAAATATTTAACATTTAATTTATCAAGAGAGAAGATTCGGTATCTCCCCCTATAGCTCACATTAATCCCCTTAAAAAGGCATAGGTGTAATAATTAGATGGATTAGAAATCTTAAACATTTAATTTATCAAGAGAGAAGATTTAGTGTTCCAATCATAATTGTTAACTTAATATTCATCTAAGTTTTTTTTACAATTTAATTTATCAAGGGAGAAGATTTGATATAATTATTAACTTAATATTAATCTAAGGTTTTTACAAATTTCTTAACCACGATATGATTTTCTCAATTTTATTAACCATGAGATGTTTTTCTCATTTGGAAAGAGAACCTTAAATTATTTCACATTAAAAAATATTTTTCTTCCATGATAGAATATTCATAAGGAAAGTGTCATAAATTATAGTAATTAAATTTAGATATAACTTGTTCTATTCCTTTAAATTATTAGTTGACCCTAGTAGGATCTTTAGCCTCTTTGGAATGTTAAATTAAAATCTCACAAGTAGAAGGGGGTTTATATGATAAAACACACACTACTTATAAAATTGATAAGTGGATAGTTCTAATGACCTTTCTACACATTATCCTTATAAAAGGGTATGTGCACGGAGTTGGGAGACAATTCCATGAAAATTTTTGCTAACGTGATCACGTTATTAAATTACACAATCACATTATTTAATTAACATGATTATGTTATTTAAATTATGGCTCAGTAATTACCGAGCCATAACATGTACGTGTTATTGAGAAAATAATAATGCATACACATTATTATAAATTTAAATAATGCATACACATTTTATAACATGAATGCATTATATGGTGTACTATATAATGTGTACGCGTTATATAATGCATACATGTTATATAATGCATATGTGTTATATAACACGTATGCATTGCTTTGTTGTAAGTCCAAAACCAACTCCATGAGCATTTAAGAGTTGTATGTGAAGTCAACTTTGTCCATAAGCTTATATTTGAGTAGAACTTTACATTTATATTGTTACATTTAATTTCTTATACTTTAAATTTATTTTAGTAAATATAATAAATTAGGGTCACTCAACATTTTAATAGAGTTGGTCTCACAAATACACACCTTATGATGTGGAAAATAGTTTTTCAAAATCTAATCAGGTCAGTACTTAGGCATTTTTAAGATCTAAGTATTAAACCTAGGGATTTCAAGACATAATTTTTACAATTGATATCCATTTTTGGTAAACATATAGTCATTTTAAAGGTTTTTTTGCCTTTTAGATTAATTCTTGGCATTTCTAGGAGTCTTAGGTTTATTAAAATTTAAGTTTGCAAATAACTCACTTTGAAAGTGATGAAAAGTGGTGTGATTGGGGTAGCATAGGTCATATTGATGACCTACACACATCAAAAAACCACTTTGTGCTAATTTCATTTGTTCATCATCCTTCATCACTTCTTGCTCATGCCTAATCACCCCTAATCACTCTTTCATCATTATTCATTATCCCTAATCACTCCCTCATTGACTCTTACTATCTAT